>JAYKAV010000700.1:1172219-1274314 GCA_035582835.1 Phoebastria nigripes | reverse complement strand
GGGCTCACTGGCCGCCACCGCCTCCCGCCTGAGGAAAATGGCCGGGGTGGAAGTGCCCCGCGCGCCGGCGGGCTCGTCCCGGCCCGGGCGGCGGCCGGCGCCGCGCAGACGTGCCCCGTCCCCGCGCTGCTCCCGGGGAGCCCCAGCAGCTGCCCGCCGGAGCCCGGCTGCTAGCAGCCGCGGCGAGGCATTCCCGGTAGCCGGCAATGGCTGAGGGGCCCCGGCAGCCACACCTCCCTCTGCCCGCACTTCCCCAGCCCCGGCTCGGCGGGGGATGGCAGGGAGCCAGCTACCCCGGCCCACAGCTGCCGGGGACTCCCCTCGCATAAGAGGGATTCCCCGGGGGGCTGTTAGACGGGCTTTACAGCCTCTTTATGCTGGCAGGGAAGGCATAAAGTGGCCACGCAGCACAAATTGGGCCCTCCCTCTCATACACCGGTTATGCTGTCTCTCGCGAACGGGTCTTTCTCTCCCTCTCTCCCTCCGGCGTGGCCGACCCGCCGTGGTGCCCGGTGCACATGGGCGCCCTGCTACCTCCACGCCATCCCTGCGCGCGTCTCCGCGCCCACCTCCTTGTACCACAGCTATGGAAAGGGGAGTGAGGGCTTCCCACGAGACAGATCTACATTCCTGGTTTTACACCTGATGGGACTATCGGAGCATTTTTACCTTCTCTTCTAACGGGGAAGAAGCCATGCTGTCCGGATGCTGTTCCTGGGCTCTGGCTTAGGGTCCTCCTGGAGTGATTTCACTTCCTCTCTTCCTGGTCTTGCTGAGGAGTTAAGGATGGCTTAGGAGGGTTGTTTGTCTGTCCTGGGTGTGGAAGGGACGGATTAAATTTTCTTAGAAAAAAAGGAAGATGCAGTGGGAGTATGGGCTCTGGAGGAGGCAGAGGAGACCAGTCCCAGGGGATTAGCATCTGGAGGAGTGGGAATGGGCTGGTTTCCTGGCTGTTTTCCTTTTCAGTAATATAGTAGGCCTAAATAAAACTTGGAAGTAGTTGCCAGCAGAAGCCSCTGTGAGCTGTCAGCCAGTCCCTATCCTACCAGGTAACAGAAGAGGAAAAGAAAGGACCGGCAGGCCTGTCTGATTGATGTGGCCCATGAAGTGATTCAGTCAACCCAAAATGATTTTCACCAGCTGAAGACTCTTTTGGGAGGCCTGAGCCCCCCAGGTGACACAGCTGTGCCTAGAGATTGGAAATAAAAGGACAGATTAAAACAGCTAGACAAACTTCTGCTTATTAAGGATATGGAAGGTGTTCCTGGCTTGCTTGGACAGCCAGGGATAACGSTAGCACTGCTATGTGAGGAGAGCACTGCTAGTGAAATAACAAGGTGCCCTGAAGCAAGGAGCCGGTTCTAGAGCAGATACAGCTTATACTAGCAAAACTGCTTTTGCTTCCCATTATGTCCCAACTAAAACAAAACATACACATGAAAACACAGTTTAACTGAATATTGGGATAGAGAGTGCTATTTTTAGAACTCGCAACATAGCTATAGCAACAGAAGTCTATAGAAATCGCTTTTAGACAGCCACTCAGAGCAGCCAGTGGACGAGAAACCCCACCACAACATCTGCTGTGGCCCAGTCTGCAGCATGCTCTTCTGACACCTTTTCCCTGCCCGCAGCATCAGGTGGCTACGAGCAATGGGCCCATAGCCTGGATCAGTCCATTACCTGTACAGATAGCCACCCATCATCCCTTCTACAAGAGCTCATGGGTATTAAGTGGCAGCTTTGGCATTAACGCAAGCAGACAACTGTTCCAAATGCAGGTAACATGTCAGTAGCCTCTGGTGTTCACTAATTTGACCAAACTATACATATTACACTTAGTCTCTGATGCCGAAATCTGCAACGCAGCATATTGCCTCTGCCAGTGTTGCCAGCACCAAGCACTGAAAATAAGAAGTCATGCTCCCAAGGTCATGAAGTTGGTCTAAAAATTATAACATTAAACATAAAAATGATTCTTTTTGTCTTTGCTATTTTATACATCTGTATTCCTTTTCCCATTTTTTTTCCAAAATCATGGCACTATGCACTTTTTCTCCCAAGTGAAAGATGAGTTTCTTGCACAATTACAGAGCTCCATGACTTGTAGCTGTAGGAAAACAACGGCAACTATCATAAGGCATTATTAGATGAGCACCAGCACTTTTGAAATTTTCTGACCAATAAAGAATATATTTATCAATCTCAGTATCGCATTCACCTCAGTATTTTCATTTTATATACCTATATTTTTCTTCCCTTCAGGCTTCTCATGCCACATTAAAATAGCCTGAGTTGAAACAGTAGCCATGCAGTATATGTTTGTATGGGTCAACATTCATGTCTGTGCAGAAGGTCAGCATAGGGCTTACGTACCATATTAAGTCCTCATTTTGAGGTCTGAATGAGGCTGAAGTGAAAGCCTTGTTCAGCTCATCTGTACATGGATGAATTCCACTCTTTGTTTAAAATACCACCAAACAGTCCTGATCCTTTTGAATGGGAAATTCTCAGACTTTCAAACTGGGAATGTTAGTTTGAGCCTATTTCTGCATCTAGGTGAAACGTTCACAATGAAATTCAAAACCACATGAAACTTGCCTGGTTTCGGGTTTTGTTACAAACTCCAAACTCAGACCAGCCTCCTTGAAAGGTTCACAGACCTTTTCAGCAAATGTAGATTAATAACATTTAAACCATTTGAATTGTGAAAACAAAACAAAATGAAAGAAACAAAAATTCCAGAAAACAAAGAACAAGAACATCTAACTATGCTACTGCATCTGTTCTCCCAGGGATGCTGATGTGATGCATGCRAACTTTGCAGTTAGTATATCTAGTAAAGGTTTTTAAGCGCTATAATAAAAACAACAGTGTTCTGTGAAATGGTCTTTAGTGCCTTTACATTAATTACATGGATTTCATTTGTAAATGAGAGCAAGTTTTCAAAGCGGCCGACAATGCCAGAGTTCTTTTAATGCTGACAGTTTGGCAGCATCTGTGCTCCCCTCGTGTGCTGGCAGTGCAGACCTCCAGGGCAGGGCCTCCTGCCTGCCTTCCTCCCTCTGTGCTGGGGAATCCCTTTAGTATCCCACTCTCAGACCTCACATGGGGCAACCGCAGCTGTAATTGCCTACTAGGATGTGCTGCAATAAACGGCCTGCAAGTGCTCTTTTTTGGAGTTGTGGTCATTGGTGAATACATAGACTATTTTCTTTCTTTGTTAGGAGCATAACCTATTTAAGAGCTCAGGCAATTCAAATCAAATATTTGTATCACCTGGATCCCCACTGAGCAGCTGAGGTGGTTCCAGATCCCACGTGCTGGGACATTTCCAGAATGTGTGTGGCAGGACAGTCCTTCACAGGCCTCCCTCATCAGGTGGGAAATGCTACCTCTTCTCTCTCTGACTAGAGTGGTCAGTCACAGAAACCTCAGTCTCTTTAGCTAAGGGTTCACTTACAGCCTTTTAGGACCACCTTTTTGTGTGTCAGCATGAGTGCAATGGCTGCCTCAGCTTGCTGGAGCTGAGACTCCAAGAGGCAATGACACCTGTGTGGGCCTTAAAGTATTCATAAATACAGATCAGAAGTAATCGCCTCTTTCCTGCATACAGGCAACTAACATTCAGTTGAATTAATGCCCTAAATAAGCCCCATAGCAAACAACGGGACAATGGTTAAACACAGAGGGGGAATACATTCCAAATATTAATGTTACATGTTGCTTCCAGGTTCTTCCCAGGAGATTGCAAGAGATGAAATCCTCCCTTCTAGCTGTACTGCTGTTCTGCACAGTTTGACTGAAGCTTCAA
Source organism: Phoebastria nigripes (assembly GCA_035582835.1). NCBI lineage: Eukaryota > Metazoa > Chordata > Aves > Procellariiformes > Diomedeidae > Phoebastria > Phoebastria nigripes. The sequence goes on along the minus strand of JAYKAV010000700.1, from coordinate 1,270,500 downwards.
ACATGTCCAAGCCCTAGGTCAGTGACTAAGCCAGGAACACATAATGTCTCCCTGGACTCCTTTAGCACACAGCATGCTGGCTTAGGTACTGGGCAGTACCTAATACCACAAAACATCACTYGACCATAGGCCATATTTAATGTAATTCCTGACTGTATCAGAAAGAAAATATATAGAGTATATCTGTCCATAGAGGCACTTTTTGCATCTTTGCTGTGCTTATGTAAAAACTGATAACTTTTACAACTTGTAACCTCTTTGGGTTAGATTCTGGGGTTTTGAAGAGATAGCGTTTCCAATATTTTTGTTCTCTTGTTTGTTCATTTCCACTTCTGTGGAATAGGGACTGGGTTGCCTTGATTTCAGTGAAATTTCTAGCCAAACCCTTTCTTGGTCATTCTCTACAATCTTGCTGAATATTTGATGCTTTTGGCATCACAAAACTATTGGTCTCTGAAGTCACTTCCATTTTCCATTTTACTCCTAGAGGAGAAATCGTTCACAATATCCAACAAAAATATTCATTTAGCAAGTGCCCTGTATAACAGAACAATATATAGATGTTTGTCACATAAACATCTGACAAGACCTATGCCTTCTGGCATTTCTTGAATTTTGAGTGCTTAATATTTTTACTTTGGTAGCAAATCCATTTTTAATACAATTTCTCCATTTTTTTAAAAGCAAACTTTAATACAGAAGGTCCCTCTTGGGGAACTGTAGGAAGGAGCTGAATGTTTTTAGGGTTTTTGTTCTCCATCTTCCTTTATGTTTCACTGTATTCTTCATTAACTGGGTAAGAACCACCCTAATCCCTGTCATTTGCCTTAACAAATACATTAATAACTTGTTCTCCTCATTTAAAATAGCCTCTCCTCATTTGAATTAGATGAGGTGCCCACATGAGATCAGTAGGTTCAGAGACATTTGGCAGTGACAATGGAATACCAAGGCACAGAATGACAGTTACAAACACATTATTTCTCTTTTCCCTGTCTCTAACTCCTTTTTTCCCTTACAAGTACTATCTTTGCCTTGCTGCCAGCATCTTTCTCATTCCCTCCCTGATTCCATATCTCGATCACAATCCTTCCCATTCGCCTCCTATCTAGTTCCAGTCTCACTCATAAGTCCTTGTCCTAACCCATCATCACATTTTATGACCTTTGACTTGTGCCTTTTTCCTGTGCCTGAACACATTTTCCTTTGGTTTTTTTCCCCCCTTCCTTGATGGTCTCCCTTTTCTGCATTCTGGTCAAGCTGCTTCTTATTCTATGTTTTCCGGTGATTTGCAGGAAGAAGACCGAGAACATCTGATAGACACCTTTATTCTCTTTGTATTTAGCACCACTGGCAATTGAAAAGAGAAATCTGAGAGCAAGTCCTGCCCAGATCTGCAAGCCCCAGGAAAGAATACTTCCACTGCAGACAGAATCTTTGAAGAAGCTGGTAAATGAAATATGCAAACAATTTTACAGAGGATCAGATTTCTTCAGACTGAGGAAGACCTTCACAGGCTGGTGAAAAGAGGACTATCCCTTCCCAAGCTTTGATTTCCACTACAAACAAATAGTCAACAAATATTTCAAAAATTTCTTAACATGAGCAAAACAGATTTTCCCTCAGTGCATTCTGAGAAACAGCTGACCATATTTGCTGAAGTTTTGAAAAAATAGCCCAAGGCAGATATTTGGCATGAAAATTGCTGCCCAGTGGTTTATGTTTGACAAAGTTACAAGCAACTGGAGAAAAGGTTCTTACAATGAAACCTTGACTCTAAGTAGCCCACTGTAAGGGCCTACAATTAATGATTACCAGTAACAAAAATGTTTTTCCTTAATGCTTAATACTTAATGACTTAATTTAGTCAGTGCCTAGAAAGAAAAAATCACTTTGTTTTGGAAGGGGAGTGGAATGGTGAAAATGAAACAATAGTATCCTTACAAAATTGCAATTTTTTCCCAAGTGCTTTTTGCAAGCACTTTATATGCTCTTCTCAGAAACATTTTGTATCTCATCTCCAAATGCACATTATAAAATATCTCATTTACCCTACAAATAAATGGAATTAACTTTGGAATCAAAGGAAAGAAAAACATTTAGCAGAACACTGGAATTGCTCAAAATTGCACATATGCACAGAAAAAAGTTTACCTAATAGATTACATGCTATAGGATCTGCATGTCTGATAAAATACCCACAGGGCTTTATTTGCCGTTGCTTTAGGAGCAGACTTTTACCCACTTTTTCTCTTTTGATGAGAAAAAGTTCCTTTACTCTTAGACAAATCTCTTGCTCTAAGTAACACTCCTACACCATGTTATTGATCTTCACAGAATAAAATTCCTTTTATAGAAAAATTAAGACAATGTTTATGACTCTTATTGTTTTAAACATTGTCTTTAGTGTTGATGTGGGTGTATTTAAGTCATGAAACAACATTATCAATCTATCTATCTGTGCAGTCATCTCTAAAGCTTTTCATTCTCTAAAGCTTTTCAAACAAGCAAAACATTTTTAACTATTCTTGCTAGGGATTCATCTTTAGGAATGTCATGTTTATGAGCCTTAATCAAATATCCAGAATAAAATACCTTTCCAACATGCAAAAGCACCAACATTTCAGACAAGTATACCTTACATTTTTGAAGAAGAAAAGAAGAAACTATTCAGACTTCAAACATCTCTATTCAGATAATCTGAGCAACACAACTGTTCTACATATGACATTCTTCCATTATGAGAAATGTATTGTCTCACTTAGGAGACAAAGAAGTTAATAAATTAATACAGTTGGGTTTGGTGCTATTAATGAGACCATCCTTCCCCGCTGCCTGTAATGTAATAACTAAATCTTGCTAACTTGTACTTTCTTCTAACTTCCTTAGAAAGCTTGAATTTGCTAAATGCACAGCATTGGCTGCAATCAACAAGGTTCTTAAGTATGTGCTTAATTTTGTGCACATGAGTAATCACATTACAGTAAATGGAACCTGAATGCTCAAAGTTAAGCACACACTTAAGTGCTTTGCTGGATCAGGGCCAGAGCATGACAACTTGCAGGTCATCCTTACTGCACGGTAAGAGATCAAAAACCTTAAATATCCTGTAGAAAACTTCTCCCCACCTCAAATCAACAGTACCAAAGGCAAGGACAAAAATACGATAATAAGTAGCTGCTGCATTCTTTTCTTCTGTTACAAGTCACTAAACTGGCAGCAGTACTTACAATATAGCAAATTACCAATACAATAAATTCTCTTAATAAGTATCCATAAAATTACAATTTATTTTAAAGATCATCGTTTGTAATTCTATTCTCATAAGACCATTAGACACATGGGTCTTTTTAATTTTAAAAGACCTGCTAATAGTTCTCACAAAACAATTTATTCAAGACCTTGACCTTAAATTGATACAATTGCACAACTTAATCAGAATTAAACATGAGTCAAAGTACCATACAATATTATCACGGGGGTCAACATAGCCCTTCAGCAGCCATGCAGAGGATGCCATTAGTACCGCAACCTTGGATATCTAGGATTCTGATTCTGGGGATCTAATACTCCGAATTAAATGTTTTTATTAAATGTTTTCTGCCAGTTATTATGCCAAAGAGGCGGGGAGGCGGATTGTTGATGATGTTTCTTCTTTCCATGCAACTGAAAGGACAGAAAAATAGTCTAAGAATCTTTTCAATTCAGTCACAGCTTTTCAATCCAAAATGAAACTTTATACCCACTGTGCTACACACTTCATTATTTAATTTTCTGGCTAAATGGACATGGTTCAGCATCTCTCCAGGACCCGTTTCTCTCTTCAATAATATGAAATGAATACTTTTTTAGGATCAGAAGCTACATTTTAGATCTAAATTTGCCTGACTGTTGACAGTATACAGATATAGGGAGCTTCTATGTTTTTCCAACACATAAGTTTCTTCACAAAAATTAGCAGGGTGGAACAACAAGTAAGGATACACTGCCAAGTCTGGTTTTCTACCTATCTACAAAGTAGTTTTCACACTTTCCATGACTGTGAATGTCCTTCTTTCTCTATCTTTTTTTATTATTATTATTATTATTTTAATTAGGAAGAACTGAAAAATCCTTCTCTATACTGAGAGTGTTTGTGTTGGGGGAGGGGGATGTCGAGGAACCAAAAGCACGTTCAAGCCAATTCTGATCTCATTTACAGGGATGAAAATCTGGAATTAATCCATTGAGTTTAACAGACATGTTCTGGGCTTACATAGATGAAATCTTACATTTATAAGTGAAATCAGTGTTTTCCCCTCTGACATTTACATGGCTCAAACCAGAAACATTTCCTGAATAAAAAAAAAAAAGGCCAAATCATCCAGTTGGGAAGATTGGCACAATTCTGTTGAAGTCAACGGAGCTGTAGTAATTTACATTAGCTGATAATCCAGACAAAAGTATGTAGAAGTTTTCAGAGCAGGCTTCTTTCATTTAAAACTGCATTATGTTAGGTGCACTGTTGATGCTCAGAATTAATGTGCAAGTTGTTAATCTCGCTAGACCTGGATTTAAAATTAGACAATGCAATAATTAGTTTGGCACTATCATTCTGCTACCTAGAGGGTAATAATGTAGGTCATAAAATACCAGTGATCAGCACAACTTTTCATGCAAAACAAAGAATCTGTACTGGAAGGAAGGAGAGGAAGGAGGAGGGAAATTCAGAAATTGGTTGTTATCAGAGACCAAACTGGGCTGTGAGGTACTGTACTACCTCACAAGAGGCTGTGTTGCATATGTTTCTCAGCTCCCAAGCGTGCAGATGATTCTGTAGGGTATAATTGACTCAAAGATGTCTACAAGCACTCTTTCTGTACTATTTTTATATTGGACGTTCATTCTTCATGTCTTTATTATTAAAAAATTAGGAAAATTATATATTTTATATTATTATCCTTTTTTGCTTTTGCTTGAAATATAAGCATTATGCAGAGCAAACAGTTTACAAACATACAGAAGTGCAACACTATAGTATATGTATCTTGATTTGTTTTCTTGACAAATGACTACTGGCAACATCAATAATTCAAAGGGAGCAACAATGAAAATATAGAGGAATTGCATTTGTATACTTCTTTCTGTCCTGTCAGTCATTCTTGCTAGGCTTTTATATAAACATAAAGAAAATTAGGAAATCATCAAGTCTGAAAGCTAGTCTTGATGAACACTTACTTACATTTTGTACTATTTAAATGGTCAGGATGCTTAAATATACACATTTTGAGGGTATCTCATACACACATCTCTCTGTTAAGAAAACAATATTGTATTAGCTTCTATACAATCAGGCTGTGTTTGTGTAAGATACACAGCAGAGTTCAGTGAAGATAAGATGAGAACATATATACAGGTGTGCATATGTCTAAAGTATCTCTATGCCTCTTGTACGTATACTATTAGAAAGTGCACATTCGATGTTATAGATGCATATATTCATAAATCATTTAAAGTTGTGCTTTTCATGTGATGTGAGGCACGGATACAAACTTGCTAATGATAATTATAGAACTGATGCTGATTTAGTCATTTCAAGAAAGCCATGGAGGCATAATTAGTGTCTGAATGGCCTCAATATTGCATTATTAGGAGGCTAGGGTGAAACTTGAAATGAGAACATCAAGGCTGATAAAAGAAAAGAAAACATGAAATACATACATAATTCATTCTGAGATATTATAAAGGTTTATAACCAGAAACAATAATTTGCAGAAAGCATCTCATGTACTGGAGCCAACTGCAATAATTTGGTCAACCTGTTTAAGATCAAATAGTATTCTTAGCTATTCTCAGTGGTATCTTTCTAATAAAGTCGCAGCAAACAGACACTGTTTGCTTCTGGTCACTTCTAAAGAATGTTCAGTTTATCAGTGGGGACTTTAATCTCAAGCTTCATAGAGTACAAAAAGAACATTGATCCTACTGTTTTGTCCTCTAGGCCACAAGGCATGCACATTTTTGCATTCATTTGTCATAAAACAAAAAATACATTTTGCCCTTTGAAAATACCAAATGCCAGCTTTTAAACAAAATAATTTTCCATCACATTTTTCCCTTTCTTTTAACCTTTCCATCATTCCCCCCCCCGCCTTCCTTTTATCCCAGACTAATTTCCTCTCTCTGTTAATGCCTTTCTTCCATTTTAAGTACTCGTAAGAATTTTGCAGAACTCCTTGTTTTGGACCCTTGCCAAACTAGCCACTGTTTAATGATTTGACATGGTAGTTTGAATGAATCAGAATTCTTCACAGTCCTCTTTCTAATTTTCCTTCTAGATAGRTTACAGAATATACAAATAATACCTTTTTACCCAAGTTAGACAAAGRAATGTGTGATATCATCTGGGTTAGACCAGGTCTACAGATCCAAGAAGCTGGAAAAAACCCATCCTTTGTGTATCATTTACTTCAAATTCATCTTCTCTCCTTCATTTAAATAAATTTAATACGCAAGAAAATCTCAGAATTTCATAAAATTTTACATAGAGGAACAAATTAATTTGATATTTTTCTGTACTTCTTATTTGAAAAATTTTTTTTTGCACTTGCTTTGCAATGACCTAAAGTTGCCACTATCAGAAATGTGTTCAGTAGCCTCCTTCATAATCACTGGATCAAGGGTCTATATCCAGTTCCCCACAAAGAATGCAGAGGTCTTGCCTTCTCTAGATCTGGAGAGCCAGTTATGCATATGGTGAGTGGCTCCTGCTCCCAAGCCCGGCTCAGCCTTTAATTCAGGCCAGTGTAACTCTTTCCTCCTTCCCAGATTTTTTTTTCCTTAAAATATTTGGGTTTTTTTCCAATTTTTCTGTGATGGAGCCATAAACAAACAACGATGTTTTCTTGACCAAAACTGTAGAAAAGTCTTAAATTCTGCTTTTGCTTGCCAGTATCTGAAAGAACCCTGCTGGTTAAAAACCTCATTAAAGGTTATGCAAGGAAGATACGCATATCCTGTGTCTTCTCTCAAAACATAAAATGTCTTCATGAAGAAAAAAGTCAAGGATGCAATGTTACTAAATGGTCTGTGGCTTGAATTTTAGTGAGGGAGATGCATACGCTAGTACAAATTTATAACACCCTTTCCTGTTCCATGGCTACCGCGGTTTAAATACACATTTGTCTTTAATTTTCATTTAAATTAAGTAAAATAGAAATTTTTAAGTCCTGTATCAGCTTGCAAAAACTAGCTTTGGAGAAGACTTATTGACAGGACAACATTCACAAACTTGAAACCACTGGGGTAGATCCCAAAAGAGGAGACAAGAATGTTCATTCTCTCAACTCATCTTTTTATGAATAGCATAGCTCATTTCATCACAGCCTCCTGTGCCTCATTGAGTTTGTTTTGAAAGTCTGAAGTTTATATAGGATAAAATAATATTACAACCATAAGTGATAAGGATGATTGAGAAAGATCAGATTGTGGCAGACAGGACTTGATCCTGAAAAAAATGGAACTCCTTACTTCTCATTGTCTTTAGCAGTTATTGTACATTCAGCACTAGAGTGAATCCAGCGTCTGCTTCTCTTTTTTGCCCCTACTTTTTACTAGTAACCTTTAACTTTACAGGAGGCACAATTAACCACAGGAGCAAGTGCAAGGAAGGGCTAAGTGTGTGACTATATCTAAAAATCAGCTAGCTAGATAACTAGCTGGTTATCTAGTAGTTAAGGCACTCACTTTCATTTTCATAACTTTTGACACATTTATATTTATAATATTATAAATATTTGATATAATCTTGCCAACATTTGTAGTAATTTTTGCAATCTAAAATAGTGAATACTGCAATGCAACACGCTTTAAAAGATACCTGCTGGATTGTATTCTAAAATAAATTCTGAGAAAAAAACGCTACGCACTAAAACTGGAGGTAAGAGTGAGGTCTCTTTCATAATCTTGGGCTTGATAGTATTTTTGGACTGTGAAAATATTTTACTATTTCATCATCAATCATATTTCCAGTAAGTTGAACTACACTCTGCAAGCTCCAACCCAGGAATGATGGTCTCTGATGAAACCCAGCCAAATATGCTTCCCCCAGGTAAGACTGGAACCAGTGGGAACATCTGGAGAAATGAAGACTTACTCTGTATAGCAGAGGATCATGTTAGGGAACATTTAAACAAATTGGACATACATAAGTCCATAGGACCTGATGGAATGCCCCCACGAGTGCTGAAGGAGCTGGCTGATGTCATTGTAAGGCCACTCTCGATTATCTTAGAAAGGTCATGGTGATCAGGGGAGGTTCCTGAGGACTAGAAGAAAGCAAATGTCACATATCTTCAAAAAGGAGGATTTAGGGAACTACAAGGCAGTCAGCCTCACCTCGATTCCTGGGAAAATGATGGAGTAAATAATCCCAGAAACCATTTCCAGACACATTAAGAACAAGAAGGTGATTCAGTGTAAACAGAACGTATCCAGAAACCATTTCCAGACACATTAAGAACAAGTTGATTTGGAGCAAACAGAATGTATTTGCAAAGGAGATATCATGCCTGACAAATTTGATAGCATTTTATGATGAAATGACTAGCTCAGTGGATGATGGAAGAGCAATACATATTGTTTATCTTGACTTTAGGACTATGGAACAGAGTGCACCCTCAGCCGGTTTGCAGAGGATAAAAAACTGGGAGGAATTGCTGATACACCAGATGGTTGTGCTGCCATTCAGAGGGACCTCAACAGGCTAGAGAAATGGACCAACAGGTATCCCATGAAGTTCAACAAAGGGAAACGTGATGTCCTGCATCTGGGGAGGTATAATTCCATGCACCGGTACATGCTAGGGGCCAACCAGCTGGAAAGCAGCTCTGCAGAAATGGACTTGGGGGGCCCTGGTGGACAGCAAGCTGAATATGAGCCAGCAATGTGCCCTCACGGCAAAGAACACCAACAGCATCCCAGGCTGCATTAGGAAGAGTGTTGCCAGCATGTTGAGAGAGGTGATCCTTCACTGGTGAGAAACATCTGGAGTGCTGGGTCAATTCCTGGTCTTCCCAGTACAAGAAAGATATAGACTTACTGAAGCTAGTCCAGCAAAGGGCCAAGAAGGTGATTAAGGTACTGGAGCATCTTTAATATGAGGAGACGCTGAGAGAGCTGGGGCTGTTTAGCCTGGAGAAAAGAATGCTCAGGGGGGTCTTRTCCGTCTGTATAAATACCTTAAGGGGGGGCAAAAAGAAGGTGGAGCCAGTGGTATTTGGTGGAAGGACGAGAGGCAATGGGCACAAACTGAAATACAGAAAATTTCATTTAAACATAAAAACTCACTTTTTTTACTGTGAGGGTAGTCAAACACTGAAGCAGGTTGTACAGAGGCTGCCGAGTCTCCACCTTTGGAGATACTCAAAACCTTGATATGGCCCTTAGCAACCAGCTGTAGCTGACGGTCCTTTGAGCAAAGGGCTTGGACTAGATAATCTCCAGAGGTGCCTTCCAACCTCAGCCAGTCTGTAAGTTTGGCCAGAAATTACCTGATTTTCCCTTATTACCATTTAAGATTCGTTACAGTCAAAATTCAATAGATACAAGATCAGCTGAGAATGGGTAATGAATATCCAGTTTTTTTAACTCCTTGACATGCAATGTAACTTTCTCTGTATTCAAGAGCAGCTAGCAATGCAGTTGTTGTAATGCTACTACCACTAATTATTATTTCTGTATTATTATTATTATTACTGTCATCTTAATTGCTGCTGAGATTCTATGGCTTGTCTCTTCAGTCTCACCAACTGCCTAGAACAAATGTTGCATGTTTTGGGATAACAATAGCATTCCATCATTTGTATCCTGTATTTCATGTCAAAAGACATGACGTCGAGCACTCAAATACATGCATCTAGGCATAATATGGTGGGTGTTTTCCTAAGAGGATCTTACAAGGAAAGATCTTTCACAGCATTTTGAAGGCTCAACTTACAAACCTGTTTGTGCTTGGCAACTATCTCCAGTTGAAATTGTGTTATTACCTTGTGAGTGGCACAATGCCACTCTAGCAGATGGGCATCAGAGTAGGCATGCCAGAGAACTAGTACGTGCATTGAGTTTGAGTATTAGGGCCCAGATACCTATCTAGGTATAAGTGCCTATAAATTTGCATCCTGGTTGAAGGGAGTATGTAATTGCAACTTCAGCTCAGTTTGGCATTACTTTTGACATTCTCAAAATACTTCTGGTATTACTGAAGAATACAACTTTGTTTGTTTGTTTGTTTTCTTGGCAAATAAGGGCTGTGATTAGCCAGGGTACGTGGGTGAGGGAGAATGTATTACAGCCTTCTACTCTCCCAATATTCCCTTGGGGAAGCATACAGGGATGTACACAAGTACGACTGCAGCCAGGGTGAATTTTCTTATTTAATATAATAGCTCAACTGAGTGTGGAAGGCAGATTCATGACCTTTCATGCTGCGGAAGTGTGCATATACTGCAATTTCTTCTGAATAAGATTGCTAATGTTTCAAAGTGCTATAAGGGTCTTTACTTCTCCCTTGCAATTTTATTGACATTTTTCTCCTAGTTTTCATTTGTGCTATAGTCTAAATTTTACACTAAATCATTTAAGTTTGCTCTGGAGAGGCTGCAATGCTGCTCCCAGGCACACTGCCATGATTGAATCCACAAGTGAACACTTTGTATATTCTTAAAAACCTTATATCCTAGTACAGAACATATAACAGAGCTCTCAGCCAGTGCACTGCAGTTAAATGCATTTGCCTGTGGGTATGAAATCAAAATAGTTATTTGTGGTGGGATGCAACTATGGATAAAATCACATAATAGATACAACTCTCTGCTTTAAAACATAACACATACATTTTTTCCAATAATTTGTGTGTGGGCAGGGGGAGGGAATATGTACATGCAGAAAATTTAATGTTTGCTCAAATGATATGCTCAGATTTCAGAACCAAATAATCTGCTGTATCTTGACAAAACTTAATTGATACTAGTTTGCATCACATAAGTATCCACTTCTTTGGATCTTCCAAAGACTCTTGACTTTTTAGTTTTTGGCAAAGGTTTGAAGTAAATTCTTAGGGTTGAATTCTGGTTGTGTTGAATTCCATGGAACAGGGACCTCAGCTTCGATGAGTATGTAACCTGATGCACGGCTAGCCAATATCCCTGTAAATTTGACATTATTATGATTCAGGTATAAAAAACCGCACAAAATTGCATCAATATTGTAGTAGAAAAGTTGGTTTAAATGAGCTTGACATAACAAGTCAATTTACTGTCTAGTTTGACATATTAGTTGTCTTTTTACCACAAGTGTACCCTCAGGAAATCATGACAAGAAAAAAGATGTAGAGGTGCCCAATTCAATTGCACGGTGTTGACTTTGAGTTTTGTGGTATCAGACGTGTGCTTGTGAGATGTAACTAAAATTTAGTAACTCTTGAGTTGCTCATTATGAGCAAGTAACTTGTTTCTGTGACAGATGCTATCAAAAAGTGTAAGATTAATTAATTATGCCCTGCACATACTTAAAAATGCCTTAGTGATTCATATTATTGGTCTCAGATGCTATTCACTATACCACCTTTCATATTTTCAGCCTAAGAACAATGCACACAACATTGACCAAAAAAAGCATCATTTTACTGTGAAGTCACTGTTAATGAACCAGCGCTCCAGAACAGATATACAGGTTACATGGCAAAGATCATAACCACATAACATCAGGTATAAGGTCCTGTGGTCATAGATGTTCTTTGTGTGAATTTTATACCTATCAATCTGCAAGAAAGTGCATGGAGTATAATTTTATCAAGTGCAAGATGTCACTGTAGTAAACCACAGGCCATCCACAGAAACTAGAGCCAATAGTAGCTACCCCTGTAGCTCAAGTGCAGAAAATTCCTCAAGAAACTTACAGTGTAACTGCCTGTGCTGACTGGGACCAGCTGAAGCCTATGAACCTTCTGACGATGACAGAAGTGTAATACAGGATGAAGCTCTGGCCACTTAGCTGAGACATCAGGTGTAGAAGCAGACAAACTCCTAGGAAGAAGGGCATTTCTCTTCATTAAAATTTAAAATGGTTTCTCATTTGCTTTTGTACTTCTACAGAATGAAACTAAGACCTTGTTGGGAAAATCATGATTAGGAGAGAAAATTATTTTCTAACTCTAGGTAATTGTAGTGCTATAATAGCTCAATAAAAATGTAACTGAAAGTGACACACTTCTGTGTTTTGCTACAAAAAAGTTTTATCAGAAATTCCCAGTCAGCTCTGTGACTTGTTAAGTCCTTTTTATATCAATAATAAGAAATAGAACTAAACAGAAACCTGGTGGCATCCGTGGGTTAGTTGTAATAAAACACCCTTTAAAGTTCCCCCATGAGCACTGTGGTATCTCTAACAATCACAACAGCACGTGGGCCAGCAAATCCATTCCAGGTACTACAGATATCTCTATCAACCATTCCTTCTCATCAACAAAGTCCCAAAAGGATCGTAGGACAATTCAGATGTGAAGGGATGTCAGGAGGTCTCTAGTCCAACCCCCTGCCCAAAGCAGGGTCAGCTATGAGATCAGACCAGGTTGCTCAGTGTGTTTGTCAGTCTGGTCTTGAAAACCCCCAACAATGGAGACTGCACAGCCTCTCTGGCAACCTGTTCCAGTGCCTGGCTGTCCTCATGGTGAAATTTTCTCCTCATGTCCAGTTTAAACCTCTCAATTCAATTTATGACTGTAAAAGATTAAAGGATACCTACAACATATCACAAAATCAAACCAAAATATATTTTCTTTGTAGACCTGGCTTTCTGTAAAGGACTTTTTGTTTAGGAGTTGCTTTTAAATATGCATGGTATACATACCCATAAAATACAAGCTAATCCATAATTTGAATGAATGCCTCAAAACACAGCTATTTTTTCTTAACCTCAAGGAATGTGATTTTGATGGTTTCCACCTAGTCCCTATTTGTTCCCATCAGAAAACCAAAGCAGTCAGCACAGCATGGTTGACAGACTGTGCTCAACAGACGCCCAGAACTGGAATAGCATGGGGTACTGAGGTCAGGAGTGAGATTCATTGGCAGAGATGTGTGTGGGAAACTTGCGCAGCATCTGCCTGCATTATGCCTTTTTTCAAGTCAACGCTATTCGGCCCTTGCTTTTTGAGCATCGTATTTGCTCAGAAATAAGGCTTTGAACAACAGATACTTATTAATTTGCTGCTTGCCAGTTCTTGGTAATTACTGCTGGTAATTCAGGAGGCCGATTACTGGTTTATAAAAGTAAGATGTTATTGGAGAAAGGCTAGGAATTAGACCAATTAATCACACTGGGCTAAATTTGAAGGTCTTTACTCAGTTCTTAGGCAAACTACTGGCATAAGGGATTGAGAAGCTGTCCAATTTCTTAGCTGCCATTTTGCAGCAAATTTTTATTTTCATTTGTCTTTGGTTTAAAACCCCTGGTTACATTCAGTAGCTCCATTTTTACATACACACAAAAAAACCCCAAAACATCTTCAAGTATAAACCCAGGAAGCACCAAATGACAATTAAAAAACTGTGACTGACTTTGTCCTGACAAATACATAGTGGACAAACACAGTTTCAATATTGCCATTTCCCTGAAGCTAATATCTCATCAAATCATAACTTCATAATTTGAACTTGAAGTGACTTTGTGAGAAGTACAAGCTGTGATGGCTAATCAAACACAATACAGAGGCACAGGAAAGCTGCCTTAGGAAGACTAGAATAGGTTAAGGGAATTCAGCCTTAATTTTACTAAGAKAAGGAAAGGATGAAGGTTGTGAGGAAACCTTCTGGAAGCACCAGAAAATATTCTCCTACTGGCTGATGAAAAGAAGAAAGCAAAAGAGATGTTTTTGTGGTTTTATATAAAGCACATAGCCATAAAGATAGCTAAGAGAACAAATCACAAAGAAAGATGTTAGAGGGAAAGTCCAAGCTGAGAAAGGCATTCAAAATGGAAAGGATGATAATGACAAATTACTAAGCCATATTTGGAACTTGTTAAAACACTGACCAATGCTGATTGTAGAGAAGGAATGGACCCATGGACCCTCTCACTGCAGGAGTCCAGGTGCCCTGTGCTGGAGGCCCATTTGTGGATGGGACAGGCCATCAATTGTTGGAGAATACCCAGAATCCGCCCAAGGACGAGTTGTGTGTCAGAGGTAGACCATGGCTCCATGTTAATGTCTGAAAAATTCCAATGTCAGTACAGTTTGTGAAAACTGACAACTTCATGTATCCTACTTGCTTCCACTCATTTGAAAGCTGAATTGGTTTGTGATTGCTGTGAGGAAGTTTCAAATCAAATTGCTCAGATGTCATCTCAAAGCTGTGCATTCTTATAGAAACAAATAGTATCTCATAGCGCAAATGCCGTTTTGCCTGAATTTCAGCCAGTCTTTTATGACAACCTTCCATAGGATCAGTTTTTAGTTTAAAATCAGCGCAGTACCATCACATCCGTAGTAAAAGCTGATGAGATACATTGCTGCTAATGAATATAATATCCCTCTATCAGTGCAGATAAACAATGAGCTGAGGAGCAAAAATAACTTTATGTGCTGATTTCCTTGATTGCTGTAAACTAATAAACCAATTTTTTTTCCAGAAAATTCACTAAAAAAACATGGCAAGACACTCCAACAACTTAAGGCTTTACATTTCTGTCAGCCTGACAAGTCACGTTATAAGCCAGCACATGCAGCAGCCCAGGCTATGGATCAAAAGGAAATTACAATGCAAATTATTTTTGGTTAACCACTGTCCTTTGAGACATCTGATTCTGATATTTTGTTGAGATRTCTGTAGTTACCAGCAACAGAGAATACCTCTTGAGTGGCTCCATTCCTTCTCTTCTGTGAAAACTCAGAAGATAATGATGAGTCATTGCTCCCCTGCACAGAGAAGATACCACAGGGACCAATGTTACTCCTCTTGCTCAGTGTGTGGGAAAAAATCCAGAGGCTTAAAGAAGAGACGTGGTTTGCAATATATYCACCTGAGAAATCACTTCTCTTCCTGTGTCAAACTGCCAGCTTTGGATCAGAGGCTGTGCTGGAGCTCGTTGAGTATGAAAGAATGGCTTAGCCAGCAGGGTTTTGTCTGTAAGAGGAATTTGGCTTGGGAATTAAGTCTGCCAGGTCCATCAAATCCCTATTGCCTTTGGGAATAGAAATGGTCTCTGAAATGAAGAGGCTTCATTGTTTGCTCTGGAGGGTTTTTTTACCTCTTTTCAGGAATTTATTTTCTACCCTCCAAAGAACGTTATATATATTTGGGGAAATTATGTCAGGGAACTGAGATCTTCAGGTAGGCATAAATCTGTATTTTATGAATTAAAAAAACAAATCAACTTGTACCTTTTTATTGCAAAAAATCAAAGGGCTCATTTTGGTGTACAACGTGTGATATTGGCCTATATTTTAATAATGTGAATTGTGCAGATGTTGGTGACCGAATAGAATGATGATAATTCAGTTTGTTTCTGGGATCACTGGCACATGTAATAACTTGGCTCACTGCATTGCCAATGGATGTAACTTTTTTAAAAGGTACGTTTGGAGTCTTCAGATAAACGGAAAGAGGATGTCTGTGAATGGTTCCAGACTGACAGCACCAGGAATAACAGCAACTTACTCATTGCATGAACAGAAAAAATTTACCAATTCCTCCACAAGGAAGGAAAGTGGGAAGTAGACATATTTAGTGTTTTTTCCCATTTTTGTAAGAGGGATATGTAGGTTGTTAAAGTGATTCTGTTGCCTACTTTCTTTTCTGCTTCGGAGCCCCTTCCAGAAGAGGGGTACTCTCTCTGCTTCTAGGGCAACACTAGAGTCCTTCACAAGATTCAATGTCTGCAGTGGGAAAGGTGTACCTCATGTCCACAATTAAGTCTGTATAATAAATTACTTGAAATCTTGCAGTCAGTCTGTGGAAAACAGCTCTTTGAGGAGACACTGCCTTCTGTTGTTCACTCCAAACTTGCAAGAGGAGTTGGGGAGAAGGATGGTCATGTTGGACACCAGGCTACAGTGCTGCTCTGCGTACTGCTTCCTGAGGTTCACTTCAGTGGGAGTTTTGCTTTTTCAATAACTAGGCCCTGGAGCAGGTCCTAGTAAAGCAGGAACTAGGGGCTTTTTTTCCCCTATCTGAGTTATTGCTTATTTTTCTGGGTGCTAGTCAGTTTTTAAGATTTTGTGAGGGGAGCAAGATTATTTATTCCTTGTTGAAAATGAACTCCAAAATACTCCACTGCCAGAATATTATTTCTTTGCTTGTGCTTGTTTTCATGTTCCAGTTTCCCTTTGCATTGCAGTTGAAGCAATGACATTAAACTTTTACTCCATGGACTAGTTCTTAAAATAGGACTATCCTAAAATACAAAAAAAGAAGTTTTTCTTTCCCTTGAGTGAGAGCAGGAGAGGGATGTTCTGGTGATACCCCTCTCTCTCTACGCTGAAAGGTAAACCTTTACATTTTACATAGAATCTAATTAGAAGTTCCACAACTTTCCTTAGTGTTAGCAGGAAACAGAATTATTATTTTTTAATGTAACCATTCCTCTGAAACAACAAAAACTAAAAGTTACAATGTGCTTCTGCATGAGAAGATAATAGAACTCTGGAATTACAATAGCAACACTATAGAAGTAAAAAATTAAGCAAGACGGCTTAATTCTTCTTGTGAAGTCTCTACTTCTCTAGAGTGATGTGCAAAATAACAAGCAAACAAACTCACCAGCAGTAACAGGGAGTCATCCTTAGGGTCACAGACCAAACCAAAATCATGACCGTTTTATGTCTTCAAAGAAAATACCTCATCTATAACACTGAGCCACCAGTATATAATACCAGGGGGTTTTATTGCATTAAGCTCTACGTAGAGATGAAATTCCTATGCTCTCCTATTGTTGACCATGTCTCTGTTGGGTCTACGGCATTTGAGTTTTATTGTCCAATTTGCATTTGGTCACCTCAAACTTCTGTAATGGAAGACTGGTGTGACAGTATTGGGACACTTGTCCCTCATCTTTGGTTGCATTAATTCATAACTGTGACTTGCAGCCTTCATTTAGAGKGTTTCAGTCTGTTACCTGTGACCGATCTGAGAACAGCAGCTAGTAAAGCTTGAATGAAAGAGAAAAKATAATTAATTAACATAAAGACATAAAAGTCTTTAGAGGCATCTGTTTACTAAAAAGGTATAGTTTTTGTGGACCTACCAAAGCAGGAGATGGTATAAATTCCTCTTTGTTCCAGTATTCTCTTCCCCCTGCAAAATAAGGTAATTTCTGCATCAGCTAGCAACAGTTGTCATAGAACTTAGTATTTTCTAAAACACATCATGCTAATCTCACTAGTTACAAGTACATCGCTAGGTACTGCTTTAGATGTGAGTAGCTAGCCAGACACAAGGTCATGTAAGTTATTTCAATTAGGAGAAGAAACTGGTGAGGGAAGCACATATCTCTGATGTTAAGATGTTTATATACAGGGAAGCAGAAAATCTTGCCCCTCGTTAGAAGTGAAGTACCACACAGTTAGAATGAAGTGAGAGCACACAGACAGGCAATGTTATGCACATTAGGACAAAGTGAATGTGCACCCTGGCTTATCTCACAGTAACTTTGTTCAAGTACCCATGTCTTCAGTGGCACCTTAAAACCAGTGATATCTTTCACAAGTTAAAGTCAGTTATTTGAATTATATGCTGTATTAATGAAATTAAAAAGCTCATGTAGACTTCAGTGCCATGATTATAAGAGTGCAGTAAACAAAACGTTTCCCCTCCCTGCTATGTAATAACAGACTAATAGTTTGAAAATTAAAATTTTGGAGGTTTTCTTTCCTCCCTTAAAAATATTAAAAGGAAAAGACAAAACTAATTTTTCATTTGAAGCCTTTTTATTCTACTTTCCTGCCACTCCTCAGGAGTTTTGTGTTTCTTCCRAAAAAGAAATCAAGAAAAGGGTTTTCTCATGAGCTGTTTTGAATATTGTTTTTCTTTCAGAGCTTTCTATAGCTTAAAATACAAATTTCTAGTAATATTTATCAAAACATATTAAAAATTACATTTTGGAAATGAACAAGGTTTTGTCTTTTGAGTGTCCTACTTCAGAGAATGCTTGCATGGGAAGCAGGCCTTCTCTGTCATGCATGATGCCATCACCCGCGCTGCTGTGCTGACATGCTATGCATTCCAGTTTGATCGCAGCACAGAAGACAAACTGGAAATCACACACCTCAATATAGAGCTGCGGGCTTCCTAACTGACAGCATGTAGCTGAGGCAAGGAAGAAATAAGAAAAAAAAATAATCTGCCTCTTGTCAGCTTCTGTTAAAAAAAAAAAAAAAAAATCTGATTTCCATAGCAGCATTTTAAAGTAAAATTTGGTACCACTACCCACACTAGGTTCCCTCTTTACAGAAACTGAACTGTAGTATTGATCAGAAGCCTCGCACTAGTGAAAAAATTACACTTTGCTTATCTGTATTGTGACTTCAGACAAAATCTGACAATGGAAACCCCAATGACCGGTCAGCAGCGTGGAATTTCTGATGGTTTATTTAGTTTGACTGACTCTGGTACATTGCTGCTATGAATATAGTTGCTATGGAAGGAATGCTTTAGTGCTGTCTGTCTTCTAAAGGGGTCATGATTTTGCAACATCTCAAATAACACTGACAGCTTAATGTCTGCAAACAGTACAACATTTAACATTTGCTAGGCAYAGTGAGGATCGTAGTTCATCATTTATTATTCAGAAATTACGTAAAAATATTTTTATGATAAAATGTGAGGATATGCTTAAATATTCATGAAAATAAACAATATATAATAAATTTATTTTTACAATGTCAGTAGGTAATAAGAAAGTAATCAAAGGCACATTTAGAGCTTTAACAATTTCAGTACTTGAAAGTGGTATTTTGAATTAGGCCAACTCTATTGTTCTCCAAAGCAATGAAAATATTTTCACTTTCTATCCACCAGAACATCRTTAAACTGCACTGAGTTGTTTTCCTCTCTCAAACTTAAACAAAAAAAGCCTTCAGAGCAGGAGTTTTCCATCTCACGTCATCAAGTTCCTTAATGCAGTATTTGGCTCTAGCAAAGATCAAACATAAGCAATGGTTAAAAATTGAGCTGGTTTTGGGATAAAAGTTTATGAAAACATGATCCAGTAGAGACAACTAATGATAAGACTAAAAGTATTGTGTCCCCATTATGATCTTCTCTACAAACTATTTATATGCCTCAATCCCTTAATTAGCATCTTAGTGGTTCTCAAATTACAGTCTCCAAGAGAGGACTGGTGTGGGATGGATGTTYCCCAATGGTTTAGGGATACCTTAATCCTAAGCAAAAATGTAGCATGACAGAGAGGCCAGAGGCAGTGTAAGACACCACTGGAAAGAGGATTGATGGCTACATTACGTTTCATTTATGCTGAGTGGACATAGCTGTTTAGAATACAGTCTCCAAGCCAATGCTAGGAGGTCAGTTTTTACCCTTGTAAACAGCATTTCAATTTATGAAATTCTTTGCTATCTGAATRCCAAAAAGTGAGTGCTGGTCCCCAGTTTTTTGAAAGAAATGGCATGGCTCATTCAGGAGCTAGTAATATCTTGCTGGCAACAAGCAAAATTCAACCGAATTGAATATTTTATCATTTCCTTCATGCTTTATACCAATTAGTCCCCAAAATTATGGCTGTTATTTTTGCTTGCACCCTTCTGTTGGTTACAAAAAGGAGTTTCACTACACTTAGAGCCTGTCAAGAGACTTTTATGCTTCCTAAACAATAAATAAGACCAGGTCTTTTAAAACTGTCAGTTTAATACCAAGGGGGACAAAGAATTAACTCTTTGCAACCAATAAACTTGGAATTTTACAGTTAGTATTTGAAAATGAGCCAAAAAGGTCACATTCCTCCTGTAGTAATTTCTCAGGCTAGAATATAAAGCATCATACACAAGCAATTTGATCAGCATAGCCCTGGCAAGTGTTCCTGGTTCTCTTAAAATTCATCCTTTTGTGTCTTAATCTGCAGTAAAAAGGGCAGTCTGTCCTGCTGGCGCACATACTTTCCATGATTTTTAAAAAGAACTTTTTCACAGCTGACTTGACGTTTGCATTCCACATGCCAGCAATGTCTTCACTAAGCGTGTGAGTGGAGTAACAATACGTATACAATGCAGTATGTCACTTAGTAATATATCATGGTGTAAAAGAAGATTAATTACATCATCCAGGTAAGGGACAGGATTTGCCTAATATGAGAAATGCAATCATTTAAAAACACAGAAAGAAGAAGAGTGATGATGGAATCTGGGCAGGAAGCATGTAAAGGACAAGAAGCCCATTATAGATGTCCCTATTTAGGAATATCTGGCACTGATTTGGACTTCTAACTATAAGGGAGAAAAACAGTAGCAGAAAACTGGTGACTTGGCAGACACATGCTGCAGACTATGACTGATGTCTTTCTATTCTTCATCAAACAAAATTCAGAACAGTCTTGTGTTTTATTGGTCACATCATAAACAAATTAGAAGTCATAATGTAATAACTGACAATGTGCCCCACAGTGAGACATATACTTACAAATATTAGTTTATTTTTATTACCATGTAACCTAGGAGTGTTAGTCACAGAGCACGATTTCATTGTGATAGGGGTTGCACAAACACAGAACAAAAAGATGATCCCTGATTGAATGCCCTTCAGTCTAAGGACTAAACAAAAGGCAATGGAAGGGTACAGACTTAAGCAGAATTATGACATGACAATGTTCATCAGCAGTATCACTGCTATCAGTTGATTTAGTGACCCAAAGATCTACTTTTTGCATGCTTCTTTGCAAAGGAAAGTTTCAAAGCAGATTTTTAAAGTCTTAAAGACACCTTTGCAAATGTGCATGGGACTTCTTTCCTATAGCAAGGAACAGGGTTACAGTATATTTGAAAAGATATCAAGTAGAGACTGGAAGCTGAGAGTATTGAGGAATTTTTGACAACACAGAACCAAAGAGGCAGGCATGATTAGAAAGCATCCAAACGGCAAGTGGAGTAGTTTAGATTATCAAAGGAACAAGAAAGAACCAAAGAATGATCCAGATACAATTAGGACTACAGGTCAGATCAGCACTGTCATTGTTTCCATTGTTATTGTCTATGTTTATTATTAAATAAATTGTTTATTATTAAATAAATTGTGATTCACATTTCTCAACCACTATTGAACTCTAGTAAAACCCCAAAGCTTAAATTTAAATGGCTGCTGTACAGTGCCACTGAATCCATCAGCATAAACCCAAAAATGAACTATACCTGGCCAAACAGAGCAGAGTCAGCTACCCAGAAACAAAGAAACAAAAATAAYGAGTGCCACATAAGTTTAGCAAATGGAACACCATCACGTCACCCAGCCTGGAATATACTGATGTAAATGTACACTTGCAAATAAAAACCCTCCAAAAACTCAGGTAAATATTCAGTTCCAGCTAAAAAGCTGCTGGTATTAAATATTTTATTAAAAATTGGGGGGAGGGAGATAAACTAAACTAATAATAGAGCTTGAAATAGATTTTCTAACATCCTAAAAAGAGATCCATCCACGTCACTTTGCCATCGTAGCCTGCTTCAGGATGGCCATTTGCTTATGGAATTCAGTTACTATTTATAACATGACACCAGCTGAAACGTAAAATCATGATCAAAGTACAATAAAGCCCATTGAAATCATAGTTTGTATACAGCTATGTAGTCTTCAGCTGAAGAATTTTCTCTTTCTCTCTCTCATACACATACATTTTGCCTTCAACTGCATCTAGAATAAGTACATTTTCCAGGGCTATTTGACTCACAACTTAGCCAGACTACACTAACTGATAGCACTTATTTTCTTGGAAAGCATGTTTTCTGGGCACTGAAGAGCACAATTTTGCTGAGTGCAGCGCCCAGCATTGGGGAAAAAAAAAAATCAAAATTTGCCACTTATTAAACTAAATGTCCTTGATGCTTTGTGCAGACAAAAATACTCTCCCCTTGACCCCCCAAGTCCATTAACTTTAGAAGAGCAGTTTTGCAGTTGCTGGTCTCCTATGGTGCCCTTTTCACAGCAACATGATAAGCTCTCAATATACAGTGAGTTGTTCTTTGTAGCATAATGTAGGTTGTATAGTAGCCTCTTACCTTCYTCCCCCTCTGGGATTCCCGGGATTTGTATACTGAGTGTCCTCCTTATCTGTTTTTCTAAGAGTTCCACCTAGAATTTAAGAATTTATGAATTTATTATCTTTCCCAAGCTTAGTCAATAGATAAGAATTGCACTTTAACTTCCCTTCATGGTTTTTTTTTTATTGTCAAGACAGTTCAAGTTACTTGTTGCTCCAGGCTGTCTGTTAATTTGTTCATTCTTCCAGTGTTGGCATGCTTTACTTATCCATGGGCACAAAGCATACAGTGTTCATGGTAAGGGAAACTTTTTAATTTAATCTGTAGAGAGTCTGAATTGAGGCAGGCAACAGAGCCACAGCTTTGCAGAAAACATAGCCACACTGCCTGCATAGCTTGACAACTTTAAAGAAGACTTTCAAATTCTTGTCCCAGTCTGTTCTAGTATTAATGCAAACACCAATATCGATTTTTGGGAGATGCTCTTTTCAATCTTTCCTAGTCAGGAACAGAAAGTGGATCCTCCTAAAAGCTTTATGAAGAGGTACCGCTATGGTTTTCACTAGCAACGATCTAGAAATATCAGGTTCAATACTGAGGTGAAGCAGTCACTTCACATCGTTTTTTCCTGAATGATTCCTCTTTAGCATTGGGATGCCCGTCTTTGCAAACCTCTCGAGTCCTTCATTTACCTTCTCTCTTTAAGCTCTTCCCTTTCTTTTGCTGAATATTTCTGTGAAATCTTGTCAACTCTTTCGGGCCATATATACAAATGATCTGGATTGCACCATCTTGCTATTTTTTCGTAAGTATAAACACTACAAGCATACAAGCATATGAGAGACTAGTTAGGCACTGTGTCACAGTGTCACATTCCCCCTTCTGGTCAAGATCCAGAATATATGATTGTATTCTGTTATTTGACATCAATTTGTCTGAAAGCACTTGCCTGCAGTTTCAACACTTCTCAAGTTAGGACATATCTAACCATAATTTAACCAACTCACTCAAGGAAAGCCACATTAAAATGCTCCTTAGATTAATCTGTACAGACTATTTTCCATATGTTCCTTAAATATGACAGTAGGATTGAATTTAAAATGTCAACACACTTCACATTAATGAAGTTTAAAAAAAGCTTATTCTAGTATATTTGGATTTGACTGAACTGAAACTGATGGAGAAATTAGAAAAATGTTGGTGAAAAAATAAGCTTCAGGGTGGGTACTTCTTGGGAAAATCTGCATCAGAATGCTTGCAGTGCTGCCCAGCAATGAAGGGCTCTCAGCAGTGACGATGAATGAATGAAGCCTTCCTCTGCCCCATCAGCAACACTCGCTTGTATCGGTCACTGCTCCCCTTCTCTTCCCTTCCTTTCCTCCCTYTTCCCTTGGCTAAATCCCAAGAGCAGGGCAGTTGTGGTACTTCTTGAGTTCCTGCCTAGGGCTACTGCTACAGGAGCCTTCACTGCTCTGTGGAAGCCAGGACAGGTCTGGGTGTAATTCTGGTTCTTTGTTGATATCTTATTATTCTCGCAAATACATTTCCCAGTTTACTTGGAAATTTACATAACTGTGAAGAGCATGAATGTCTTGCATATATGAGCAGGGAATAGGACACCCTTGGGTAAATCTGGCAAAGAAATATATTAATATTTGTAAAAAAACACTACAGTTGTGCAATACCTAATTATATGATTTCCCTGCTAACAAGCAAGTAGCCATGGCCTAAAACAGTGTCCCGGTTCCGGTTGGGACAGAGTTAACTTTCTTCCYAGCAGCTGGGGGGTTGTGCTGTGTTTTGGGTTTGGTATAATAGGAGCATTTATGGCCCATTGATGTTTTGGGTGTTGCTGGGTGGTGCTTGCACCGGGGACTTTTCGGCCTCCCATGCCCTGCCAGGTGCATGGGAAGCTGGCGGGGGGAGCATAGCGGGGGCGGTTGACCCAGCTGGCCAATGGGGTATTCCATACCATGCGATGTCATGCTCAGTATAAGAACTAAGTGTGTGGGGGGGCTCAGGCGTCACGGAACGGGGTCTCGCGTATCGGGCTAGGTGTCGGTTCGGCAGGTGGTGAGCAGTTGCATTGTGCATCGCCTGCTTTGTATATTCTATTGTTGTTGTTGTTATCACTGTTATTATTACTGTTCTACTTTGTTTTATTTCAATTATTAAACTGTTTTTATCTCAACCTGCGAGTTTTCCTACTCGTGCCCTCCTGATTCTCTCCCCCATCCTACCGGGGGCGGGGGGCGGCGTGAGCAAGTGGCTGTGTGGTGTTTAGGTGCTGGCCAGGGTTAAACCACGACAAACAGCTACAAGAAGGAGATAAAATACCAAAGTCCCACATAAAGAAGGCAGGCTGTGTTCCCTTTACACATCAAGACTCTGTCCTGATAAACATATGGCTGTATGTAGCAGGAAAACATACACTGGCCCACACTTAGCTGGTGCCAGATGACTTAAAAGAGTATCTGCCCCACAGACAATTCTTTTTTCAGAATGAGAGGCTTTAGGGTACAGTAATAATTAGTGCCCTCTAGTGTCCAAAAGGTCCAGCCTATGAAACAGCTGGGCTTTCATGGCTTCATGTAGGCAAACAAGGAACTGGCTCAGAAGAGGAGGGCAGAGCCTTCTTTAGATTAACTGTTAGAGCAAGGAAGTCTCAGCCTTTCCCCCTGCAAGCAACTGGGACAGCTTCATGACTAATCACTGACTCTGGATTGCTCACAACCCCAGAAAAGATCATACAAAGCTTTTAGAAAAAGGGAAACAGGACAAGACACGAAACGCAGATCCACCAAGCTACACTATACCTGGCAATTTTGAGGACACCAACATAGCTGTGCCCTTGTGCATCGTAGTTGAGTACAGACACCTGCATCAGCTCGAAGTGACAGCGATCAAACAGTGAGAGTGGTAACCGTGAAATTCGCTCTCTCATACCTTCCCATACTCCGTGTATGAGTGGATCTAGCTTTTAACATAGTTGTGATGCTGCAGCCCCCACCTTGTCCTTTTGGTGGCTCGTCCCTAATGAGTTCTTATTATATCTCAGTGCACAGAAGTATCCTGCCCAGACATTGTATTGCTAAATTCTCTGGGCTTTCAGAAAACCTGCGATGAAAGATAATTCAAGGAAGGAGAGTTATTTTAATGTTTGGAATCCCATATATTTAACAGCATTTCACTACATGTTGTCACTCATCTAACACCGAGTTCCCTGTGAACTCAACAAAAGAGGAAAATAGGCAGAAGAGAAAGAAGAAAGAAGCAGGGTTTCTCCTGCTCGTGCGTGTAGTAGCAGGAGGCTTCAGTCAGGCTGAAAAGACAATGGCCCAAAGGAGAAGACGTGACTGACTACCAAAGACTGCTGTATACATGATGCAGGCTTTGTACCCTTATTTTAGATGACAAGTAGAGTGGACGCTCACAAAGACTAGCAGTTCAGGAGAGGCAAAAGAGAGTGCATATTAGAAGATCAAACATTTGACAGCCACTCATATTGCTGGGTCACACAGTCCAGCACACGCAACCTAGTTGATGAGTGGTGGCTACAGACGTAGTTGGTTTCAGTCTCCTCAAAACACACTTGAGTAAATACAAACAAATGAAAGGGATATTTGATTCGAGTACCTAAGGTAACAAGCTCCTTCTCCACATGAAAGCAGAGCAGATTTGATATGCAGAGAATGAATCGTGACAGCTCTGACACTCAGATGGTGCCCCTCTGAGTGACGTCACCTGCTCGGCCGGTCCCCGCTCTCCATAGTGTATATTAGTTTTCCTCCTTGTCTCAAGCTGTCACTTTAGGTTCATTTCACTGCAGTTGCCAAGCTATTGTAACGGGGAAAAAGGAAAGAGAAACTATCACAGTGAAGTGAGCATGACAGTCTAAGTTCAGTAATCAAAGTAAATTAAAGGAGATTTTATTTTTAAATCACCTCCTCCACTTTCCTTTCAAGAAAGCATCAAAAAAAAAACCCMAAAAAACTTGTAACTTTCAAGCCATTTGAAACAGGCTACCTTACACACGTAAGACTTAGCATTTTGAGCAATGTATTAATACTTATTACTACCGAAAATCCACTTCATCTGGCAAGGTCTACTCTTTTTTGTATTTTTAACATAAAGGGGACAAATACCTCCAGTGGGAGTGTGGAGACCTCTGCCAGCTGCAGTCCCGTTTGCTTGGAGCCTTCTTCCATTAACTCAAGGGCCAGAGGTGACACTGTGTCTTCCCTAGGTCAAGATCCAGACATGGAGTCTGCTGTGCCCACTCACAAAAAACCCCAGCCTGGCTTCATAATTCCCAAGACCAAACCTGAGCTGGCCTCAGCAGTAATTAGAGTAGTATCATCTGTAACAGTACAAATCACCCCAGCTAGTTCTGCAGTGCAAGAAGTTCCTCAGCTTTCAAAAAGAGACAGAGTACAGCAATGCTGTGGCCATGCCACAGACTCTCATACAGCGTGGTGCAGGGGCAGCAGTGGGAACGTGTGAATTGAGCCACACATAAGGATTTCTTAACCTTCAAGGTACAGCTGCTTCATGGGTGCCAACCAAACACTACGAAGAAGCATGCACAAGGCAGAGAAGACAGTCAAATGTGTTTGAAAATGGTGACATTCAGCAGTTTATACAAAAAGGAGAGAAGATCAGCATCAGCAATATATGTAAATACTCACAAAGACTTACACGAATCTTATGCAACAGCGTCAGCATCAGAGCACAATCAAGCTAGAAGGAGCATCTTATCGCTCCTAATTTGTACGTTTCTACTACTTATTTTTTGTATTATCTTTTAAGACTTGATACAATTTGGTTTTTTCAGTGAATTTCATACAATCTCCTGATATCTCAGCAATAAGCGGCTATTCAGTTGATAGTCCTGAACTAAGTCTATTCCCAGCATCCTGCTCTGCATGTACACATCTGTGTATCCACATCTTTAATGTGTACATTTCTGAGGAACAGGTACAGCTCTTCTGCTGAACCTGAGGCCTCATGTAATCAAAACAGATAATAAGTATGCCTGGATTATCACTGTTTTATGCATGACGTATGACAACATATCTGAAACAGAGTATAAAGCAAATAAACACATGCCTGTTGCATCAACAAGTAGCAAGTTGGCCACTTTTGAAGGAAATGGGTGACAAACTGGAAAAATATACTTGTGTATCCTCCTATGAATATTAGATGTGGCTTTTTCCTGTTCAGTTTTCTATTGCTGCTTAACCTGAATGAACTGAGTTCAATCAAAGGAAGCTGCAAAGGGTTTGTAAAGAACTGGGCAGGAAAGATGAAAGAATGGCCCAGATAAGGAACATCCCTCAAAACACTGGCACGGGGTTTATAGCTAGAAAGAAGGACTCCTTGTGTCTGAGCCTGAGAAGAGGAAGATCAGAAAACACTGATCTGTTAAAAGAGCTTGTCCTACAGACAGGAAAGGGTTTTGGAGTGAAGTAGAAAAGGCTGTCCAGAGTGAGAAAAAACTGTCAGCCTGGAAAATTCAGAAGCAGTCAGAACAGCCTCTAAAGCAAAGCAAGTTGTTCCTCCTGGCTCAGATGTGAAGAACAAGGTGGTGCTGAATGAACTGTGGATAAACAGGGAAACTTTGGTATGTGGATGTGGGTGTAGACCCCCTGCTTTTTACTTTGGTATGCTGAAAAGTTGCTTGGGGGTCATTTTAATGAGCTACTGTTCCAGGCTTCAAAAGATAAAGCAGGGCCCATGCCTGGACCTGCAAGAGTAGTCACTGGTTGGTAATCACGGGACTACAACATAGGGCCCGACGTGAGAGCTGGTGGATTAAGGGACTCCACTCCCAGAGAAGTAATGACCTGAGACTGACCAAGGGGGAGAAAGAGGACAGACAGACTGTATTTGGTAGGTCTCAAGATATGGTAGCAGTTGTTAAAGAACACAGAAAGGCATGGATTGAAAATAACATTCAAAACCATGTTTCTGGAAAAAGTACTACTGTTCTCAGTTTCTTGTGAGGAAAAAAAAAAGGGGGGGGGAATATTTATTTACAAGACATTCTGAGCACTGAGGATGGATGTACTGTCTGTATCTCATCCATTGATATTGTATTGACTTTTTCACTTATGTCCTCAGTGGTATATTCCCACTGACTTTGATTTGGGCAGAAGTCTTTACATAGTCACAAGTAATTATTATATTGGAGAGGATAAAATAACATGATAGGGAAATACGGAGAGTATCATTACAAGAATAAATCTAAAAATCTTTTTTTCTATACTGCAGCTAGTAGGCTGCTCAATTAGAAGCTGTGCCAGATTGTTTAGCATTGATTGCAAATAGCTTGCCAATTTTACTGATATGAAACACTAAAGCGAATGCCATTCACCAGTGGTGCAACAGGCAAACCGGCCTCATGGCAGTCATGTGAACATGCTCTTGCACTTACACAGAGTCAAAATATGGTCAAATCTGAGGAAGCTCAGTTCAGCAAAGTACATGCAAATTCTCAGGTGTCTGTTTGATTTAATCTTTGTGCCTCCTTTTATTTATGATATATGCATAGGTGCTTGTGGCAACATCCTCTTTAAGCAAATGTAAGCCCAGTGTAAGAGGATCTTAAAATGAGTGTAAATGTGAAGAAGTCTGCTAATAGTTGACTGAATGATTAAAGGACGTTTATTGGGCCAGCACCTGTATGCACGAGGATCTGGACACAGACAGATTCATTCTCACATTTTAAGAAAAATAGAAAGGAAAACTCATGACATGAATTAAGTAACCTACCATGCTGTATTAACAGATTTAGAGACAGTTTATGGTCACAGAGAGTAGTTTACAGCTGAACCAAGGGTTTTATGGCAAATCAATACAAAATAGTTTTATAAACTGGTTGAAAAATCCTTCCAATTTACAAATAAAAGTCAAACAAGTCATTTCACAAACACCTGATAACCAGGAAGTAGTTTACTCACACCTGAATAATTTGATCAACTCTGCACTCACAACACAATGAACATCTTTGCTACCCTCTGTGATGAGCCCTTGAATCACCTTGAGTTTTGAGGTGGACTTGCCTCAGCTCATTATTGAAGTCAGCACCCCAAAAAGCACCAGGAGGGTGACAAGAGCCCTGGAAGGGGCAGGTTCCCCAGCGTAGGACGTGAGAAGGCCAGAAGTCAACCCTACTGGCTAAGAGACCCTAAAAGCAAACTCCTCCCCGTGGAGGGAGTATCCTCATGTGTATGCCATAGCCTTGTGACACGTGGCCTCTCCTCCAGGCTTGGGCTTAGGCCAGGAACTTCTCAGCTGCAAAMTCTACAGAGTCCCCTTTGGGCAGGAAAATCTCCTTTTTGTCAGGCTCCGCAGACTGCCTGGATATTTGCTCCCTGCCTTTCTCAGCAGTCTCCCCTGTTGATCAAGTCCTGTTTGTYGGGTTTTCCTCCCAGCTTATCCCCTCATTACAAAAGTCTCTTTCCCCAGGAAGAGCCAGCTGCCCTCCAAGGAGGTGCATCCGCTTCCCCGCCAGGAAATCCCCTGCCCCCTGCAGTAGCCAGGACAGGACAGAGGTAGTGGCTTCCTCGCTGCTGCACAGCCGTCTTCTTCCAGAAGGATCAAAATGTAATGACATACAGCAGACGAAAAGGATGTAAACCATTTCATATTTCTAAAAAATGTCATCTTTAATGGTTATAAGACTAATGGTTATTGCCCTGAAGCCAAGAAAGGAGAAATCTAAGGCCAAATGGGAATCGGAAGCGATTACATTGAAATCAGTGGAGATATTCCTGACCAGAAGAGTAACCTGCTTTCCTGTCATAGGAGTACGAAGGATTTCAGAAAAAATTAAGAAAAGGAGGTTCTTGCATTGCTTTTTCTTTGCTTAACTTAGGTCTGCTGTGTCAGATGGTACCTTCTTCTCTGCATTATTTGTACTCTTATTTACATGGTTACATATTCATTCTTTATTCTGTACCTAATTATGTATATTAAGCTTCTCAATTGCAATCAGGCATTGTACCCACTTCTAAGGCCAATATCCTGATTTTTTTGTATTAGCATATTTGTCCAGGTTTACTTGGGAAAATGACCTGAATTGGTATATTTGGCATTTTAAAGGTTAAATAGGGTGATGTTTAGAATACTTCTTCTGAAACTTCACTGGTTGAAGTACTTATTGCTATATGTACTTAGGAAAGGTAAATCTCCTGGGAAGCAGAGCGTTTGTTGCACTGAGAGAATCCATAGTTATGGGAATTGTATATAAAACCCCATGGAAGGAAGAGAGTGCAAGTTAGAGCCCCCCTGTATGTCTAACTCTCATACAAGCATTATTCTAAAATGCTTTCCATTATTTATTTTACACACCTAGAGTCAAACACACTGATCCACTTGCAGGAGCAGGCACAAATCCACTGAAGTAAAAGGCTGTGGATCCATTTACAACAACAGTGAATTTGGTCCTTACATATACAGTTTTATTTCTCCTCTAAGCTAAAAATACTTTTA
Source organism: Phoebastria nigripes (assembly GCA_035582835.1). Lineage (NCBI taxonomy): Eukaryota > Metazoa > Chordata > Aves > Procellariiformes > Diomedeidae > Phoebastria > Phoebastria nigripes. Next base: position 1,239,767 of record JAYKAV010000700.1, on the reverse strand, counting down.
TATTTCAAGGCTACCCTTTATTTGAGTTTACATCCCTTAGGACCAATGCACAGCAAAGCAGCGAACAGGCTGGAGGGGCTTTAGTGAACAGAGAACTCACAAAATGTGATCACAATGCGCTTTACAGCATGAGTAAATCCCAAGGGATCTCCCACATACAATTCCTAAACACTGAGAAGAGTTAAAGCTGTCTGCCTAATCTATGGAAATGTGAGTTTTGAGCACTGATAAATTGGGACTGCCAAGAATAAACTCACTTTAAAATGCCAGCGATTTTTTTTCAGAGAAACAAAAAAATGATGAGAATATCTTTTTCTAAATTTCATACACAGTAATTACTATGTATCCATTCTTGCTCCCCACGCACCCAAATTGCTTGGAATAAGTTGTCAAAGTAAATTGGATATTCTTTCAACATTGGTAAATTATTCTTCTATTGTGGACTCCTAGCTTGATAATTTAGGATACAATAATTTTCATTTACTTAGTGTCTTTGACAATTTTGGAACAAACTACTAAGCYATTTCTTTTAGAAACCTATTAGGTAATTATTATCGTAAGGAGAATTAGTCTAGTTAGATTTAAGAGGAAAGAATTGATGGTCATAAGATGGAGGTCACGAGGAAAGGAACTATGAAGTAAGATTACTGGGATGTGAAAAATATCCAAGTCATAATACACATAGCCCATATACAAACTTGATTGTATTCTCGCTTCTCTGTAAATCAGTAGCATTTTCTCTGAAACCAGTGTCATTATGCTAGTGGAAAGAAATCAGAATTATACTAACAGGATGGCGCTACTGAGAGGACAAGGTCTCCTTCTGTTGGCCTATCAAGAGCTGCTTATTATTCTTGGCTCAGGTGTTTCTGGATTTGCCAGGGCTCTTAGTGGCCACCCTCACAATGCAAGCCCCTGTGCACGGGAACCCCCTGTAGTCACCGTGGCCCTCTGATCTATGCCTCACGCACCAAACTCATGCAAGCACCGAACACCCACGTCCTTCCAGTGGAGCCTATTCACAATTTGCTATATTGACATATAATTCCTGGGTCTTTAGGAATTACCTTCACAGAAAATGTAATGTGGCCCTAAATATGCAGTAAAGACTGGACAAATCTCTGTTATTAACAGCTTTCCCGCACCATACTCAGTGTTTTCACCAGCCTGACCAATCTTTCCACCTTTCTGCAGAGGAGATCCCAGGCCTATGGAGCCTCCTCCGTAGTATCTGGAAATAGTAGCAAAGAGAAAGCAGTTATCAAAACTGTAAAGCAGACTTATGAACACAGGAAGGGTAAAAGAAGGACCAAAATTTAAAAAAAAAGAAGGGATGGTGGGGAGGAAAAGATAGCTCAGTGAAAGGAAAAACTAACTTAGCAATATAAATAATAAAAAAGACCCTTCGCATCCTTGAAGGGAATATAATTATTTTTAAAAACGGAAAAGCTCTTGACAGTGCAGCTGCTCCCCATATGCATCTTGTGTGCAGGTTAGTGAGTCCTTCCTCTGTGAAAGAGCTCAGCTTCAGGCCCTAAATATGTTGGAAGCAAATCAATTTGGTGCTTGTGCAATGTATAAGAGAGATCACCTCTCTGCAGTGGGCAAGAACTTAGATTAAACAGACAGAATGACTTTAGTAAAGATTATTTCATACCTTCAGAGTATCCTGAAAAGGACTTGCTATTTCAGGTAAAGGTGCCACTATTATGGAGAGTCTTGTGCCTCTCTGGGTCAGGTTTCTACCGCAATGCCCCACTCAGCTCTGGTCAAAAGAGCTCTTCAGTTTGCTCCAGCACACCATGGCACCCCAGGGAGTCTCTAAGAGGTAGTCACCCAGCAGCATATATATCCCGGGTCCCATGTACGTACTAGCTGAGAACATTTCTTACGCTGCCTTAACACTGCTGTTGCACACAATCAGGTAGGAAATGCACTTGCACCTATTTTTGTGCCTGGGACTGACTTACCAGGCATGCTTTCTTCTGCCAGCAGCTTTGGCTGAAATTTTCACTAAGATGCACCAACATAACACTTGAATGAATTTGGTAGTAAAGATTACTGGGTTAACTGCAAAAGTTCAGCAATCACAAAAGAAATATTTTCTGAAGTTAAAAAAAAAAAACAGAGGGAGGAGGTCTGGTAGCAGGAGAGGTGGCTAGAAATGCTGAGGATTTAAAAATATGGTACTTTGCCCAAGAAAGAGAGACCAAGTAACTGCTTCACTACTCATGATCTTGCAGAAGAAGCAGAGATTGTGGCCTTGAAATACAAGCAAATTAATATTTTGGCAAATAATTTTTGCTTTAAGACTAAAACATAATCTCTAAATGCATGCACAGGACAGCATACACATAGTATATACAGCCACACAGGTCTTTTTGTGGCCTTTGTTAGGTTTCTGATAATGACACTGAGGCCTGATCTTTGCTTATAAAAGGAGGATAGCATCCGCTTAAATCAGCTGATACGTAATACATCAAACAGAAATAAACCCTCCATTTTGGCTCATTCACTGGAATTAAGATTAAAAAGGTATACAAACATTTTTCTCTGTGAAACCAAAGTAATAATGAAGGAAAAATTACTACAAAGCTGGGAAAAAATAGAATGATCTTTTTAATACATGCCTTTGCTATTTATTTTCTTTATCAAAATAGTGGTCCTAAATCTGAAAGTGAATCCAGACAATTTCTGAGAGAGTTTTGAAGAAAGCGGGGGCAGATGTAAATCTCTTGCTGTATTCCTCTGAGCAAGGCCATTGCAATGTTTTTCTTAACATAGGAACCAGAGCGAGTTTAACTGATGGTTAAAATAATAACTCCACATAATTTTGCTGAAATTAAGCACAAACAGTGCAATTTTGAAAGTGAAACAATGCAAAAAACATTGTTCAACTGAAGCCAATAACAAAACTTACTTTGACTTTAGGCGAGCTGGACCTCGCTGAAACACTTACTTGAGAAGCTGATCTATGAATTATTTCATTCAGCCAAGAGAGAAATAACAGCACGGGCATTGCCTTTGCTCCCCTCATCACCCCCTGGCTTTGCCCAGGCGCCCAGGAGAAGGCAGCCCTCTGCGCCGCGCCGCAGGAGACGGGGAGGCCTCGCACCCGCTCCACAGGCCCCTTGGGAGGAAACCGCCCCAGGACAGCAGGATGCCCACCTGGCAACTGAAAGGCAGCAACCCTGTATTCTTAGTGATGTGAAGGGCAAAACCACAGAGGGTCGCGTACCCTGTCTGGCCCCAGTGCTTGGGCTCCTCCGCTGCGAGGTGATGGTGAGGCCCTGAAAGAGGCTTGGGCTGCGCTTCCCCCGGCGCGGGGTGGAAGGCACAGGCCTGGCCTCCCCTGCACACCGCGTGACAAACACAATTAAATGCCTTGCCAGGTCCCTCTGCCTCGCAGGGAATAACGATACTGATTACAAAGAAACATTTCAGCATTCCTCTTTATTCCCTCGTTTGATCTTAGTAGGAATGACTCTGATAAAACTGATGCATGGTATCATTTTTGATAAAATACATACTGCCTGTGGAATAATGCCGTCCTGGCTGAGGCTCACTCTTGAAAGCCCTTATCCTTTTGTATTTTCCAGCTTTTCAAAACTTTTTTTTTTCTATTTGTCAGTTCAATTGTGTTAGAAACTTATCCAGACGCCTCTATACTTGGAATAGAAAAAAAAAATTACTTTGTTAAGATGTTAGGCAGCACTGAATGTAGTTATCATTATTGTGGCCTTTATATCTACATTACAATTTTGTCACAAGCTCAATGTAATATCTAGAAATTCCCTTAAAATAAAAACTAGTGAGTGTGTTATGAAATTACAGCCAGGACAGATGGCCAGATCCTGTCATTGGAAATAAAAGTAATGTTATAAGTGTATAACTCCATTGGGGAAATTGAGTACCATAATAAAGTAGACTTCCACTTTCTGCAATGAAATTCAATGACTGTTGAGGAGTTTAGGGTTTAGAAAATTGAAAAATGAAACCTTTGGTTTTCCGCTGCTGTTTGATGATGTGTAGCAAGTCCCTTTATGGACTGAGGCTAACATCCAAATAGTAACAAGCTTGCAGTGAATAGAGCCCACAGAGGATCAGCTACTAAATCTTGCAATAAAAGCTGTGTGATTTACAGTAAATTCCAGAGGGCTGACAGCACCACAGCTGAGGGCATAAACACTTCTTTCATGGCTGAAGCTTCAGTCAGCTCTGTCTGCTGTGAAGTACAATCGAGCAGTGAGGCATGCTGCTTACCAGCAATGACTTTGATAAATAACTAGGAAGTCCCACTGTTGGCTTAAAACTAGAAGTTGTTCAGTTGCAATTCTGCATTTGTCCTGCTTTAATGGGTATGGAAGTGGCTTTAGCTGTAATCTGTCAGTGATTGATTAGGCCTTCCTGGATCCCTTCCCCGCTCTGCTCCCAGCTCCCTGCTCTCCACAGTTAAAACAAAATTGGTACATATCTGACTGCCCTCTTATGAGGAAAGTAAACACTCTTAATTCTGCTCAAGTGAGTGTAAGTTAGATGCCTACAACTGATAAATTGTTGACAGACAACACATCTTAACAATGGGGTACCTAAACATGCAGGTGCTTGTGCAACTTCTGCTCACCGTTTGGTTATGCCGGGGTTTAAAAGCCTAATCAGCATAATTAATGTCTTTTATGCATAGGTACAAGAGCCACGGCTGGAGCAGAGCCTCGGTTTCCTAACCGCAGAAGTATGGAGTTCCTAGGCCTAACATGGGATCATTCATTAACATGCTGTGTAAGTTGGACATAATGTTAAACACGTGCATGAATGCCACAAAGCTAGTCAGAAAAGGAGCATAGCATTACTAGAAGAAGCTCCAATAAGGGTTGAAATATTTGGTCATTTATTTTATATTCAGATGGGTCTGGGTAAAATGCAATATATAAACGATCTGCTCTGATTTGGCAAGGTAGGGGAGTATCTTGCTTGTAGTAAAGGTTCAGATCAGTTCTTTTATTTTCAGTTGGAAAGRGCAAAAAAAACCCAAACCAAAGTGATACTACATCTAGAAAAAGCTATCGGTAATAGAAAGGCAGTATGAGAAAGTCACTTTACCTGATATCAATATAAAACACGTGAAAATTCAGATTGTACCGTCTGACTTCTTACATAAAAAATTCACTGGACGGTGGACATGATTCTCAATGCATATAGATAAAACATTATTGTCAGATTGTGTAAGCATAGACCTGACAAGGAGCAGAATAGTTCTTGTATTCTATATGCTGTTTTCCTGTAGTTTTATAACTGAGTTACTACAAGCAAACCAGGATATACAATATGATGCAGAGCTGCTCTATCATACTTAAGAACTGTAAAGGTAAACATTGGGTGTGCATAGCCTTAAATTAGAGCAAACTTGATTCTGCATTCTTGATTCTGCCTCAGCCTCCTCCTCAACAATTACTGGGAACAAGGGAAAAGGATTGTATGGATTCACCCTTCCTCTGCAGCAGAATATTTTGCTTTTAATAGAAAGAATGTATCGAATCCACACTCTTGCATCACTTCAGATTTTCCTACCATCAGAATTATTGAGAATTTTATTTATTTGGGTTTTTTAAAAATCCATTTGGTCACTTGTATATGCCGCCATGTTTATTTTCCAAAGGTCTGTGTAGGGGAGGGCCCTCAGTTTTTGACACAGAGGCATCAGTGCTCATGCAAAGTGAACAGAGACATTTTTCTTTTTTACAGTTTGCTCAACCTGGAAAAGAGCAGTGTCTGGGGAGAGGGTGATATCATTCTGTAATTTTTGGGGAGTATTTTGCTGCATTCACTCGTAATGTATACTGAGTATATTTCTCAAGTTTTTATTGACTGAACTGCAAGACTATCAAATAAAGTAATGTCACCAAAAGAAAACATCTTCTRGCAGCACAGTATGACTTGATTTTAACAAAGTCATTTTCAATCTTTTTTTAAAAAGTGATTAAGTATGATTTTTCATTTCTGAAACCGTCCACTTCTCATTGCCTGACCTACATGCATTGAATTGTTTCAAAAGCATTATAAGGGCAATTATTGTTGCCTTGAACTTCTCTTGCCGTGTCAGAGTAACAAGAAATAAGACATAGGAGAAGGTAGTGTTTGATTAACTTGAACGTTTGTGAAAAAGGATTTTTACTCCCCTAAGGATTTAGGAAGTAGCCTACCCATAAGTATACAATCAAGGACAGATTTGCATACCTGAGAAACAGCAGTTCAGGCAGGAGAATGTGAGGTCAATCAGGAGTAACTAGTTAAGAAATTCAATTGGTGGCTATTTTCCCCATGCTTTTTTATACTTGTGATTTAATACCAGTTGATCTGAACTGCCATTAGTAGCTGCTGAGAGAATCAAAAGCTTAGGTCAAATTCACATATTAGACTGTGAAGCACAGTTATACTCCTGTAAGGTAAGTATTCTACATTTCTTTAAAAGGGACAGAGGTCTTTTTTCCCATTTAGAATGTCAGTCCCATAATAATTGCTTATTATATCAATCAAAGTTCTAGTAACTCTTATAGCATGTTTCTTAGCTATATCACAAGTGCTTTAAAAGCTAATAAAGTTACAGCAAAGGTGTGAGGATTTTGAGTTGTAATGAATTCTTATAAAATCATTTTAGGATTCTATCCAGAGGAAGAGGCACTGCAGAAAGGATATGGATCTCTGAAGCTCTGCCCACTGATTCAGCAAGAACTCACTGGTTTGCAGAATCCAATTTTTCCATGGTTGCAGATTCTAGGTTGGACACAGAAAGCTTATTTACATGAAACTGCTCACTCCTTACTTTATGTGCACTGTCACCTCTGTGTCTCTCATCCCAGTTCAGCAAAGCCAATTTTACAAACTTGCTCTGCCAATAATCATGCATATTCAGTTGTTACTGATTAATGCTAAACCCTGAATTTTATTTTAAACCAGGTGGTATACACAATTTGTTCATGTCTTTTCTAAGAATGAAAGCTATATATGTGAAGCAGTTTTTACTGTTTAGTAACTGAGTTGTATTTTAAATCCCATCATTCAGAAAAGTAAAGTATAAAAGTGTAGCAAACACCATTTAATAGTGACACGTTTCATTTGGACAGCTACTTAATTGAGGTATCTTCCAGGGAAACTGTTTAGTCTACCAACTGTAAATGGCAATGACTACTGCTTAATCAGAACCATTTTAGCATAAATTTCGCTTAATAGGGAAACATTTGCCTGGTGACAAATACTTAAATAGTGTTTAACCAAGTGTTAAATAGTTATAAAATTCTAGACTCTCCTTTTTACTTTTAATAGTGAAGTGCCAGATAAAGATTAGAGGGAAAAAATACAAGTTAAAATGCTGTAAATAACTTGGCTTTTTCTTTGTTTTTTTTTTTTTTTCTTCTTTTTGAGCAGAGTATTTTGTCATTGTAAAACTTTTTCAACTATTTTTAAGACTTCATCTCTTAACTGGGACAAATAATCAGGAAGACAGAACATCCACGTATAATCTAATTAACAGATTTCTGCTGTCAACCTAAATAATAATAATGTGATAACATGTATGTGCTCTGCCAAAAGGCATCTTGAGTCCCCACCACAACCACCCCCCAGCAAAAGAAGGCAAAATTCAGTCCTAACGCCAATAGCCAGAGATCACCCGCTCATCCCAGAAAGTGAACTGCACATATGAAAAGAACACCCAGAACAACTTGCCTGAATATATTCAATAAACTTACCTAAAATAGCTATGCCTGTACTCAAAAAAACATTGGTAAAAATGAAAACAACCATTTCAAGGTCCCATCAGAAGGACCCTACATATTTACTCAGGAAAATATAATGGGTAAAAGTGTTTCATACTAACATACCCTTAACGAAGAGACCTTACTCCCACCAGCCAGTCTGTCATCTCTTAGACAGTATGTAAAGATGGCAAGAATGGTCTTCTGCTATCATTTACTGTTTCAGGAGATATGTCATCAGGCAGTCCCTCAGGAGTGTTGCTACGATTAATAATTATAGCTTAAGGATCCAATCCTATAAAGGACTAAGCTCCTCAGTGAGAAGTCAAGAGGCACAAAGAACTRTTGAGACGCTGAGCACCGTCCTGGATCAGGCCCTTCAGTACTTGTAGTAAGCACTTGAATCACTCTCATGGTACAATGAGCAGTCAGTGCAATGCAGTATATCATAGCACATGTAAAAGGTTTTCTTGAATAAATGGTTGCACTAATAATATCCCATTTAATTAGCAAAAAAACATATTGAAACATGTCACAAAAGATGTGGCAGGGTAATCTCCACGATATACAGCAGCTGATGAGTTAACTGGGTATTATGAAGATGGGTGACTATAGCCCAAATATAGAGGTATCCATTCCAATAGGCTGTATGACAAGTAGTCTATTGTTTCATTAATTTCTACTTTTAAAAGTTAATTTCTTCACTTTTTAGTATTAGTCATGTATTATGAGAATTAACATAAAGGTGGTGATAATGCATGATCTTTATATGCCATCTTATTAAAATGAAGCTATTTTTAATACTTTTAAGAGGCCTATCAGAAAACACAATTTATATCCTCAAAGTATATTTTGTCAGTTTCAAGTATAATTTTTGCATTCATATTCTTTTATGAATTTTAATGGAGACACTTAAATTGTAATTATTCCTCTCAGCTCAAATGCAGGTAACAAATGGAATTCAATCAGTGTTTGCGCATAATGACCATCATTAAGAGAGAAATAATAATGACATTCTCTCTGCATTAAACTTGCAGACTCTTTACACAATGATCTGAATCCCATTATTGATCTCCATGGAGATATGCAATTGTCACCTATTCTGCATAATATCTGAATGTTAAATACATTTGTTTGGAACAAATATTTTAATGAATACAGTCAGTTCCACTTAATTAACTATCTGATAACTGAATATTTTTGCTTAATAATTGAACATGGAACATCAAAATTGTCCTTTTTTTTAATCAAATGCACTTGAGATTAGACACAGACATTCATTTAAATGTTTGTAAAATGTACAGATAGTTTAAAATTCCATTAGATTTCTTTAAAGAATACATATTAAGATACTGCCAAAGTATTTAGAAATCACTTTTTTCCCCCCTTTGTTTTTAATAAACCTTGTGAAAGCTCCAAACTGAAAATATTTTCCTTCTGAAACTATCTCTTTCTTTTTGTGGAAAGATATCTCACAAATGGGTTTGCGACCAAAAGGTTGCTCATGAAGGTCTGAATACTGTCACTGAGCTTCTCTGATGTCTTGTGAGAAACAGGCATTGGATTATTTGTTTCAAGAACCAGATGGCTACAATTATCTAGATTTTGTATACATACATAAGAAATGAAGAGCTAAGAAAGTGTTTTTTACATCTTTCAGACCTACCAGCATTGAAAAAGACAACCACAGCCATTTTTGCTCAGGTCAGCATTCTGAAATAAAAAAAAAAAGAAAACACCCTTAAATATAAAACAAAGGATGGAAGTTCTCATACAACTGTTATTTTACATTGATAAAAATGTCTTGCTGATTCTAAATTTAAAAGTTGGGGGTTTTAGCTGTAATAAAGATTGTTGAATCCAACCCTGTCTGAATAAATAAGGCACCTGAAACTAGAAAGAGTAATCCCAATTGGCATTTGGAGAACTTAACCTCTGGAGGCAGCCATCTTGTTAAAAAGAGCAGTTTTGGTGGCACTGGCAATGGGAGAGGCTAGTAAAAGATGCCTTAGAGGAAAGCATGAGAAATCCCAGAGTGGATAATTAAAAAATAACTTGGCCATAGGGGAAGTTTCTTCCCATTCTCAGTAGTTGGTTAATGCTGTGAAACATGAGGAGCTGGATACTTTATTTAAACACTGAAACTGTAGGTTTTTTTCATTATCCATGTAAATGCCTATTTCTTTCGTAGGATCCTGCTGAGCTTTTGGCCTCAATGATGTCTTATGGCAATGCATTCTGCCATATCTCTACATTTTGTAAAAATGCTCATTTACTAGGAGAAAGGACAAAGAGATAGACCGATTTACATTCTCTATATCATTCATTATTTTATTTATCACAATCCTTTGTATGTGTATCCTCTTCAGAGCTCAGGGTTTCAGAATCCTCAGTCTTTCCACATTTCTATTTCTGTTTTGAGGCCACTTAGAGGGATTTGAAAAACCTTCCTTTCAAATCCAAGTCCCAAACCAAACTCCGTGTGCATGATATTCCATGGATGGATGCAGAAAGTGGTCACTATACTACAGCTTGGTCAATTAGATTAGATAAGCAGCTACTGTGTGCCTCAGTTCTTGCTCAGCCCCAAACTTCATTGGCAAAATGTCATAACTTTTTATTTTCAGCCTACTAGCCTAAATCAGCTCACGCTGAAATCAACAGTAACATTTTTTACTAGTATCAGGCAGAGTGGAACTGGACTAATACTGAGCTCTTTTAAAATACTCAGCTGCATTGCATTCACTGTGGCCATGGCACAAGACAGGAGGAACAAACAAGTGAGGTGGAAGAGTTTAATGAAAGCCTGTTTTCTAGCCTGACAGGATTCCTGTTTAGTGATGAAGGATCTCTAGAAAGGGGCTTCCAGAAATCCTGACAGGTCGACTTTCTGCAAGACCAATGTAACTGCTTCCAACATAGATTAAATTGACGAACATACTACCTTTTTATTTAAAGCTCAAATCGAATTCCTATCAAAATCAGTCAATATACTTGCACCAGTTTCATGCAGTTAGAATAAGCGCTAAAGCAATGATGTTTCTAGTTTATGATTAAGTCACCCACCCACTCAGCATGTCTTTTAAAGACTTAATGGAATTTACCTATCAGTTTCTCTTCACATCTCCCACAAAGAAATAGTAGACATACAGCAAAATTAGCAAAGAGAAAAGCAAAACCTTTAAAATGAGAATATTTTTGGCTGGGAAAATACATTTTAAAAAACTAAAGCAAGCTTTAAAGGTAATGGGAGAACCAGAAGCAGTGTGCTTGTGTGTTTTATGCTTTCTCCCTCTTTCTCTTTCAAAATGAATAATCAATTAAAGTGAGAGAAATATTTTAGCAAGCACTATATACTGGATACTGGATACTGGAAGATCAGGCATAGAATAAAAGATTGTGAGACACTGGGAGAAGTACAGGGGAAAAATATTAAAGCAGGCAAAGTTAGAAAGCCAATTTGAAAATCATCAACAGAAAAAAAGACATTTAGCAGAATATTCTAGCTTAATCCTATGCAGAACAGTATTTAATCCACGTTACTGAAAACATTGCTTGAGTAGCTGCAAAATATACCAATGTAGTTGCTAAGGACTATTTAATCAGGATCCGCGTACACCATCACCTCCAGTCTGGGTGGTACTGGCAGTATTTGTATATCTCTGTATTTGATCATTCCCTTTATATTATACAGAATGTATGACATCCCATGGATGGATGCAGAATGTGTTTACTATACCACAACTCGATCATTATCTTGGGTGAATGGCCAGAGTGTGTCCCAGTACTTGCTCATTATTATGGGGGCTGCATACCAGTAATTGATCACTCTTCCAATACTGTACAAGAGCTCTTAGGGTGCATGGAGAGGGAATACATTCTGTATGTAGATTCTACATTTATTTTGTTTTGGACAGTGAAGTATACAGAGAGTGAATTATAAAATGCTTGTGTCCTCGCTATTGTTTGTCAGGGGAAGGAGCTGTTGTTTTGAGAGACAAAAATAAAACAAAGCATCCCAGAAGACTGAGCTATGACATGGCAAAAGACTAAATGTTTGGGAGAAAGAATGATAATATTGCTCAAGGAATACCAGTACTATAGGAAGAGGTAAAACATATCGATATACAAGTTCTTAAAAAATGCATAAATAGAAAGGAAAAGAGTGTTACTGCTACGGCTAGAAGCATACAGACAAAATGCATAGAACAAAAAAAAAAGATTAGGGTGGATGCCAAGGTGGTTGGGTAGTAACATCTTCACTACACATTTTACATCAGAGGTAAAAAGCAAGTCTATTAGATATGCCACTTAAACAGCATATTCCAATTCCTAAGCTCTGCTCAGCATCTCTGATCTTCTGTAGGTAAGAGAAGTAGTCCCACTGTTGATGGCAGTGTTCCAAACAAAAATATATTTACTAAATAGAATTTTGAATGGAATGGGAAAAAGAGATTGCCATAGGCAATAAGGAGGATGGGTGTCATCCTAGCAGTTTAGCTTGTGTTGTTACACACAGGAGGTAAACTGTAGGATTTTCAATTGACATAGTTAAAAAAGAAAAGAGAAACACACAGTACAAGAATTATTATTAGTCAGAGATAATGCTATTGTATCTTGCTACTCATTTGCACTAGATCAGGTCCTACCATTTATATAGAAAGGGAAAGAAACAAGCCAAGAAACCTTATTTACTTTACTTGTTCAGTATGTTGYTCTATAGGTGATTTATCCCCATTACTGACTTGGCTATTTTTCAGTCTGTGCATTTATTTGTTTTCAATGTGCAGTGCCAAGATTGGCTAGGATGCCATCTTTACAGCATTATTTTTTAATGGGTAGCAATCCCAGTATCAGTAATATTGCAATATATTTATAGACAGACCAAAGCAAGAAGCTAAAGTGTACGGTGACATTCTGTTTGCACTATTACAGCAAATCAAGGCAGCAAGCAATGACTAAGAACTTGTCAACACTTCACTGGCTCTTCATTTGTCATAGCTACTATAACAGAACGTAACAAACAAGTCACTTCTTGCCAGGTTAATTTTTTCCAAGGACAGAACTCCTTCATTAGACCTGTAAATATATTGGCCCAAGAAAAGGCCTTACAATAGTGCCATATTGCATTGCCTAGGGGAAGTATTGCTGAAAACAGCTAAATAATGAAGTCATTCCACAGTCATCACTTTTCAAGGCCACATGTTTGTACAGCTGAAATACAACTGAGGAGGAGATTCCCTTTTGGACTAAGCAAGAGGCTTACAGAAAATACAGCTAGACAGGTTTTTTAAAAAAGAGAAGCATGTCTAGCTTCTGTATTGAAGCTTGAAAACAGAAGACCACTGGTATTTTTTAGGAAGGTGGAAAGAACCTAAAAACTGTGACCATGGTTAAATGATGCACTAAAGCTGGTATTACAAATCCCACATGTGGATTGTAAACACACTGTGAACACACTGTAAACACAGGACTAGAAAGTGCAGCTCCCTTTTAGCCAGAAGAAAAGTGTAAAGAAGGTGTGAATTTTGTACCATGTTCTAAGTAATTTCTTCAGAAAGAAAGCTGAATCAAATTCACATTGCTGAGCATTGAAGCAGGACATAGATCGTGGAACCACAGTCACAAAAGAAGCGCCATATGTAAGAACTGAGCTTGGAAAGAGACTGGCTTGTGAAAGTCAATGCAGAAAGCTTGTGTGTGAACAAATGCTCAAGATCAGCAATGTACTGTTCCACAGTCAATGGTGTTTGCCCACTGCTCTTCTTCAAGTGATTGGCATGTCACTGACTGAACTCAAACGCTTGTGAGTATGCAGCCAGCAAGCTGCGAGAGTGTCTAGAGGAAGAAGATAGGCAAAGAGGGCGTTATTAGTTTTCTTAGCAGTCAGTAAAGTTATGTTTACATTGTCTTTTGCATAGCCACAAGTAGAACTGTTATTCCTAATTTTCAGCACCTTTCTAGCAATTCAAAATTTCACCAAGGACTTCAGCTGTTTATTGCTTGAGTATGCATTTGATAGCTTTTGTAGTGACAGAAGAGTATTGGTGAGGTTGAAAACTGTGTCAAGGGAAAAGTGAAACATTGTTTATAAATTGGAAGCTGAAAAAATCCAGAACAAAAGCATCCTGTAATTTTTCCACTTGCTTATTCATCTTGCAGAAATGTAACCTATAGAAAGTAACTGGCCCCTGTGCTGAAATAAGGCTGAGAGTACTGAGTCCAAGGGTTGGACACTTGGACCAAGGCTTGGACACTTACGACTTCAAATGCAAGGCAAGAGCTTAAAACTCAGTTCTGATCCGTACCTAACCTACAGTGTTGCACATGAAAGAAAGCTTAGGGTGAAAACTGTTATCCCACAGTCTGTATGAGAAGGGTCCCAGTATGGTAAAGGTGTTTAAAAAAGGAGAAAAAGAAAATGAGGAAGGAGTAGCTAAAAGGAAGAGAAATGAAGAGTGGCAAATTTAGTTCTATAATTTAGTGTAGACATTGTTTACCTACAATGAAATAGATACGGCCAGGGCAGATACGAAGGAAAAGCTGCCTGCAAGCTAGATGAAACAATTGCAGGTTCCTTTTTTGCAATATTAGCTTAAGGTTCTTGCTAAATTCTCATTTACAAGGGAGCAGAAGCACAAGCTGATTAGCTACTGTGTCTCACCCAATGGAAGCAATGCTTCAAGATGAGGTGAGGTGACTTACTGGGGGTAGGCATGCTCAGAAAAAGAGAATTTAATTTTCTGGAAAATAGCTGCAAATTGCAACAACAATTCCACAATGAAGTGATATTCTGCTTCCAAATATTACACAAGCAAGGAAAAAAGCTACACTCATCAGAAAAGCTATTCTGTAGGAATTATTTACTCACTTATAATTAATACAACAAAAAATTCTGCCTTACCATCAGGTCCTTTTGAAGCACATCAAGGTTCCCTGGTYTGTGTTGATTGTGGAGATGGAGCTCCCTTCTAGTCATTCTGTGTCTCCAAACCAAGGCTTCTAATTAAAGAGGTGAGAGGGAGAGCAAAGGCAAAAAAGTAGGGAATAAAAGGGGATCAACTAAAAGGACAGGCAATGCTTTCTCTTTAGGTGCCAAACCCCCATGAGATACAATTGCAGAAATACTTTCGTTTTAGTCAGTCACTTTTGAAGCACATCAGCTGATCATCCTCACTGACCACATTTTGCAATGTGAAGTCCACTAACCAAATTCTGTTTGACTGACATCAAACCTGAACATGCCCTGCAGGTCCTCAGGCATTGTGGTCCACCTACTAACGGGTGTTCAGTCCTTGTGACCAGACCAGGGCAAGTACAAAGCAAACACCCTGAAGTGTACAGGGTGGACACTGAGTCCTCAGTCCCACCTGTTTTGCCTGGTAAGCCCATCCTTATTGCATTGCTTTACTTGCTTATGTAGATGTAGCCAAAGTCTTTTCTGTACTACCCATGCTAGAATCTCTTAGATTAACCATGTTATATGTTACTTTATTGTAACTCTTCACTGTATAGAAATTAAAAATGGATGTCTCTTACATGTAATTTCCTTATTTGTGCTACAGTAATTATCCAGGTTTTGTGAGGCCACATCCAGCCTGTTTCTTCCAATTTCATTCCAAACACTGAATGCATTAGACTCCCAGAACTGCCACAGAGAGGAAAAATAAGCCCCAACTTCTGTGGCTTCTCCATTCATCCATTAAACCAGCAAAAATCAGGGAATTTCCTCCATTGTTCATTGACATTTCCTGTGAGGTTTTACTTTGAAAGTAAATTTGGTCTTTCTACTGTATGTTCACTCAGCCCATTCACTTTAGTACACAGCACTTGTGTCATGCAGTAACAAAATTAACACTCTTAGGGGGAGCTATACATAATGTCTATACATTATGTCTATATAATACAAAGACAAATTATTCCAAATGAAGGAATGAAGTATTTAAGAACTACAAAGAATAATTACTATTATTACAAGTAATAGTATTCAAACTTTCAGAAACAATTGGACTCTTTATTTTATCAAACATACTGGAAAAAATAATTGCAAAACTTTTAAAGTCTGCTTAGATTTTGACATAAGCAATTGTCTTGGTTCACTATGATTTAAGCTGTTTATCAACAATGTGAGTTGATAAACTGAGTTAGAACTAGTGAGTTTAAGTAAACTAGTTAAAGTAGTAAGTTTTAACCCTGGAAAGGATGACAGTAACTGGAAGCCCATTCTGATAGTTTAAAGGACAGATGAACTCTCTCCAGCTCTACGCTTCTGTCCCATAGAAGTTCCCTGACACACACTTTTTCCAGTCAGGTTTCTCCATGTGGGTGTTGAGGAAGTGGTAAAAGACAGAGAACCACCAGCAATCAACTAACCCACATGAAAATTCAAAAGGAGATAGTATTGAAAGCCAGCATCAATTTATACAACTTTCCATTCACTGCTAACACCCAAGGGGAGGTATTTCCTTTGGAATTGCTTTTCCACACCTTCACCCCCACAATAGTTATACTGAGGGATAAATTAAATCACATTATCTGCCATTTAGCTTAGGCTACATTATAGATACGTACATTCATCTCAGAAATGGTGCAATGCAAAAGTTTATACCCTAGTTTACCTTGCAACAACTTCTCTATATATCTAAGTGTAGGTATACTGAAAATGAGACTTAGACATTTCTTCTATTTTTCTAGTGTTTCCAAACCTGAACAAAGACAATTCTGGACAAGGAAGGGATATTGAGGTCAACAGGTCCTGCGTTAGCCAGTCAATAGCCTGAAAAATGGAAGTTACAAATATGATGATAAAGGTTGTCTCACAAGTTAATTTTTCTGAATAAATCAAATAATCAGGTTCCCCAAAGACATCACAAACCTGCAGTTCAACATCCAGAAGTGAGTTTTCAAGCTATTCATGGGTGAGTGCAAGCTCCCACAGCATTTTTCTGGCCTAGATGGATCTAACATTTGGTGATCACCAAGTTAAGCTATCTTGTTCACTTACTGTATTCTTATATTCATTAAAAAAAAAAAAAATATTGAACACCTGCTATAATAGGTCTTTACAAGTACAATTCAAAAGATGAGCCTGTTTAGCATTTCAGGAGTTTTGTAAATACTGGCATTCTTTTTCGAATCTAAGTTCCAGTGCTGATAAATTTTAGCTCAATTCATTTGGCATTTTATTCCACAGGGCACTAGAATGTGTTTATGACTCTCAAACATGAACAAATAAAAGCTCAGTTGACCATTTATGCATCAAAAAGAGAAGCAGGTAATGTTATTCATGGGAATATAYAGAACAGATGACTGCAAGAAATGATAGTTCACTATAGCTGTAATCTCTGGACAAAAGAAGCTCATATTTTCAAGTAAAGGTAGCAACCTTCATTAGACCAGCAGTCCCAGCTTCAAGAAAGCCCTCTACCTATGCTGAGGGGAAACAGTACATTTAAAGTAGGACTAAACCCCAGTCCTCATGACAGCCAGATTCTCATGGAATCTAGTGAGAGCTCTGCTGGAGTAAAGTCTGAAGGACCTCTGTGGTCTCCAGAACACAGCAACTGATCTGCACTGTCTTACATAGAGTTTAAAGCAGGATGCCTTTGAAGGGCATTTGAAGATTTAAACTGCCAGCTACACTGGTCATTGCTCATGTATCTGTGACACATATTTTTGGCACAAACATACAGCTTGTAAAATTATTTCGAAGATGACTCTTTTAATGCAAGATAGATATGTGTGACCCAGTGTTAATTATCGATGTCAGTTATATTTTTGGTTCACAATGGGGATCATGTCATTGACATCATAACAGGAGACAGCCAACGATTCTTTGATTCCAGTTATTTATTTATTTAGGATGGTTTGCATCTAGATCCCACCAGTGATAGAGAAATGACCCAGTATCCCCTGGTTCATGAATCCACAAATTGTGTAAAGTTGCAGAAGAAACAGATATATAGTCCTATTTGTAAAACCATTTCATTCATGGTTAGTATTACTCACATGTGTTAACAGCCACATTTCAGGTGACCATTCCTTTACCCTGGTAGAGCACACAAAGGCTGTGCAGCAAATACACCAATAGATCACAGAAGATGATGGACATTCGCAGTTTGCATATTTTAGTTGATGTTTAGGCATAGGTTTAAAATCCCTTCTGTGGCATGACATGTCAGTGGACTAAATGGGTTCTTAGCATAGTTTAGACTCGTTTATGGTCTACCTAATTCATTATAGCTTCTTCAAGCTGTATAAACATATAACTTGAACCATGTAACTGGAGTCTTTCCCCTAATATGTTCCTTCTTTAGCATGTTCCCTGACACTGATGTTTAAGACTATTTCACAGTTGTCTATTGTAAAGTAGCAAATTCAATACCAGGGAATTTTAGGGACTTCTAACAGCTCTCTAGCTCTCAGAGAGGGGCAGAAGCAAAGGTAGGTATGGAGGTACTATAAGAATTCGGGATGTTTCAGAAAACTAAATCATAGAAGTATTGTAATGAATTAATTTCTAATGTGCAGCCTGGATTTCCCCTTTCTGTCCTCAGAACATGGCTACTTGTGCCTCAGAGAAGAGAAGTAACAGAGCTCCACAACTACTGAAAAAATGTGAAATGACAAGATCAGAAGAATAAGCAATTGTTTTTTTGGTGTATGAGTAGTCATTTTTTAAATGAAACATTTAAACCAATCCCTTTCACTGTTCACAGGGCTTTAAAAAAAGCTATATACATTTTAATACACAAATAACATGTTCAGACCATCAGACCTCAAACTGAAGGGTTTCATCATCTTTTTCTATAAGGTATACCACGGAGGCTTATTAAACACTCTTGGAAATATATTTCTATTTGAAACCAGAAAATTTTCTTATCCTGGTAATTAAAAAACAAAGGACCAAACAAACCCAAGGGTCCAAAATCACAGAATCTGATAATAAAATTTTAATCTATTATACTTAAATAGTATTTAGAGACAGATCTTCAAATGACGCATGTATTTTTACTCCAAGTTAAGCCAAACAGAAATCTGATTTTGGCAGTTCTATGTAAAAAAAGCCTATGATACTCCAACTATGAGAAAATTAAAAACACAAACAGCTTTACTTAGATGATATTGCAGCCTTGTAAACCTACTGTAAGTGACAGATCAACGTTTTCAAGCAGGGACAAAGTGAATCCATTAGATGAAATACTGCCATCATTACCTATTTTTAGCAGTAATAATAAATACAGTCATTATGATGATGAATAACTAATGAAATGGCAGGCCCAGGAAACAGCATTGCAAAGCTTTCAAGAAATTAGAGTCAGATCCTGGAATTGTAGGTATTACCACTCCATGTCTTATTTACTTACTGACTTCAGTAGGACTTTTCAAATACTGCATATCCTAAAGCTCAGTGTAAAAAAAGGTAACAAGATAGAAGAAAAAAACACATTACAGTAGACATCACACCCGGTTATCATCCAGCATTTAGGACAATTTCTGCTAAGAAGAATTGCCACAGACCCTACTGTTTTACTATTACACAGAACTAAAATATGTTCCATAATTAAAAACACTTCAAATAATGCTTTAATAGAGGGGAGCCTTGCACCATTCACTCTCCCCAGGACTTGCTAAATTGTATTTATATTTCTAATCAGGCATTAGGTAGATATAATAAAATTTGATAAATGGGGCGTACTTTGCACTGATTAAATGATCAACAAAATGGCATTACTATGCTTTCATTTACTGTGTCAGCACAGTGACTAAAAGCATTTAAAATATTATCTTACCCCTACCTCAAAAAATATTTTAACCATTTCCAAATTTTAAGGAATTTTTCAAAACTCACTATCCAGAAACGGATTATTCTGGAGACACAGTGCAAATCTGGGAACTTTTTGAGATATAACCTTCCACCTGTTTTGTGGTTTTTAGCTTTCTATTTTTCTTCGGACATCAAACATGCCTGAATATCTGAAAGGCACCAGAATGTTAGCCTCAAAAATAGATGCCGGATTTTCAAGAACAGATGAAGTACAATATCAAGAAAAATCATGTGAATGATCGAAGTCTTAGCAATACGTTAATCTTTAACCTAGGATTTTATAAATGACCTATTTTCTACAGATCTGCTTCCAAATCTTTTTTCAACAGGAGGCATTTCATTCTCTAATCAGGTTTAAAGTTAATTCCCAGTTCTAGCACCATTCAGTTTCTTCTGACTTTGTTTGAACAGCAAGCTTTAACTGTATTTACCAGTTGTCTCACCTTATGAGTGCATAGAATAACAGTTTAACATTCATTAGATAATGAAATGTTAAAGGTGGTCTGATTATTCTACTAAACATATAGGGGGGTTGTTTTAATTTAAATATTTCTGAAAAATATATATTTTTTAAGTTGGATAACACTACATGAATGTCATTTTCTGTCTATATTTCAGGTAAATAGAATTAATTTTAAGAAAAAAATCAACATAATATTTAGAATTTTTAAAGGTACCAATTTTTTAATTTCATTATTTATGGGTTCATATATAATGGTTCTATTAATTTTTTGTTTATGGCAGCTATCTGGCGCTTAAATGAAAATGCTTTGAGTAGCATGTGTTTTGATATGTTAACATGAAGTATGAATGAATGTTGTCTTAGAGCTAATACCATTATCTAATACACTATMTATATTTAGCAAGTTTCAATGATGTCACTGCCTTTTTTCAAACATTAATATTAATGTTAACCTGAATGGCATCTCTCCAAACTTCATTTACTTTTAAACAATCCTATAGCATATGTACCTTCAAGCCTAAATCATGTAAACATTCATACTCTCAAGTTTATTTGCCTTTTGCACTTAGGCAGTGCTCAGATAGGTGGGAAGGTGGGTAAATCTGGCCATCTCCCAAGACGTGACATTTTCTTTAGTCAGTTAAATGGAATACAGATGCCTTCATCTCACTCTAAAATCGAGGTCAAGCAGATTAACAGAGTAATATGATATCCTTTTGCTAAGAAGGTCTGTATTTTCTGGCCCAGACAGAATAKTAAAGACATTTTGTGCTATGCAGCTAGTAGAAAGGCACTCGGAAAATTGTTATAGACAATGGTGGAAAGATCCCTTGCCTATGGAAGATATTGTAATGATGGGTGGACTCTCCATAGGATGTCAAGGAGAAAAATAACATCATTAAGGCTGTCCTCATTTTAACGAGACAGTTTTTTAACTTCTTGGACATTCTTGGGCCTCTGAAGAGCTTTAAATGGAGACTTGGGAGCAGCCAGCCTCAGAATAAACCAGTTTACTAGCCTCCTTACCCTGTGCTGCATTACACACACCGCACATCTAGCACAGGATCTAATTCCACATATTGGAAAATTATATAGAGCTAGATGGTATGTATGTTCCACAAGAAATAAAATGTTAATGGGGCAATCATAGAAAAATGGAAGTGTTTTAACATATTTTACTTTTAATATCTTCATAACTATGAAAACATAGCCCAGGAATTTATATCAGAATAGTAGCAAAATAACAATGCATTTTTCTCAACATGTAGTTAGATAAGACAAATACATCTAGACAGTGCATTCAGTCTTGTCTGTGCATAAGGGAAGCATTATGTATTCTGAGGGGACATTGAATGAAGCAATCCCAAATTGCTAAATAACTTCCAAAGAAATAGTTGTTTTGTTCCATCAAAGTGTGAATGGAGATAGCTTGAAAAGTGTCACAAAGACAGAAACAAGGGCTACTATAAATCACAATGAAAATGGACTGAGAGAGAAAATATTTAAAAGGACAGAATGGAGGGTTCCTATTTGAGTGATTAGTTAGGATTTGGAATCTTTTTCATTGTTTCTGTAATAGTTTTCTTATCCTTGAATGATAACCATCTGGGACTGGTTGAGATTATTATTCCCCTTTTTACTTGCTACTTCATCTACACTGAATGTAAATCTCGAGACGAAAATGCCACAGTATCCACAGGGTTAAAATAAATGATTTATATTCTCCTTTTTTCTTCCCATGGATTATGTCTTCCCCAAGGTGAAGTTTCTCAGAAAGATTCTAATTTGGGGCTACAGAAGCTTTGTCCCAAGCACGCACAATCTTTTATATCCTAAACTCATATTGTATCAGGTAGAATGAAATCAATTGGATGTGTAAATTCCTTAAATAATAGCAAATGGAGCAAATAGAACTTCAAAGGGAAAAAAACGGTGAACCTGAAAAGCAGTGGTACGAAGGTCATCAGCAGAATTAACAAAAAAGTCTGGCAAAGTTACAGTTAGGCAGTCAGTAATACTCTATTGATCAGACTTTCTCAATCAATGATGCTGTGCCTAGATTATTGATGCAAAGGTATTAAGCAAAATTTTATTTCAGCTAACTTGTTGGCTCAGATGTCAACTGAAAGTCATTTCCCCAGTCAATCAAAGGTACAATAAATCTGAGCAGAGTTAGTTCTTCAACACCTTTGTATATATTCTACTTTCCAACTATATAATGAGCTTTGAAATGGCAACATTTAAAAGAGCATCTTAACTAGGAAGAGCAAAGATACAATATTTCCATAAAAACACAGAGAACCAAAGCGCAGACTAAGTAGGGAATGGGAAGAAAGAGATACTTCACATGACAAGGGAAATTGGCAGGTTACGTCAGAAAATATCAAAATCTAAATCTGTATCTACAGCTGGCGTATAAAAAAAAATGCTTTCCTCTTAATCTTGACTTGTTCATGTCAGAAAGTCACACAATGGTCTCTGGTAAAGGAAGACCAAGAGCAAAGCAGGTGGTTACTGCAGAATAAAGGAAAGTCCTTCAGAGGTACTGGCACTGGCAGTCTGGACAGTGCCCATCCATCCTATGGTTGGTTTTGTTGTTGCTTGGTAGTCTTCCCAAAAGCTTGCATTTAGGTTTACTGAAACTTGGTCTACAATCTGGAAGGGGAAGGAATATATAGCCTAGAAGAATGCCCACATGAGTTCATGTGAATGCACACATTCATCAGTGAAAAGTATTCTCACAAGGTATGTTCATCACAGTGGTGCCGAAATTCAGTGACAATACGTGTGAGATTTGGATTTCACTGAAGCTTCTTGTTTTATGATCTTGTGCTCAACATGATCTTAAAAATGAGCCACTCACACAAAAAATAACCAATATATATCACTGGGAGATATGGGAAGAGAGAGTGGTGCACTTGCAACAATAGTTGCATCATTTGACTTACCTATCAGTCACAATCTACAAAAACATTAGCTATAGTAAACTAAAAAGAGTAATAAGAAAGTGTGTGTGTTTTTGCAGGGTTTGTTAGCTTATGAAAGATGTAATTGACTTCAATGACCTTAAACCAAATTCAATGTAATATAAGGATCAAAAGAACTCTTTTATCAAAGAAAATACAACAAAGTTTTATTTTATAATCTTTTTTCTTTCATTATCAAAGTGAACAGACTTACAGTATATAAATTATATCGGACAGAAATCAGAAATCTTGAATTCCAAAGGAAAATTTACATCCTAAAAAATAAAATTTGCTTATGAAGGAAAAAAAGATAAAAGGCTTTAAGAAATTTAAAAAAAAAGAAAAATGAAAAAATATAAGAAAAAGACACTTGACAAACCATGTCAACTGAAGTATGATCCATTTCTGTGAGTTCTGTAAGAACTCTATCTTGCATAGAGTTTTTTAGAAAGAAAATATATTTGCATGCATTGAAACTAATTCATGAGAACCTACTTTGATCCTGCTTTATTTGCAATTCTATTCTTCCCTTCTCTCCCATAAACTTACATATAACTAGGATCATATAACTAGGATCTGGGAGCAAAAATTTAGCTACAACCATTAAAAAATTACATCAGCAATCAAAAAAGTGTCATAAATTAATTTAAATTTCATTGAATTCTTTAGAGGGGAAATGCTCTATTTTAAATTGCTTTTGTGTTGTCAAGTTGTTTTAAATTAAAAATAAACAAAAGGAAAGACTGAAAACTCTTCAGTTTTCAGGACTACTGTATCAAGAAAAAATCAAAACTATGTCAATGTCAAGTCTTTAGCCATAACTTGAGCACAGCCTTGAAGTAGAATATTCATATATAAAGATATCTACATAGGTCATATCTGATTCAGATGGTTGCAGTAGACATCTTTTTCCTATCCAGGTATTTGATCACATTAACCTCCTTTATGAATCCGCCCACCAACTCCTACTTCATTACATTCACTCGTCAATCTTAAGTATCTTGCCTTCATTTCCAAGAGCTTCTGTGATCTATCCACATTACTCCCATCCTTTTTTTCTGTAGAAATATAGGCTTCCTCTGATCAGCCCATGATATAAGTCTACA
Organism: Phoebastria nigripes; assembly: GCA_035582835.1. Classification (NCBI taxonomy): domain Eukaryota; kingdom Metazoa; phylum Chordata; class Aves; order Procellariiformes; family Diomedeidae; genus Phoebastria; species Phoebastria nigripes. Next base: position 1,215,654 of record JAYKAV010000700.1, on the reverse strand, counting down.
CTTCTCAGAGCTTCCTCTTGGTCCTCATCCCAGGTCTTCCATTTGGGGTCTTCACCAGCAAGGATTCCTAGAAATACCTCAACCAGCTCAGCAGCTGGGGGGTGGTGATCATAACACCACTACCGGTTTATCATTTTTCCCTCAACATCTTTGTTTTGCTTCTTGACTTGAAGTACTCATACATGAGTCATCTTTTGATCATTTTTTTGCACCTTTAAGTCTTGTTTGTACAACACCTGCCATAATGAATAATTGGCTTGTGATCAAGCTATCAGGGATAATGATAATACAAATAATAAGAACAGCATATACAGACTATTTCTGCATAGACCTGCCTTTTGTTTGGCAAGTAGATTCAGTGTTAATAAGTTGATCCCACTTTTGATGATACCCAAGTAGTTACTATTCCCTAACTTTGGATCTGAAGAAAACCCAATTGGATAGTCAGAAGCAGTAAAATATCCAGTAAAGACCTCATCAAGATTGTAAATTACAATCCTAAAGGTCCAATTATTAYTTTTATCATTTCTGATTGCCTCCAGCCAGTATGACCACTACATTTATTTTTCAAAATTAAATACAGTTCTTATCCCCTATGGTTCTTATCCTCTACCCTCTTCTGTGCTCCTACTGCTACTTGAACAAAATTTTAGGAATCATCATGGCAATTGAATATCCACATTTTTTTTTCCTCATCTCTTAAAATTACAGTTTTAAATCTGTTCCTGTTGTCATCCTATTTTCACCTTCTTCTTCAACTGTGACAAATGTTTATTTATTTATTATAAACCCTGCTTCACTCTCTCTCCTTTGGATTACTAGTTCTTTTCCTCATTCCCACCCCTAGTTTTCCAGTAAATTTTCTCCCTCCGCTATTTTGTTGGGTCACTGAAAGTTACACTGACTAGACATGAAGACTCAAACAACCCTCCCCCAAAGATTTTTTTCGTGTTTTGCATCTTGGCCTTCATAAGTCTGACAAATGTCTCACAGGAGAAAAGAGGCCTGGTTTTTCTTCTGCTGTGGTTTTTTGTTTTTTTTTTTTTTCTTAAATAAAAGTTAGAAGACTGATTCTGTACTGATCAAAACATATGCAAGTATTTTTTTATATGCTTAAATAGTATTTAAGCAGTGACAGCTTCTCTACCACTGCTACTAGCAGCCTTTTTCCAGTGGCAATTACATTGTTGCTATGTTTTTTTACCTTTACACAGTTGTAAATTTGAAGTAACTTCAGTGAAGCATAGAATGAGAATTGGGGAAAAAAATCTGTGTAGTGTATCTGTTTGTGATTAACCATCATGTTTCCACATGTTGTATTCCTGCTTGAATTCAAGCAGTCTATGGAAACCCGATCAGGACTGTAATTATGGCCTGCTTGAATCAAGTCAGTCAAATAATGTCAAAAACAATTATTTTCTTTTCCAAAGGGCACAACAAGTTTGGGAATACACAAGAGAAAATGCAGATCTCAACATGTTAACAGTTTATGAACCAGTCTCAGGGTATTCAATTCCTTGATTCTTGCTGAATTGGCAATGATGGGACTTGAAAATTTATTGACGCATTTTCATTAGGGTCATTGTTAGCCTTTTTTTAATACAGAAGCTACACTTTTATGATATGATGCTTTGTTATAGATCACCGTTCTAATTTGGTCCACTAGCTGGAAGAAAAGTTAAGAATAAGGAGAAATGGGTTGTATGATTAAAATACTGCAATTGAAAAAGCAAACACAATAAAAATATCAGCAAATGCAGCTGATTTTCAGACACACTGAGTTTGATGGGATTTTAAAGTGTTCGGTATTTAAAAAAAAAATCAGAATATCCATGGATTTTGAGCTAAAGGTTACTGTCCAGGAAATTAAACCTGTTTATTTCCTTGTGCCTGGGATCAGGCCACTCACTCAGGTGCCAGATGTCAGACAACTAAGTTCGGATATTTTGTGCCAAGTGCATTTTGTTTCCTTGCCAATCTGGAGCAAGATTTTCTGCAGAAGTTAATAGTTTTTAACCTGAGCAAGACTTGTAGAATTGAACCCAGAATAAATACACTACCGCCTTTAGAGATAGCTTGTCATCTTAGTGTGTAAACTCTTTGGAATAGAGAATATCTCCTTATATGCTTATGCATTTCTCTGGGCAATTAGACCATGACCCTTTACAGAGATCACTGAGCGTTACTACAATCAGAAAAAGTATTTTTTGTATGTGTTTTTGCCTTAAATCACTCGTCTGTTTCCAGGAATTTATATGTATTTATTAGTTCTATTCTACACATAAAATTGGATATAAATATTTTAAAAGGTTTATGTACCACACATTTGTAGATATGATTCTACCAGCACAGAAATATTTGCTGTCTCCAGTACATCTACATACATACATGATACAAGGGCATTATTGTACCTGTAAGGTCAGATATTCAAGTTTTCTTGCCATAAAAACTGTTGCTTTTAGAGCAAACTGTGATAAAAGCATTTGTTTACCTTGAGAAATTCGGCAAAAGGAAAAATTAATGTATGAAATTTTGTGGATTCTAGAGATAGAGTGAAAGACATCATAGCATCATATGGTGACCATATGGATCTCATTAAAGCCATCCTCTGACAGGCTTCTGCAATCATGCTCTACCTATTTAAACTCCTTTATGCAAGTTAAATGTCTTATTCTGTTACAGAAAGTGCTGCTCTGAAAGTTTGGTGACAATAATACTGAAGACCAAAATAACATTATATGGTATACTACCAGTGGAATGTAAATGGTAGGTAATAAAATCTATGATTAAATACTCACTTAACTACCTAATTACTTGATTAATGTTTTGACATATTTCTTAGCCTGTAACTTTTGTAAAGAAATAGCTATGCATTTGCGATCCTGCAGAAATCTTATAGCAAAGTCACAGATAGAAACATCTGCAGCTGTCTCTTAGCCTATAGTCAGACTGCCATTTCCTAAGGAGAAATTTAGGACAATTTCATTGTTTCTTTTTAAGTTTAATTACTAACGACGAATGGTTCAAGTAACCACAACTGTTAACTGACAATGATGTATACCACTGTCATTTCAAAAAACTTGTATTATTGACCAGGAGATCACATTGATTCTTAAACGTAAGGTCAGTTTATCTGCATCCTATGAAGCATTGCAAAATGTGATATGAACAATAATATTTGTTTAATGAACAACAACATATAAAACATGAAAAGAAAATATTCTGCCCATTCATTTAAGAGTATCTGCATATTATAACAACTGTGGATTGGCCACCTCTAGGCCTAGACTAATTTTTCCTGTTGTCACTAGCAAAGAAAATCTAACCTTCTGGGAAAGACCGTTGAGACCGCTGAGTGTATTCTTTGGGTATGATTTGCAACAAAAGAAGTGAGGTGTCCATGTTTAAGACATTAACTGTTTTTCTGAAAAGTCATAGATTATCTCCACTGCAAATTTTTACTGAGCTAATCTTAAGAGTCAATCAAGGAAAGAAGAATTTGCTCCAGGTCACTGATAAGTGGGCATGTACATCAACAAAAAATCTACTCAGAATTCATGCAAATAAAAGAAAGAAAGAAAGGAAGAAACATACTAAGAAAGAGCCTTCTGAAAYGTGCAGTAAGATTCAGACAGTGCTTTAATTTTTGTTAGAAGCTTTATGGTTAGAGTGCACTCTGATATTAAAAATGCATAACAATAAAACATAAAACCATTTCCTTATTGCTGGCATTTATGCAAAACCACTTACAACCATTCAAAATATTAATATCCTTTCCTACCTAGCAATTAATGCTGCACTATGGATTCAGTACTCCATGCACTAGAAAACAGCATTGCCACACTGCACAGTGCCCCACTGTACTTAATTACACAACAAAGTTCTCCAAGTCACAGAAATGAAAAGTCAGGGTTCAGTTTCACTGTAAAATCAAGTCAAAATCCATAAACAATTTCAAATGTACGTACCATGTACACTAGAGAGCAATTTGGAGAGTCAGAGACACGTTTCTTGAAATTACAGCACGCCAATTTTTACTACTCATTTTTACTAAGTAGATTATTAGTAGCAAAAATGTCACGCATGTTTGTAAAAATGGACACAATAAGCATGTGCTCTCAATTGTCTGCAAAGAGAAATACGTATATACTGTTTTCATTTCCCTGTGCACTACTTTACTGACCTTTAGGCCTCAGTCCCTCATTTGACTTGCACAGAGATAGTTTCTTAGGAAGATCAGTGAACAATTATGCTGTCAAAGAATAAGCAAATAAATAGAGTAAGTGGCTTCCTATTTAAGCTTTTACATAAAATGGAATCCAAAATTAGTCTTGGCTTTATTACCAAGCATGCCCAAGAGAACAGTTTTGCGTGGTGTACAGGCCCAGATTCCTCTGAGTTAAATTAAAATTTAACTGTATTTTTTCCAGCAGCAACCCAAAGCTTCAGTATCATAGTAGAGCAATGGAATTAAGACATTGTTTGTTATCTCGCAGAACACCAGGACGTTGGCTTTAAGTGTCAGAGTTTTACTAATTGGTTTTTTGAGCAAATTTCAACTGTTTGAGTGCAGATAAACTAGAGAAACCTTTGTCTTTATTTTAACAATGGTTTGAGTTATGACTTGCAGCCAAATTCTGCCTGCAGATCCTTGCGGACAATGTAACTGAAGTTGACTGGATTCAGGGGTGGAACTTGGACCATAATTGTTATGGCAGTTTTTCAAACACGTTCTTTGCAGTTTCACAAGACCCAACCAATCCAGTGGTTTAGTCATTCTACCTGACCTTCCTGTTTTCTTCTGTGTACTAAACTCCAGCCCATGATTTACAAGATGTATCATGTTGTATCACATTGGAAACTTTTTAATTAGCAAGTCTTCTACTTCGTTCAAAGACAACTGGAAAATAAAGCACTTGATTGTTTGAACCCCACACTTTACAAGGTAAAATCTTTCTTAACTAAGGCTTTTCAGCTGATTCAGTTCCAACTAAAGAATGTAATTTGGACTCCATAGATAATGAATGACTGATATCCACATGGAATAGGACAAGAACAAGAGATCCAGACTCATTTGATCAACATGACAAACGAGCAGTTTAAACCAGTTTTCTTAAACAGTTTTGATTACTTTCTTTAGCATATGATGGGGACAGTCATGTTGAAGAAGGTCCATTTCTAATCCAGCACTTTGAACTAATCCATTTTAATATGTCTTGAGGAGATTAACCAGAAAAATTTCCAAGTTTTGCAATCAGTCAGACTTCCTCTTCTTAAATTGTGATAAAAATCAGTCTAGCCATTGGAGGCTCAGTTACATCCAAGTGAATATTAAAAGGCTGAAATTAAGTATTACCAATTATTCTGGTTTTGTCAGTTGTGACCCATCTCAACGTGACCCTTTTGTTCTAAGAAAGAATTTGGGAATGAGGGAGGTATATCCTGAAATGAAAGGTTTCTAACCTTGAAATCTACATCTTAACGCAATGTGGCAGAAATATATTTTGTGGATTTCTTTTACCTCATTGTTGCTTTTTTTCAGTTCAATAAAGTGTCTCTAAAAGATGCACAATCCTAGCTGGTGAAGGAATGCTTTTGGTTTGCTCATGGATTGGTCAAACGTTCATTTAATATTTGACTCAGTAAGCACAGTCAGAAGCTCCAGATCCAGAATACAGCCTATAGCCTGGAAGACTTTGTGCTTATGCCCAGGGGTATATTTTGTTTTTAACTGTCCAGAAATATTTCCGTTATGTTTGTTAGAATTTTGTATGAATTTTTGCATTATCCCACCAATACATACATGCTCTGCATTCAATGTTACAAAGTGTTATTGTCATGCACTGTAGCATCTTATTCCCTAGGAATAGCTACGTCCACACTCATTTTCCAAATCGATTGGCAGTTTACTCTCATTATTTTTATGCTAGATGTATCTCTAATGTCTATATTTCTGAAGATATTTAAAAATAAATAAATTACTGACAAAAAACTACTAGTCACTTCATACAGTATAAAATTACTACTGATAGTAAATTACTATGACTATTATTGTTTTTACATTTAATGACTCCTGAAGTAGCTGCTGATGCTAGCACTGTCCGTCCCTGCAGTGGTGCTACAGGTGCTTCAGCAGTGACCAAATGATTCTCATGTCTTTCTGTAAATAACCTTGCCTGCAGAGATCCTGGAATTACTGTTTGAAGACCCCAAAGCAAACAATTCTTCTCAAGAGACAGTTCTGATATAGGATATAATGTTTCAACAGAACCTCTGACAAATGGTTGATGTGAAATAAAGCACGTTCTGGAGCAGGGAGGGGGGGAAAGGTTTTTTCTCCTTGGTCATTTGCCATACTACAGAATTTAAAGTTAGAAATGAAAGATTCCAAAATACAWTTTTTTTATTTTGCTGCCTGTTCTAAAAAGCAAATACATTGATGATGACAATGATAACAATAATATTAAGAAAAATCTTATTGTAATATCTGCCACCAATAACTTCCTAACCTGCTCTTCAGAGCACATGCATGCCTGAAAACTGCAAAGGTTTTGTGGTGCCTGGGCACCTCAAAAGTCTCACCTGGAGAACTGCAAATTACCTAAAGCGTATTGGTCCCAAGCATGTACCTGAATTAATGCCAGATTTAAGGCTTCAGACTCRCTACTTTCCATCTGCCTTTCCTCGGCTTCTGAGGAGCCTGTCTCAGTGGAGGAAGGAGGAGGAACATAGGAGAAGTGCAAGTTTATCTGTGGTACTGCTACTTGGTTGAAAAAGTTCTGGTGGTGATCAAACTCTTTGAGAATTTAAAATTAAAGTCTCAAACCACTGATTACAAACCTCRGTCTGTAGTTTTGCTCCTCTGTAGTTCTGAAAATCTCTAAAAAAACCCATTTATTTCTATAAATGGTAAAATAAAAAGTAACATAAATAGCAAATGCAGTACATGTGAAAGATCAGCAAGATAGCAAAAATGTACTTAATAAAGAACTTAAACATCTAGTAACTGAGTGATGTAGGTGCCCAGTCCCAAGTTAACTCATACTTTGGGAAAAAAACAAAGTGAGAGTATAACACATATATATGGAGAAAAACAAAAGAAAGGAAAGGTTACAAGGAAAGAAAAATCATGTGAGCATTAAGAAGCAATTTAGGAAGGATACATGAAGACTAAGTATTGCTGTTTATTCTCATGCAATCAATAGTTGTAGCATCACAAGGAAATGGAAGCAAGATTATATATTCTATTCAGAACAAGAGAACACAGAGTACAGGACTGCAGAAAAACTGAATCCCCTCCACTAACTCAATAGGGGATTATTCAGCTTGCCAGAACAATATATTCCAAACAAAATAAACATGTATGACATCGAAATTAAAATGATACTTAACATTTTATCCCATTGAAAATAAGAAGCATTTGAAAACAGACATGAAACATTTTTTCATTCATTTTCTTAAATAAATGTTGCATTAATTTTGTAGAAGGAAGTGTTGAATTTACAACTGGAAGAGCAATACGTGACACGTCTATCACTTTTTAAAATACTATCTTTGGCTAAAACAGGGCATTTCCAACTTCCTAGAAGCTGACAAAATCTGTGGCACATATGGGATAGAAGCCTACTATTAGAGATCTAAGAAAGAATCTTGCTGTTTAAATCTTTCTATAACTTTTGCTCTCTTGCCTGATTTAGTCTGGTCTAAAACAGTATTGAAAGTTTTTTCCTGTCTCTGTCATCTCACAGCTTCATGAATCTCTCCCTGCATAATTCTTGGTATGCTGTGCTAGGAATTATTTCTCCATCACCTAAATTTGGAACAGATATTTTATTGTTGCTCATTCTTTCTATAGCACCTTTCTTTGAAAGGAAACATCACAGGAGTGGGCTTGCAATTTGCTCACAGTTCCAAATAATCCTTTCACTGTTTGTGGAAAACGTTATATGGCAATGAAATTGGGATGCGCGTATCGGTCTGTTCTTCCAACAAAATCCTTTCCCAGTATTTACTGAACAGAAGGCAACTTTTGTACAGTATTAATGTAATGCCAAGAAATCTTTTCCCACAACTAAATGCTTGATCACTTTCCAGTGGTACAATAGCAAGATGTTTCTATTCCTCCCTGATATCTGAGAAGAATACTACAACCTACAACATTCCTGCAATCCCCATCCGTCATCTTCTAAGATACCATTGAGTAACCAGGGTATGGCTGCCTCCCTTACCAACATATCAGGGTTATGAAACTCCTGAGAAATTTGTTTAAAGTTTCCCTTTTTGCTACAGGGCAAAGCTACACAAGTTCCTTACAGAAGGTTTCTCCTTTCCAAAGGAAGTTGATGTGTGACTTAGACTCAAGGTGAATAACCTGTTAGAATATTGCATGAACCGAATTTTCATTTAAAAAAAAAAAAAAAACCCAACCAAAAAACCCAATGCCCAGGAGTCAATAGAAGGAATAACAGAAGGTCAGGCTGTAAGTACACTGACAAGTCTGGATCAGGAAATACTACAGGGGAGGGGAGTGGGAGTATTTCAACTTAATGTGCCAATCTTTAGCTGTGCAATTCCCATACAGTGTATTCTGCCACCATTACTCATGTCAAGTAATATATTATGCTATGAGGTATTCCCACTGACTTCAATTTTGGTTGATTTCATCCTACCTAGTCACAGATAGGAAATTCTTCAGCATCAGAAAGTGTAACAGAGAGAGGTCCTTGGCTCAACTTGAGATATCTGTAGTTCCTCAGCCCATAATAGATACATACAAAATAGTTGTATTTTTGATTCACTGATTTCAGTGCTATTTTTGGAATATATTTCTCAGGCTAAATAAATCTGGGTTTTAGAGATTAATGGAACATTAAAGCTTAAACTGTGAAGTGTGTGCTTATACTGGAGATCTCTCATATATACTACCAGAAAAAAAAGGTAATTACCCAGAAAAGAAGGGACAATGCACAGAGGTCCCCTTCCAGTGATTCTGAACTTAGCATTGTCTGAAAAGAAAAGGACTGGAGAATATCTGACCTATTCATATGTCTGGAGTCTAGCACTTGTATACATTATTAAAATATGGTTTAATAGCTTTCAGGAGAATTTTACTGAAGTGTTCTTGTTGGGTTTTTTTCACTTTTTAAAAGTTGGAAGATGCCAACAAGCTTTAGTCATCTCGTATCATTCTGTTGCTTTTCCCAGCAGAATTATCATTCATCAACCAGCATTAGCAGTGCCATATCAGGTCAGACAATGGTCACGTGGGGAAGAAAACCTGGGCCATGAGAAAGCAAGCTGCAGAGGCAATATCCAGACATCAGGAGTTCCACTACAGGGCAACTGAATTAAATTGTAAAGAAAACCAAATCTTTGGAAGAGATATCCTTATGGGAATTGATGTCAAAAAGTCACTGTTCTTGCAGCCATGTAGTCAAATAGGCTTATCACAGCAGGTAAAGCTCTTCCAAAGACATATGAGTTATCATAATTCTCCTCTTTTCCCCTTGGAAGAAGGTGAGTTATTCTTGATGAAATTGCTTCGGTTTCAAATAATAATAATAAAAAAAGAGTCAAAGATTGTTTCAGAGTTTAGAGAGCACTTTCTTAAATGCATCTCACACGCTAGTAAGGTATATGTGGAGCTGTTTTACTGCTACAATTTCATGTTTTTTGAATTAGCATAAAGAGTTGGAATTATTCAAAGATGGAAGTTAACATTAGTGCTGGAGCCTAATTAAGCTTACCTAAGCAGTTATAGTCTTGTTTTGTTTTTAGCATGGGAGAAACAGCATGCTTTGTTGTGTAATTAAGAACAGTAGACTGCTACACAATGTTGGCAAAGCTGTTATCCATTGTAAGAACTGAATGATGTCCTCTACTGCACAGCATTAATTGTTAGATGGGAAAGGAGATTCATATTTTGAATAGTGTAAGTGATTTTGCATCAATGCTAGCAATCAGGCAATAATTTTATGTCTTATCAGTATACATTTTTAATAATCCTGGGACTTCTGTCTGCCAATAAAGGATAATCTGTAATAGAGCTGAAAAAATATCTAGACCCTGCTGGTTGTCTGCACACTAACCTGTATGCCTTTATTTGGGTGTTTTCATCTTCCTGGTAAACAGAGACTCTAAACTGACTTGTCTTTATTTATTCATTACAATTTTAGTTTTACAATATTGCCAGTCCTGATACTAAAAAATCAGAAGATTTGCACAAAATGATATTTTTTCTTCTCTTTTTCTGAATTTTCGGTTATTCTTGGATGATGTTTTCAAGCTGTTCTCCACACCTATGAAAGCTAGAAACATGGACATTTTTAAATGAAAGGTGAGACTCTCTTGTTATCACTTGTGTCCAGCAGCTGGTGCTTTTAGTACAGCATTAAATACTGCAAGACTTATGATAAAGCAGCAAGAGCTGGCAGGAATGGGTTTATTTGGGAATATAAATGGGTTTATTTGGGGACTGTTGTGGTTTAACCCAGCAGGCAGGCAAACACCACACAGCTGCTCGCTCACTCCCCCCTCCCCTCAGTGGGATGGGGGAGAGAAATCGGGAAAAAAAGTAAAATTCGTGGATTGAGATAAAGGCAGTTTAATAAAACAGAAAAGGAAGGGAAAATAATGATGATGATGATGATAATAATAGTAATGATAGAATATACAAAATGAGTGATGCACAATGCAATTGCTCACCACCTGCTGAGCGATACCCAAGCAGCGATCGCTACTTCCTGGACCATGCCTCCTATTTACTGAGCATGACGTCACATGGTATGGAATACCCCGTTGGCCAGTTGGGCTAGCTGTCCCGGCTATGCTCCCTCCCAGCTTCTTGTGCACCTGGCAGAGCATGGGAAGCTGAAAAGTCCTTGACTGGTGTAAAAACTACTTAGCAACAACTAAAAACATCAGTGTGTTATCAACATTCTTCTCATCCTAAATCCAAAACACAGCACTAGGAAGAAAATTAACCCTATCCCAGCCGAAACCAGGACAGGGTTATTGGTAGAGAATAATGTTCAGCGTTGGCTTAAAAGAGAGGTTCAGCATGGGATGGGATTTGGTTTCTGTGAGTGTTTTCTAAAGCCACTCTAAGGAGCTTGACAATGTCTATTTCCAAACGATTTTTTGTTGTTGTTAAAGCAAAAAGGTTACATAGAAAGGAAAAACTGACTTTCTTAAAAATGCTGTCAAAGGCATAGAATCAGCACACTAGAAAATATTTAATTTCTCTGTTTTGCTTTGTCATCAGACATTTATTAGCTATGTGCAACAACAGAAAGTAGAAGTGGTTGGAAAAGACTGTTTCATTTTCATTTTTTAAGCCTGGGGAGTCAGAGGTTGGTTTTGCATATCTATGGCACTGCAAATTGTGCATTATGGGGGGGCAGGGCAGAATCAGTCTGCCAGTTCTACAAGGCAACACTTTGTGCTTATCAGAAGACCAAAACATAGAGTATGAGAGTGGTTTGAATTACAGTACACTGAAAGATACATTTCCTAGCAAAATAACCTCCAAGCATAAAAGAAGGGAAGAAAACCCTTCCTTGGGCCATGTTCTAACCCTCCTTACATTGCGTTTACTGGTGAGCATGTGGGGATTGTCTAGGAATTTGTACTAAAATTAACTTGCTTGCTAATTTCTGCTGTTCTGTTTGCCTGTGCTCGTGGGGGATGGCATTTCAGCGGGACGAGGGTGGGGAAAAAGGAATGGTTAATCTTGCCTCCAATTTCGCTACTTAAAAGGTCAAATTTGTCAGTGAAGTTTAACGCTGACCTTGGCTTTTAAGCTATATCCATCCCTGTTCCCACCAATTCCTTCTTTCCTTTGACCTCACCTCAAATGTTTTTTACAAAGATGTTTTATTGAGTGTCAAAGATAAACTTAAGCGAGTAACACCTGACTACTAGAAGATGATTCTAGGTATGTTATTCCCTCTTGGAGTTCACTAAATTTTTTTTGCCTGTTTCCATTCAGCAAAATACCTACATTTATATATAACCTTAAAAATGTATATAGTCTCTGAGAAATAAAGAATTACTTGCCTGTTTAAAGTTAGCCATGCTCTTGAGCATTTTTCTGAACCAGACCCTAAAATGAATTTGGAAAAAAGGAAAGCTAGATCCAATGCTCCTCATTTTATGCCTTCAATTTTGTGCCTGCAATCATCCACAAAGGGAAAATTGTGGGGACATTTAAGAGCAGTTTAAAGTTCTAGACAGCTGACTCATAAGCACAATTTGGTTTGTTATTTTGGTTTTGTTACTGTCACGATTCAGTCATGGAGATCCACTAGGGCCAAGAATCCTTTCTTAAAGTTTAGCCTTTAGTTAAAAGAAAACAACTGCATTTTAATCATTATAGAAAATCTCAGCTGACTGCTTCTTAGAAATGAGTGATTTTTCCCATTACCAAACAGTATATGTCACATATGATTATCAGAAATACTAAGCTGACTTTAAAATAAATATTATCTGGAATTTGGAAGAGCTCAATTTACAATTGCTCTTGTCAGATATTTTGACCAACTCCCTTTTATCAACAGGAGTGACTTGTGCTGTACTGGTCTATGAAATCTACAGATACTGTCACCTTCCAGTCCAGATTGGACAAGACAACTTTGAAGATTGCTAGTTCAAAATCCCTCTCTTTCTTTTTTTCTCTTTTTTAAAATTTTTATTCTCTTTCTTTTGCACACAAAGGGACACTGGCAACCTTTCATATGTTCATCTAGAAAAACTCACCAATTTTTATTTTTCTTTAAACCTATCTAGTTTGCTGCCCACATTTTTATTAAACACAAACCATTCCATACAACTCTCGCCAGGAGCAAAATAGCCCATAGTATAACTCCTCCATAATAGAATCATTTAAAATCATGACTTATTCCAGGTCTAAGGCAACCGTACATTATTTTTAGCTGTTTCTGCTACCCTTGACACAGGCATGGGAGTCAGGTACTTAAGCTCCTACACCACAGGATTTCAACTGGGATAGTTTACCTATAAGATATCTCTTCCTCTTAAATTTAAGGCTATTTCATTCATGAGCTGAAGTTGTTTTTTCCCCAAAGCCAGGTGGATTACACAATGTCAGAAAGGAGAGCAAATAACAAGCCAGTAATTTAGCCAGTATGTCAACAATAAAATAAAACCTAAAACAAAAATGGAAAGGGTTTCGTTCTAGATGACAACTTTCTGTCATAATAAATTTACTGTTCTGAATTTCAAAATATTACAGAAGCATAAAGAATCTCAAAATAAATACTTAAACTAAGTAAACTTGTAGGCACATATATATGTTGTAAATTTCTGGAGTGAGACACTTCCATTTCATCTTCGAAGTCTAATGCTAAATGTAGAAGGAAGCCGTTAATGTCCCATCATTTATAAATGATAACTGCTTCTCCATAATGCTTCAAAGCCATTTTTAAGCCATTTAAGCTTTTTCAATTTGCACTAAATATCTACCAAGAGATTATAGTTTAGAATTTAGAGCAATATTTAAACTGATATCATATACTTAATTTTAAATAAATTTTAGTATAAAATATATAATTTCTCAAGATATACGGCACATGATTTCCCTCTTCTGATCATCCAGAGAGCAAACAGAAGCTTTAAAGTTAAGTTCTTTGAGTTGTTCCTAAGCTATTAACTTTCACGGCACCCAGAATATGGACGACCATAGGGGCTGCAACACCAGCTATGGAATGCTGAAAACTGGTTCTTGCTTTTAAACACATAAAAGCAATTATTTGAGAATTATTATTACAGAACATTTATTTTTCAGTTATTTTAAAAGAAAAAGGAGCAAAATGTTTTCTTTTCTTGTTTTTGAAGAAACAAAAGAGATGATGATCTGGGAAAAAATTCTGCTAGGGCCACCTACCCTTCCTAAAGTGGTGGGTGGCTGGGAGGAGAAGGTGTTTTTAAAGGTATGGGTGCTTCTAGAAAACTTTTGTATGACAATCTTAATGGAGGAGAAATGTGAAATATGTGGTCAGAACTGAATCCTGCTACAGACAACATCCCAGTCATCTCTCAGCTACCCGTTTTTGTTTTGTCCGTCTTTTCTCACAACATATATTTTCCAGTCTGAGAACTGACAGACCTCACTCTAAGTTAGAAACTGCCTTAGAGCCATTACTCTACCTTTTTCAGATAAAATGGAAAGATAGATCTTTCCATGCTAGGTGTTAATACTCCTAAGCTTTTTAAGCTCTTTTGGGCAGCAAAACTGTAAGTTTGTGTGTTTGCACAGTGCCTCTGGCAACTACTACATTATACTGAATAAAAATGATGGAGAGAGGACTTCTGCTGAAAAACACTGTCTTCACCATGCTGCCTGCTCTGGATTTTCTTCAGTATTTACTGTAATAAAACAACCTTAGAGTGGGCACTGTGTCAGAAGTCAAAGGGATAATGATGATATGCCTATGAAAGAGGAATATTTTGCTGAGAGCCAAACCTCTTTTCAAGTTGATACTAAGTGAATCTCAAGTAGAAATTCTCATACAATTTTTATGACTGAGGGGGGAGTGCTATCCCAGTAACTCTTGACTTTATCATTACAATTTTAAATTCAGTTATTGCCTATTTTAATATACAAAACAGTTTCCATGGAAATATAAATAGAATTGTTGGCCCATTTGAAACAAGCAGATGGTGAATGAAGGGGGAAGGATGGAGACAGAGGTACTCATGCAATTTCTCCATTTTTTACCAGTTCACCAAGAAAATAGCTGAAGTCAGCTTCAGCACTGCCGCCAACTTTTGGATGAGTTGGCTAGAAGGACATACAACAGTAATACTATTCTGCTGGCTTGTCTTGTACATATAGTAAATAATATGTTATATTTTCATCTAAACATTCTAAAACCTTTAAAAATAAGTCATAAGAGAACATATACAGAAACACAGCATGTTTTCTTATAGTCATGTTGTACTTAGACAGACATGTGACAATATCTCACAATGAATTATTCATATTTTGAAAGTAACCTCTGTTCAAGGCAGTCCCAATTTTCTCAAATGATTAGCTATTTTAGAATCATAGAATATCTCAAGTTGGAAGGCACCCATAAGTATCATCGAGTCCAACTCCCTGCTCCTCGCAGGACTACCTAAAACTAAACCATATGACTAAGAGTGTTGTCCAGATGCTCCTTGAACTCTGACAGGCTTGGTACTGTGACCACTTCCCTGAGGAGCCTGTTCCAGTGACCGACCACCCTCTCCATGAAGAACCTTTTCCTAATGTCCAGTCTGAACTTCCCCTGATGMAGCTTCATTCCATTTCCTCGTGTCCTGTCGCTGGTCACCAGAGAGAGGAGATCAGCATCTCCCCCTCCGCTGCCCCCCTTGAGGAAGCTGTAGACGGCGATGAGGTCACCCTTCAGCCTTCTCTTCTCCAAGCTGAACAAACCAAGTGACCTCAGCTGCTCATCGTTAAGTCTTGCCCTCGAAGTTTTTCACCATCTTGGTCATCCTCCCCTGGACTCACTCTAATAGTTTGATGTCCTTCTTATATTGAGGTGCCCAAAACTGCACACAGTGCTCGAAGTGGGGCTGCACCAGTGCAGTGTAGAGTGGGACAATCACCTCCCTCGACCGGCTAGCTATGCTGTGTTCGATGCACCCCAGGACACAGTTGGCCCTTTTGGCTGCCAGCGCACACTGTTGGCTCATATTCAACCTGCCATCAACCCAAACCCCCAGATGTCTTTCTGCGGGGCTGCTCTCTAGCCTCCCGTCCCCCAGTTTGTATGTATAAACAGGATTGCCCCGTCCCAGGTGGAGAATCCTGCACTTGCTCTCGTTAAATTTCATACAGTTGGTGATTGCCCAGTTCTTTAGTCTATCCAGATCTCTCTGTAAGGCCTCTCTACACTCAAGGGAGTCCACAGCTCCTCCTAGGCAAACTTAATGTACATTCGACTTCTGCATCCAGATCATTTATAAAAACATTAAAGAGCACTGGCCCTAAAATTGAGCCCTGATATTTTGATTAACATCTTGGTCAATCTTTTATCTGTGGTTATATATATTTACAATTCAACCAAAATCAGAAAATTCAAATGATATTTTGCCTTTTCCACAACTGGACAAACATACAATTGTTTCTGCTATGAATACTTCTGCGTGCTTTGAAAGTAGTGTTCTGCCACCTTCGAATGAACTTGAGTGATGTGTCAAGTCAATGTTAGCAAAGGTATATGAGCATKGCCCTCATGATTCAGGACCTGGCCTACATTGGTGACCAGTATTTATTTTCTTTTTTTGCCAGAAACCACACTTGCAGTGAGGCTGCCAGAACATCCCATTGCTGTCTCTCTTTCCCTCCAAGCCACAATCCTCCTCCTGTACTGGGAAAGGGGTGTTCAGTATCCTAATAGCACAAACAGATTTAACAATCGTTTTCCTCCAGCTTCTTCACCGGTAACGTGATTTCAGTATTCACTGAAAATGACCACAACAGATCATGAATGTGCTGAGCAAATTCATTTTAAAATCTAAATAAAGCCTTGATGCAGTTAGCATTATTTAGCATTTATCAGCAGTTCTACAGGTTTGATGGCAATACTAAATTATTGAGAAGAGCCATTATAAACTCAAGCGAGACATATTAGCTCAAGTGTGGGGTAGTGAGAGGAGATGTAGCTAGAACAAATATAGTAAGTGGTAAGTAACAAAAGAAGTTATTAATGTGTCTAGATCTGACGCAGGAATGTAGAAGAAGAACTAAAGCACTGAGGTAGGGTCAAGGCCACCATGCTTTCACAAGAATCTGGGAAAAGCAGTGTGTTCAAAAGATTCCCCAATACAAATCTTTCTGATTTTGTTCCCTCATCA
The DNA here is from genome assembly GCA_035582835.1 of Phoebastria nigripes. NCBI lineage: Eukaryota > Metazoa > Chordata > Aves > Procellariiformes > Diomedeidae > Phoebastria > Phoebastria nigripes. The sequence continues at coordinate 1,198,788 of JAYKAV010000700.1, read as the reverse complement.
CATTTGCTTTTTGCTACCTGTGACTCTCAGTTGCCTGAATGGTTTTGCAGTACCTAACATGTTAAGGTGTTGCCTTCAAGTTTTATTAATGTTTTCCAATCATTTTCTAGTTTCCTGATGAATTAGCCTGTCAAAAACACTTTTTAACAGATAGTATAATAATTGAGCATTGAACATCTGTTTGAATTTGTTGTGGATAAATACTGAATTGGATAGCCACAAAAATAAAATTTCTTATTGCTAGTAGATGCTTTTCTGCAGTAAATAACTGCTACCTGGAAAATTAATGTATTTTTTTATTATTAAAAACTGACAGAGAATAATATAAAAAGTATGGACTCCTCAATTCTGTAAAATCCTTGGCATGAAGAGATGGAATAAGTTTTTTGGGTTTGCTTATTTTCTTTCACTTGGCATTTTTGMGTGAGATTTTGGGGGATATCCATCTTATATCAATATTTTTTGAGCCAACATTTTGACAATTTTTCTGCGTTGGATAGATATGGGATTTGGTGCATAAATTCAYCCCATTCTTTACAGAATTAGTCTTTTTTAGGTATACAAATGGAATCATTTCATATATTCCAAATTTAGATCTGATGTGTATACATCTGAAGTCTTGTTTTTACAGATTGATTAACTCAGCATTGCAACATCTCATAATCTAGAAATCACAGATTCCACATTTGGAAATGGCTTACATCTGTACAACAGAAAGTCCTGCATCCTGAATAGCAGCTTCAGATTAACATTAGACCTTGTGAAATCTCTTTCAAAATACATGTTAAACAGTAAAGCTGAGAACATTTATATATAACAGTTTATAAAGGGCTGCTAATCTAAATACAAATGCTGTGCTTCAAAAGCTCAGATCAGTTAGAAAAATGTTCTCTCTAAAGAATTTGAAAATTAAAATGTCTGCATGTTGAAACACATCTTAATTTAAAATGCTTAAAAATAAGTAGCAATCATCTTATTTTTCTGTGTGATACAATTATGGAATAACAAGGAGGAACATTTTTGAAGTATATTTAACAAGTAGCTTGTTTCAGCCTGGATATTAGCTTGATTTACCATCTGCAGAATTACCAATAACATGATGCATTTATTACCCGTAAAAGCTATTAGCAGGTCATTTTGTTCAGTTCATCATATGTGTCTTGAGACACAATCTGGCGTCTAACAGATTTTCATACATTGATGTCACAGAGAATCAGACTGTTCTTTAATTGATTGTTTCTTGCTAGACTACTTTGATTAAAACAGGTTGTGCTATTTGCTTTTAGTTCTACATTTCTCTACTTTAAATGCATGCCCAGGAACGGCAGAAATCATTTTCATTTCCCTGGATTTGTCTAATTCAATGTGTATGTGATAATCCTTGTAATCAAGCTGTTTAAAAACAGTTCCAGTTATTCTAAACCCATTACTCCCTTCCCAATTAATACAATCTACACAATGTTTTAAAAGCTATTCATCTTTCCAGGCCAACTTGTTAGAGGATTGTTAGATCTTAAGCCTTGGAGACATGAGTGCATACAGAGGAATGGCATCTGAACAAAGTGTTTTTTCCTTTAATTTACTAAGGGCAGGCTCATAAGCTGGGCTTCAGCAGTAGGAAAAGAGGTAACTGTTCTRTATAACAGGAAACAGCAGAATATCTGTGGACATTTTGCTTGGTGCTTCATTTGAAAGTATGGTCTCATCTGGCCCCCAAAGGCCAGTTCTATGCTCTATGGGGAATAGAATACCAATTATGTGGTTTATACTTTTTTTTCTTCAAGAATCAGCAATTTGAAATAAGACTAGATGTGGCAAGGACATAAAAATGAAAAAAACCCAAAAATAAAATAATGCTATTTTTAAGTTTAGTAGGTGCAGAATTCTACCCAAAATATTATGAATTTAAGATACTATTTGAACTGCGGTAGAGGCATTTTTATTTCTTTCTCTTTTTCACTTGGTGCTAAGACCCTCAGCTGATTTAAATTGGTATAATTACCTAGCAATTAATAGACTTATGTCATCTAACATTGTCCAAGGATTTAATTTTTTTAATATTAAGCTCTATTATCTATTTATGCTAATGATATATAAAAAATTAACTCCATGCAAAAACACTATTCATGGCCAAGGTAAGTCTGAAGTGGTGCATAAAACTTATGCATTGTCCCTTTGCCCTAAGATGCACTTTATCCTGCATGACTTTTTTTCATGCTGCACCACTTTTGTTGTCTATAATTATTATGCGTGTTGGTACCCAATATGAATTGCCTACAGATGTAAAGGGTACACCTACCTGCAGTAGGGTGGATCATCTGTAAAACTAAGCTCCTGAACACAGTGATTTTTCATTCTTGCTTACGCAGTTTATAGGTTCTTTTGAATATAATGAATATACAAAAATATGAAAAAAATAAACGGAAGTTAAACATAATGATTTCTTGGACATCTTTTGTATTGCTGAAATTATTGACTGTAATGTGAAGTAGGATTTTCTGTGTTCTTTATTACATACCACATATAATAATCTGACTCCAGAGACAGATGCTGCACTATTTATGACTATGTGATAGAAAATACCTAAAGAGAGAAGAATTGAAAGAAAACAAAAATGAGAGAGAGAGAGAGGGAAGAGGGAAGGGTGCAACTTGCATCCTGATGAGCTGCCCTTTCCCCCATCACAGATACAAGGTCAGTACTCTCTTTCCCTAAAGCTTCAACTCCTGTTCCTAAGTAAAGTTATAGTAATACTAGGGGAACTCTGTGTCGTGGTTTAACCCCAGCCAGCAACTAAGCACCACACAGCCGCTCGCTCACTCCCCCACGGTGGGATGGGGGAGAGAATTGGAAAAGTAAGAGTGAGAAAACTTGTGGGTTGAGATAAAGACAGTTTAATAGGTAAAGCAAAAGCCGTGCACGCAAACAAAGCAAAGCAAGGAATTCATTCACTACTTCCCATBGGCAGGCAGGTGTTCAGCCATCTCCAGGAAAGCAGGGCTCCATCACGCGTAACGGTTACTTGGGAAGACAAACGCCATCACTCCAAACATCCCCCCCTTCCTTCTCTTTCCCCCAGCTTTATATGCTGAGCATGATGCCATATAGTATGGCGTTGGTCAGCTGGGGTCAGCTGTCCCAGCTGTGTCCCCTCCCAGCTTCTTGTGCACCCCCAGCCTACTCGCTGGGGTGGGGTGAGGAGCAGAAAAGGCCTTGACTCTTTGTAAGCTCTGCTCAGCAATAACAAAAACATCCCTRTATTATCAACACTGTTTCCAGCACAAATCCAAAACAGCCCCATACTAGATACTACGAAGAAAATTAACTCTACCCCAGCCAAAACCAGCACACTCTGTATGTCTCTTTTTTATCATGATTTTACGAACACAGAGGCAAAAGCCTAGTGCTCCCTGTGCCAGCTAATCCTTTTGCACTTTCAGATTTACTGCATGCATATGTAAACAGAAGACACCATGGTTGGTAAGAGGCCACATTTAAGTTTAGAAGTATCTTAGACTCTAGTTAAAGAGAATGGAAATTAGCCACATGTGATGGAAAAAATCAACTCAGAAAACATAGACCTCTATCAAGGCCCTTAAATCATCCTACTTTCTCTTCCCAGCGTGACACTGGACAACTGTACGTGTACCACCAAGTTAGCATCTTAGTTTGCTTTCAAAAGTTAGGTGCTTGCTGTGGTTTAACATAGCTGTCCTGGCAATGATAGCAGAGCCTAGGGTTCATCTTTTTCAGGGGTCCTTGGCTCCCACCATTTATATGATAGAAATATTCAGAAAAGACGACACCCTTCAAACTGACAGCTGTTGCCAGAACAGCACACAGAGCTCACCGATGGTTAGTTCCTTGTAAACAGGTGTCCTGGTTTTGGCTGGGATAAAGTTAATTTTCTTCCTAGGAGCTGGTATAGTGCTATGTTTTGGATTTAGTATGAGAATAAAGTTGATAACACACTGATGTTTTTAGTTGTTGCTAAGTAGTGTTTAACCTAGTCAAGGACTTTTCAGCTTCCCATGCCCTGCCAGGTGCACAAGAAGCTGGGAGGGAGCATAGCCAGGACAGCTAGCCCAACTGGCCAACGGGGTATTCCATACCATGTGACAACATGCTCAGTATGTAAAGCTGGGGGAAAAAGGAGGAAGGGGGGGACGTTTGGAGTGATGGCGTTTGTCCTCCCAAGTAACCGTTACGCGTGATGGAGCCCTGCTTTCCTGGAGATGGCTGAACACCTGCCTGCCGATGGGAAGTAGTGAATGAATTCCTTGTTTTGCTTGGCTTGCGCACACGCAGCTTTTGCTTTGCCTATTAAACTGTCTTTATCTCAACCCACAAGTTTTCTCACTTTTACCCTTCTGATTCTCTCCCCCATCCCACTGTGGGGGAGTGAGCAAGCAGCTGTGTGGTGCTTAGTTGCTGGCCGGGGTTAAACCATGACAGCAGGGAAAAAGAAGCTCTTCCAAGTATACTCCATTCCATACCAACCTTTTAGAGGCTACTTGAAGGAAAACTTACATAACTCACATGTTCAATGCAGGCACATAACATTCATACTTGTTAGAAAAGGGCTTGGTGAATGCCATTGGAATGAGCCAGGGAGACTGGGCACCAGTGATTTGCATCGACAGTACAGGGAGTAATGGCAGGGGGAACAAACAAGCAGGGAAAAGAGTGAGAGTGACAAATGACATAAGATCCTTCGGGGAAGGAGAAGAAGGAGATACACTTTCAAATGCAGGATGAGAGTAACAAAGAAAGAATGCAAAAAGGTCAGAGGGATGTATGGATAGGACCCAAAGTGAAAGCACTGAATACAAAAGGAGGGGGCTGAAGTAGACAAAGAGTCAGCACAGAGCAGAGAAAATGCAGTCAAAACTGTCATTGCTTTTCCAAATGTTGAAGATCCCTGCTTTGACAAATTCCTAGATGCTTTCTTTCCAGAAGTCCCCATAGAATAGTCACCCAAAGGAGAGGAAGAGCTATCACCTAGGTCCTCAGTGGTTGCTGGCCTGTCTCCAGAATGATGATTTGCTTCAATGAGGTATTACTTATTCTCCCACCCCATGTAAAGACCTTTATTTTGACTGCTTGTGTGCCTTCTCCTCACCACTGGAGAATCTTAACTTCTGCAACCCACTCTCTTCTTTTGTAGCTTAGCCAAAGGGGAAAGTTAACGGAGGGAGTAGAACACAAATACAGCCAAGTTGTTGCATCTTTCCATGACTATTCTGATTACCTTTACAATCTGAAAGGTGGGCCTTTTGGAGTGAAATATTCCTGTACAACCTGAAGCTTTTTACATCACTGAGCTCTGAATTCTGCAAATATCTACATCTTCTGTCACGTACCGGGGTGGAATCATAGAATCATAGAATAGTTTGGGTTGGAAGGGACCTTTAAAGGTCATCTAGTCCAACTCCCCCTGCCATGGGCAGGGACATCTTCAACTAGATCAGGCTGCTCAGAGCCCCATCCAACCTGACCTTGAATGTTTCCAGGGATGGGGCATCTACCACCTCTCTGGGCAACCTGTTCCAGTGTTTCACCACCCTCAGCATAAAAAATGTCTTCCTTATATCTAGTCTAAATCTACCCTCTTTTAGTTTAAAATCATTMCCCCTTGTCCTGTTGCAACAGGCCCTGCTAAAAAGTTTGTCCCCATCTTTCTTATAAGCCCCCTTTAAGTGTTGAAAGGCTGCAATAAGGTCTCCCCAGAGCCTTCTCTTCTCCAGGCTGAACAACCCCAACTCTCTCAGCCTGTCCTCATACGGGAGGTGTTCCATCTCTCTGATCATTTTCATGGCCCTCCTCTGGACCCGCTCCAACAGGTCCATGTCTTTCCTGTGCTGAGGGCTCCAGAGCTGGAGGCAGCACTCCAGGTGGGGTCTTACCAGAGCAGAGGAGAGGGGCAGAATCACCTCCCTCGATATGGAGCTCATATTACTCTAACCTAGAACTGCACTTGTGCAAGAGATGGCATATAAAGTTCACGTGATGCCCTCTTTATTGAAAAACATTTTATTTCTACTTAAGATGCATTAACAGGTGGCACAATGTCCTTGCACTCTTTTTTTCTCGCTTTCCCCCTCCCCCTGCCATTTTTCTTCTGCTTTTCTTGCATCTCGTTTACAATGTAATTTTTTTCCCAGTGAATAGTTCTGAATAAGAATGGCAATGGCAACCCTCTATGCTGCACAGCAAAGAAAAAAAAATCAAATTATTATCAACGCATATAGACATACACTTTTGTTCTTTATTTTGGTTACAAGTCCATTAAATCGCCCAAAGGGGAAAACACTACTCCTTTATTACCCCACTGTTAAAAATTAAGAACAGCTAAATAAGTGAAATCTTATATTTGTAGGGTGTCTCTAAGCCTATCAAAAGGCCAAAAATATTTTACAGTCTGTAGAGGATTAGAAAATAACTTCACTAATTAATGACATGCAACCATCATTGGTGAAGACCTTGTTAGTCATTCGAAGTGGACCTATGTCACGTCAATTCTTTTTTGTGGGTGGTGGTGGGGAGTATTATGAGCAACAAATCTTCCTGAAACTACAGAGAAAACACAGATACACAGATTGTAATTACAAGAGCACGGAAAATTACAAGGACGCAGGAAAGCAATGCCACATCTCTTGCAAAAAGTKCTATGAGCCTTCAGCAAGCACAAACTGCCGGACATCACTCTTGCTTCTGAGTTAAAACGTGAACCTTGGGAACAGACTTGCTGAGATTTTAACTCAGCACATACTCAGAGGAAAGAGTGCCACCTACTGAGAGCAGACATTGAAACATGGCTTATTCTTCCTGACTTAACACATTCTCCCTCTTCTCTTCCTAACAGGTAAAAAGCCATGAGTATGTTGTAATATTCCGGTCTAGATGTATTTGTATGTTCTGTGGAATTTCAAAATAAAAAAAAAAAAATCCCATCCAGAGTACGACAAATTCAGATTCAAAGACCCCAACAAGCCAACGTGATTTTGGAGAACCGGGTTAATCACAGCAATGACAACATCATTTCTGTGGGGTTTAGTCTCCTGGCCAGCAGTAGGACATAAGGTAAGAGGCAGTGGATGAGTTAAGTACAGCACCAAAACTGAGGAGGAGGGAAGGAATTACCAACATCTGACATTTTTGAGAAAAGGGGACTAAAACAACTGGCTCATCTGGCAAAATATGTATTTCATCACTTTCCGAAGATATTTCTAGTGTGAGCCATGGTCTTTCTATCCAAGAGTATGAACAGGTCATTGCTGAGTTTGTTTTTACAATTGCAGTCCCTGTTCACTTTCCCCAGTTTTACATATCATTGCATCACCATTGGCAAAACTGACATATGAGCAGGATGTTTTATACGGGATTAAGCTGCACAGAAATAATGGTGTAGAGTATATGGCCCATACTACCAATTGCTGGCAGCGTGCTTGACTGCACTCAACAGTATTATCTGGTTCATGAATACAGATCAACCACTTCTGCTACTTTTTAAAAATATTATGCTATTGCAAGAAAAAAAAATGTTGTTTCAGGCATACAAAATATTTATGGGACAATCCAGCATCAGTGCAAAGAGCAGAATAGGGTAGAAAGGAAAAGCACAGGGGAGAGAACAATTTCGGAAGAAGAATGTGCCGGTGATAAGAGGCGTAGTGCTGCTTACTTCTGCAAAGCTGCAGCCTTTCTGTGCCCTGCAAGCTTGCCGGCAGCGGGTCAAGGGGCAGAGCCTTCACATGCTAACATAAGGAAAATCAATTTCAGTCCTCAGCGGACTCAACTACTGGAACAAAAGGCAACCCAAGCAATTGCTCTATGGCACTTCACATACTTCTGGCATGATACAGGCAGCCCACCACTCCCAAACCCTGCGCCGGTTCTAGAGCAGCCTGAGAAAAATTACATACTTCTGTGAAGTCTCTGGCTTCACAGGTACACTCAGGTACGACTTCAGATTTGAAGCTGTTCATGAAAAAGTAGAACCAGCTCTCTGGATCTAAACTGATTCTTCAGCCAAACACAGCTCTTTATTTCTTTAAGATAGCCATTAAAAAAAACGGAGTAAACTGAGGTGGGATGACTAGTTTGCACTAAGTAAACCTAACAGAAAACAAGTATAAAGCCTAGCCTTTATATTTTCATGCAAAAAACAAGAAACAAAAACAAGCTCATTGTTTATTTAACATTTAAGTACATGCTACACAAGACCAATCTTTCTGTGCCTCTTTGTCTTGTAGAGGGAAAATTCTTGTCAGCCCTCCTGATAGCCGCAAAACTGCAAAGGACTCCCTCTTTTCAACTATTACTTCTTMAGCTCTAGCAATCAATGGGCCCAAAATAAAAGCAGAATTTAGAAGGGCAAAAAAAGTGGGCTGGGGAGAAGAAGGATAATTCTTGTCCCAGAGAATTTACATGCAGATATCTCTCTGATATTCTAGCTTTCCTAAAACAATTTTAACTTACCTTGAACTCTAAGATAACTTGTGCATGCGTTGTTATGATTGTTACAGAAAATGTTCTTGGGCCTTGTTCAATATTAGGGAAACTAGTCAAGGATAATTCACCCAGTATTGTCCACATAAATCAATGAAGTTCAACATCCAGTCATGAAACCAAGTAGATTGACTAACTGGGCAAACTTTCTGAGTTGGTACCAAAGAATCGCTGCTTGCTGTTTGAACTTGCACGTCATAGACCTGTCTACTTACGCTGTGCTCCTTGCCAGGAAAGGTAGCGCCATGCTCAGCGCTCCTCGCTGGAGCAGCAGCCGCGCGGCCGCAGTCTGAGGATGCCCGCCTGTCAAGGGTGCGGGGAGCTGGCCCGACTGGCAGCTCCGCACTGTGTCAGCGACGCTTGCTGTGGTCTGGCTGAAAAACTGACCCATCTTTCTTCATAATAAGCAATGTGATATTTGCATGAAATGTGGTACAGCTGTGTTTATGTACATAAAGAAACCAGATAACGACTCCTAATGATAACATAGGAAGTCTGAATTATTTTGGAGGAGCAGCATTAAATGCAAGCTGCTTGGTTACTGTCATAACTAAGAAATGAATTTGAACACCCAGCTAACACCATGTACTGCTAAAGTTCTATAGATCATCTAGAGAACAAAATGTCACCCTTCTTTTTACATTACCAGCTTCAGCAGAAGAGTGTTTAATCTCTGAAAATTTCAAGCTATCTGCTTCAAAATGCCAGAGATCTGTATTTACTTTTCCTCATGCACAGTGGTCCTACTGTCTCCAGCAGGACCTGCCAGACACTGTCCACTAGTTCACTAACAAGACCCTCCATGGGGTAGGAAAGTCTGYGGTGACTCTCATCAAATCAGGGTGACAGACTAATCACACCAGGAACACCGTGTATGAGAGCGCAGAAATGGGGGCAATATCCCCTGCATGTGTTTTGCCTCTATTACAGCCGTTTAAAGGAAATGCTGTGTCAGTGTTTTTGACGCATCCAGGGACTGAATGTAAACAACATGGTACAACTCCAGAAACTGCCATCATAAAATATTTTAAGAGGCAGAGTAGAGTAAAATAAAATAAAAATGTCTTTTTATGTGATATCTCAGAGTAATTCAGGATTTATGGTACCTTAACCTTTAGAATCCAAAATATTAAGCTATGTTTCTTAGAGATAATAACTCGGTTGTCCCTCACTTATGTGTCTTAGATAAAAGCCTACTGCCACAGAATCCATGAATGCTCAAATACCCTTGCGGGCCTTTAGTAGTAAATCTTATGGAATAGCTTATGGCCAATGTAATGGCCCACAGTAGCCTGCGAATATCATGAATTCTAATAATACTTACATCAGTAGAAACATGAAGTAATGTCTCCATTGTAATTAAATGATGTATTTAGAGCAGTGCACTAAATGGTCCCCTAGTGTGTTGGTGATATATTCTAATAGTCTTCTCTTTACAGCCCCACACGGTAATATTCATGCTTTATTCTGGAGGGCTTTGCTTCTTACTGAACATTTGAATTGCAACATTAAGTGGTAAAGTGGATTACAGCAGACCTCCATGAATATGGATTCAGATCAAGAATCTAAGTGCTTAAAAAAATAAAATGTTACTATTTAAACAGAATGATTACCAAAACATTTTGATATGGAGGGATGTCATGAGTTCCTTCTTTTTTTTTTTTTTACACACATCCTGGACCCATCTCAAATTTTCTGCAATTAAGTACTGAACAGGGGGAGACATCCGAGTTTAATTCACCTAAATAATTTGCACTACAGTTATGAAATTTAATTTTGGTTAAGGCATAAATTCATTTTAATAATTATGTTACTACTGTATTTTAAATGTAATTCTGAAAACATTCAGACTACAGTACATTGTCAGCTCATAAGACTGCTGCTGATCGTAAATGTTTCATATTTATAAAAGGAGTATCTGCTGCTTCAGAGAAAGAAAATAATCTCTTTTCTGCTGATTAGGTAGCAACAAAGATGTTCATTTATGTATTTCTACTCTTTATTTTCCCAGTAAATCAGCCAATAATATTACAGCTGGAGGTACTAAGGGCCTGAGGCAAAGCTAAGGGCACTTCAATATATCCAGGCATGGCCAGAAATTGCGGAATATTAGGAAGCATATTACAGTCTATGTAAAACTATGGCTGACATCTCATTATGAAGCAATGTTTTATATTATTTTTAAAGAAAAGCTGATTTTAACATTTGAAAAAAAATCAGAATAAAACCATCTATATCAATAAAAAGTTTTATTAAAAGGTTCCATTCATTCACTGTATCTCAGCTTTTCCAATAATTGCTTGTGAAATACTGTTTCCTTGTGGCACTCATACTAAACAAGCAATATTTTAAGAACACTGCTCAAAATAAATTCTCTAGGAATTCATGCATATGACATATAGATTTTCATATGATTAAGCATTAGTTACCCATGCACAGTGTTGCTTGTCTTTATTTAAGTCTGCCAATATTTTTGTTATTTAGTGCTTTCTAGAATAACCGATATTCATGTAGGAAAACTCAAGAGGGTTTGTTTTGTTTTGTTTCATTTTGTTTTGGGTTGGGGTTCTTTTTTTGTTTGTCTACTTCAGGGCCAGTAACTACATCAGCAGTGCAGTTTTCATGGCCCCCAAGTTTTAGAAATGAATGAGCTCTGTAGTTAGAGACACCTACAGAAGGTCATGTATTTTGACTTAGCATGGAGAAGAGTCATTCAGTTGAAAACATGCCTAGGTTGCTTAGCCATTTGCACAACCTATTTGGCTAGAGCTTTCCTTGGATGGTATATTCACGGGCACCTTCACTTCAGATTTTGGAAAGACCAGTTTGACCTTAAACTTCCAGAAACAGATCATCCAAATCTAGACTTGGCCACTGTAGGGTAAGCTGCTGAATGAAGCAACTGTTGTACATCAAAAATACTTTAACCTTTAGAAAATAATAGCTTGAGTTTCCAAAGGGCATACATTCAGAAAAGCTGTAATCCTTCCTGCTCTAGCCCTAAATTTTACCTATTCCTAGAAGTGATCATTTTTAAGATTTAGAAGTATTCTGTTCACATTTCTCTAATTTTCAGGTGCCCATGCCCTGGCACTTTCTGCCTAAAGTAGAGGTGCCAAGATAAGGTGTTCTGACAGTGTTCCTAGATGACTCCTGAGTTGCTGACAGCAGAAGGTTTTTGTTAAAAAAAGTAGATCTTGTGAACACTTTTTTTTTCTTTTTTTTTTTTTCTTTTTTTTTTTCTTTTTTTTTTTTTTTTTTTTTTTTTTTTTTTTTTTTTTTTTTTTTTTTTTTTTTTTTTTAACCAGTCAATTTTGCAGCCATAAAAGGTCTGGATAAGATATAAAACTTCTCTTGTTAATGCAGATTATTGTGAACAACTTTAACAACTTCACTTACTCTTCCAGTTTAAAATCTTGGTCAGTGGGTTGCTGGAGCCCACACAAAGTCAGGCAGGGAAGGAGTAAATTTAATGCAAAGGCAGCCAAAGTAGATGATGTGTCCTGCTTTGAGGAGCCTGCCTAAAGGCCGGTTTGAGAGTGTGGGGTTTTTTTCGCTTACCAGAGCTCCAGGTACCTCACATCTGTCATTAGGAGAGTCCCTGGTCACAGGTGGGAGACTCAGGAAAGAAAGTATTGATTCTGGACATATTTTAATTTTGTTAGAGTACTCCCAAGAAGGCAGAACTAGAGAAAGATCACTTTGATCAAAGCAGATAATTGTCTTTTTGGATATTACTCCAAGGAAGGTGATTCAGTCTGGCTGTAAACCAAACAATGAGTATTTAAAACCCTTTGGCCCAAGAGACTCTATGTAAAGAGAGTAAGGACAATTCCTTAGGATGAACTGGAAGCCATAGTCTGGGTAACAACTCACAGGAAAGGTCTAAATATCACATCAAAGATCAAAAATCTTTCAAGCTCCACAATCAGGATTCCTGGCAGAGGGTGAATCTGACCTTCAGCCAGATTATATTGGGACAGGAGCCCCAGTTTTCTCTGACTCCTGAGTATTTAGGAAACTAATTCACTATCTAGACATTGAATACCCCCAATGGTATTCCTAGGGTAATTGTAATGAGGTGCTGCCAAAGGGAAGTTAATCTGTCTAGGAGATAAGGTATTTTATGGGGTTAGTCCAAGGCAGTGAAATTACATGTTAAATATATTTAAAAATACCTCATGCTTTCCCATATTGCCTTCAAAATGAAAAGTATGCATATACCATCAATTTAATAGAATAATAAAATTTAAATAGTTGAAATTAAAATATAACAAAGTAAGGTAAACATAAAAAAAATCACATTCTATTAATTTTTAATTCCTTTTTGAATGAGAGATGAGGAGAGAAGGAGAAGTACAGTAAATAAGGTGCAAACAATCATCCTGGTTTTATTAAAATATAAAAAATACTAATACTCATTAGGTGCTTTCCAAGCCCTATCTGATCAGGCAACCACAGGTCCTGTCTAGATCTTAGCAACAGAGAAGGAAACAAGTGAATTATTGCTTCTTGTTTTTGTCAATAGGTTAGCACACCGAAAAGTTACTTCTTTTATCTTCATGTAATATTTAAAGGCATTCTTTAAAAGCATTTTTCTAAATCATATTCCCACATTTGCACAGTTCAGATAGTTCAATTTCCAACACTTCGGAGAAAAGTAAAAACAGGAAAAGAAAAAGCAAACCACTCTTGAAGGAATAGCAAGTTCAATTACCAGCTGAGCTGACATCTTAGTACAGAAGAACTACTGTGATAAAACAGCTAGAAAATTCCCACCTAAAGCCATAAAAAGTCTCTTTAATTTCAACCTCTGTTTTGAGAAATTTTATAATGCCATAATCTTTTAGGCATTATATGTGAAACACAGCTGTGCCTTCAAGCTTAGAAATCAACCCTCAAGTCTGTGCACTACTACTGTTACACCCAAAATACATGCTTCATCTTCAGGAAAACTTCTGAGATGCTTTACTAGAACAGCGACCAATGCATTCTGGCTGGGATTTACATTTACTTACTTTTTATATTAATAATACTACTCTCACCTTTGTTACCAGTGCCACTGATTCTGAGCATGGTGGGAGATGCATGCGAAGCAATAAATGCTACCACAGTACTATTTCTTCCTCACTTTTATGTGATGATAGAGTTATCACAAAGCAGAACTAGTCTTGAATTACAAAAGCTTGACCTACTCAATAATCCCAAAGATGACAGCTGGAAGGAGGGACAGTTTAGCAATCTGAGATGGGAAGACAGCAAAGGCCGCTGAGATCTCTGTAGTGAAGGACAGGGGTGGATGGGGAGTGTTGAGGCCAATGGTTATGGGAGTGCATCTGAAGCCCACCTTGTGGAAGAGTTGCAGTTCTACGGCACCAAGTTAGAGTTCAAAAGGCTGCTAAAATGCATTTTTTAAAAAATCATTTTCAAGATGGAAAGTTTCTGTCTGCACCCAATTTTTGTCAGATTTCCTAGTTTAAAAAATATTACTTTATGTCTTTATATTCTGACAGTCTCCAAGTATGGGTTCCAAATGGCTATTAATACATAAGTCATCTGAGTATAGATATTAGGAATACTCTTAAGCCACACATTGACATGTTGTACTTTAGAGCAATAAATAATAAGTGGCTAGCCATTTATTGAAATGTCTGTTTAGCCTTGTGAACCCTGTGGATATTAATATATGAGGATTTAAAGAAGTCATATTTAAATTATACTAGGATTCTTCAAAAACACATTACCACTAGTTAGTTATTATTTTGTAATTAGCTGTATTCATCACAACACTTCACAGAGGTAGCCAACGATCAGCAAGACCATTTATACACACATGGAAGCAGAAGTGATGTTTTGTACATCTAAGGACACTCACTGTGAGTTAATGACATAGGAAGAAATTGACCTCCAGTACCCTGATTCCCATTCCTTATGCCTGATCTACAGCTCCCTGTAGTTGCCTCTTGAGAAAGATTTTGCTGTATGCATTTGTCTAACCAAAACTTTAACTTACTGTTTTTCTCCTTAAGAAGCATTTGCTAGTATATGCTAATTAAAGAAAATCTCCAAAGATGAAAACATTGACAGAAACAAAGAAAAGCAAGAAGAAAGAGAAGTATCTCTAGCTGCTGCAGCTTCTGGCCATGGGCACTGCTGCCTCTGAGAACATCTCTGGAGGTACATAAAAGACCAAAAATGGTACAATGGTTTCGAAAAAGCCACTGTCTGTCACTGCTTGAAGATGCACACAATCCAAGCAATGGCTTTTTTACATTTTTAGGTAAACCCTAGGCTCAGCTCAAGGGTTATGCTTAGATGCAACATTCATCTGCAGTGTAAACACTCAGGATGATCATTTTTATGAGGCCAGGAAGCCTTCTCCAGCCAGACGACCAACTTCCCACCCTGCATGTGTACGTTCCCCCTTATCATTTCCCCATTTTTAGCCTCCATCATGTATAATAATTTTGGGCCTAGGACACAGCAAAACTTAGTAAATGATCAAGGTACAGAGGGAGATGAAGACGAATGTATTAAATGCAAAAAGCTTGTCATTTCTCATCGGTATGAAGCGGGCAGTTACAATTCTTTCTGGAACTGCTCTTGGGGAAGCCCAACTGTGCAGAGGCCCTCATCAAAGTAAACTATAACTACATCATCCAGCTTTTTGTTTCTGACCGTTGTGTGGCATAATGTTTGTGCATACTTCCCCTGCACCATGAAAAGGAGATGTTTTCACTTCTATTTTTACACATATTCCTATTTTTCATACTTGTTGATTTTTTGAAGCATGCCTCAAAAATCTTCCAAGCAGAAAAACAGCAGTAAGAGCCAAATTCTCAGAAGTAATGAGAAAAGGATAAGAAAGGTTGTTTCCTTATCTCGGTTTTTCCTGTTGTCCTGAAACCTCAAAAGCTGTTCTATAGTTAATTCGCAAGGTCTTGTGTACATATTGATAGTAATTAACCAATTAGTAGCAGTGCATTGTCTGCAGAACAAACAAATAAAAATACAGACTGGAAGATAAAACCAAGCCCAAATTTTATCCTTATTCATTGAAAACACTTAATCTTCATGGCCTGATTTCTGCCAAGCAAATCGCATTTGGCAATACAAGGAGTCATTTGCTATACCAAAAATTATTTATATTTTCATTATTGCTTTTCGGAGCTTAATACAAAGACATTTCATAATACACCTTGTAAAGGATTCTAAAGTAAAACACCTTGTAAAGGATTCTAAAATGATGGAGAGCAATATCCAGTGAACCAGGAAAACCTTTCAAATGCAACACCAAACAAAAAGTAGAGGCTCGGTGTGTTAGATTTATCAGCTAAGTGGCATATCAAAACAAAGCTATGAATGAGATTTGCTTTTAGTTGCTCTATAAATTCTTACACCATCACTGCACATATTCTACATTTTTTTTTAATTAAATGCTATCTAGGAAAAGATACTGAGGAAGACCAGGCTTACATGATATTCTGTTTTTCATATCTAAACTAAGATAAAGGCCCTGACTTAGCTTACAAGTAGAAAAGAAAAATAAAAGGTTGTTATCACGTCCTGTAAGCTTTTAGACCTTTACTGACATGAAAAACAACACCATTAAGTTTGTCAAAGTATTTTCTTGAGATGTCCCAGACTGGAATACCAGTGGTATGAAGAGTCAGGGTTGTGATACATTGGTGAAATTCAACGGGCAAAATTGTGGTATCTAATTGTGCTATGTGTGGTTGCTCTAACCAGTCCTATTAAATCTTTTCTTTGATAAGCATCAGAGTCACATAAAATCATGTGTGTTACGTGTGTATAGGTTCTTACATACATGCGTCTTATAGGTCATATCACAATTTATCAGATGTAATATCTCCAAACTCATAGTTTCTTTACAAATATTTACAATGTTAGAGATAGGTTGACCCAGTTCAGAAACATGTGGGCATGGGGGATACCCACATAATTACTAGTGTGTATTTTGCTACATGCCGATAATGGGTCAAGTAGTTCAGACATGTGATTATGACTCCGTGCCTCCTGTATATTTATCCCATGGTTCCCTTGTGCATCTCTTATTTATTTAAGTATTTTTTTTACTGTTAGCTTTAGAGATATTTATGCTGGTGAGCATCTTTTCCATTAAAGACCATACAGAGGAAAAATTAATGTAGCAAGAAATACTAGCACATTAGATAGTGCAACAAGGGACTGAAGCACATTTCATCAAGAGTAAAGTGTTGAACATTGTATAAGGTATAAAAATAGAATGAGCTGGTAAGTCTGACTTTCTCATACTGTGTATTTCAATAAGCAATTTGTATATATACTCCATTAGGATGAAAGAGCCTAACACTGAATTGAAGTAGCTATGCCAATTAATTTTTTCAATAACAAGGCAATTATTTCATGGCAAATGACTACAGATTTAAAGCATGAACTGATAACTATATATATATATATATAAAAAATATAGTAAAATCTAAATGAGGCTAGCTTTACAATGATCTGTTATAATAAAATATTATGTATATTTGGATGAGCACTGAGTAAGAGGCAAGGTCTCTCAAGTGCAGAGATCTTTGTCTTTGAAGTAAAAAGTTCAGCAATGTATCTAAATACAATCATTGCAAAGCTTCATATACACCTTTTAAATTACTTTTGTTTTCATTTTTAAATATCCATTTTGTAGCTAATTTAATAAAGTAGTTGAAATTTAGGGTATAAAACTCAGCATTGCTTAGTGTAGGATGAGGGGGCAGTTAAAGGTCATTTCATTAGAGGTGAAAGACAGAAAAAAATTGCAGAAAAAGTATGTTGAAAATCTTTTTTCTGCCGTTTCAATTTCAATCTGACAGGGACTTGGCAGCTAACAGCAAAATCTGGGAAAGCCATGAACAAGGTTCAAAGCTGCTTTTTAAACGATAGCAAGCAGAAAAAAGAAACGTGGAAAATAGACTCTTACTCTTTTTTTTCCCCCTGTACTAGATTAGGACAAACATGGCATACCAGGGAAGGTTTTGAAGACTGAACAGACCTGCACTTACCATTGATCAATACTTTAAAAAGTATTGTTTTCCTGAAAGAAACAAATGACACTATTACATATAACCAAACGTTGTTTACCTATCCAACAGGGAGAAAATGGGAATGTCTTTAAGTGCCTTTGAACATATAGACACTCACATACACAGAGACGTGTCGCAGAATAGACCAGTGCAGATTAAGCTGGTGACCAGCAGAACTATGAATCAACGCATTCCACAGCAGAAAATAAACAAACAAATAACAGAAAAGGAAATGTGTCACAAGCCCTACTTTAAATTGACTACTTTGTTTTAATTTGTTAATGGTTCATAATATACTGGAAATGCACTGTAACACATTAATATTTCATTAAATAATTTTCTTTTAGTAGCACAAAACCTCTCAATAGCAGCTTCTTTAGCTTGAAGCAGGGGAAAGCTGCTGGCATACCAGCAGGTCTCCAGCATTTTCKTGGAAGTGTTTCATCCTCTACCTCTAGAAAAAAACATTTTGAACCTTATGCATTCACGCAGTTCTGTCCCTTTCAGATTTGTCTGCATAGCTGCTATCTCAGTCAGATGTATTTGTTTCTCCTTAGAGACTTATTCATATAACAAAGATTACAGCAGCTCCTCAGCTTTAGCATAGCTCTTCAAGTTCTATGGCCCTGTCCAGACAGAGCAGATAAATAGAGGAGGCCAAACTGCAGGGTCAGTTAAGTGGGTGATGGAGAGGGACAGTGGTTTGATGGGGGTAAGTACTCGATTGCAGTCATTTTAGACATTGATCATTAATTAAGTTCCAAATGTGTTCAATAACTCAGCTATTCCTGAGTTTATTTTTTTATTGTAAGGGAGGATGAGGTCTTCCTATGATGAAAACGATTGAGATCACAACCGTATGCTTTATATATCTCATATTTCAGAAAACTCAAAGTCTGGAAAAACAAGGAAGTTCATACAAA
Organism: Phoebastria nigripes; assembly: GCA_035582835.1. Taxonomy (NCBI): domain Eukaryota; kingdom Metazoa; phylum Chordata; class Aves; order Procellariiformes; family Diomedeidae; genus Phoebastria; species Phoebastria nigripes. The sequence continues at coordinate 1,180,289 of JAYKAV010000700.1, read as the reverse complement.
AGAAAGATCTAGCAGGACCAAATTGAAAACTAGGCTTTCATAAGCCTGGCTCTGAGAGGAATCTTAGCTACTATACACAGAGTATTGCAAAAGCATCAGCTGCACTCATGAAGGATAAAAAGGAGTCTGGAATACACAACCGATGCATCCTCTACGAAACCAGTTTGTGAGATGAACAAAAAATGTGTTAGCACTGCAGAATGTATTAAACACCTTCACAACCAGCTAAAACCACTGCTTACAAAACTTCAGTACTCGGCGATTGCCAAGGGGTATTTTGGACAAACGAAACATTTGTCCATAGTTTTGGGACTATTTGCTGTGAAGAATAGACTGCTTGCAGTAGCCACCAATAGTTTAAATTATTTTGATGTTTATTAATGGTAACTACACAAAAATAACAACTTATTATTTACTTATTAACTCATCTGATAACTTACACGTTTTACAACTAAACCTCTTAAACTATTTTACAACTAAACCTCTTTCCAAAGACATAAAAAACAGAACTTAAGCTACAAACAGGAATGTTACTGGGTTTTTTCTGTTTCTTTACAGAATGGCTGTACCACAAAGCCGTTAGTGTACGTCTACTACAGATTCCTGTAGTGTCACTCATTGAATGAGAAGGTTCCTTTAATACTGATGTGCGTTACTTGCTGAAAGGAGTTCTGCAAAAATGATCTATTTTGTGATGGATAATACCAAAACACTGAAGAAGTCTGAATTAGTTTTCCAGATGGCTCGTTTAGCATATCCCCTTTGAAACTACTTCCTACCAGGCAACGGCAAAACCAGGCAACTTGAAATGCCTCAAGGAGTCAGTCCAAAACCTTTTGACCAGGATCCATCTGCACTAGTGTCTTATTAAAAAGGAAAACCCTGCTACTAAATCCAATATTTCTATTTTTTTTAAAAAAATGAACAGCAAAGGTAAATACAGCATTCTGACATACTACTCTCATTTGCAGTATCCAAAGATTATGCTAGCCCCCATTGCCACAGTATCTATTGGGATCTTATGTTTAATTGCTTGTCCACTATGACCTTTAAATACTTTCTACTTGCCCTTTACCAAAATACAGTTCCTCATGCTGTAAGTATGAGTTTGTTTCTAGATATATATATATGACCATGTATTTGGTTCTACTAAACCATATTTTGTTTGAATATGTCCAGGTGATAAAACTTAACTATGCGGAGTTATATCACTGACAACTTTGTGACAGATACACATTTTTACAATACTAATTTTATATTTACTTCCAGCTCTATAATCTTAACTAACAGCGGAGTGAGGTGTACAAATTCTGAAGTATTCCACCCAAAATATCATGATTTTTTGTTGAAATTGACAACTGCTTTTATAAGTGTTTAAATCTACGTTATTATGCATATGTTACGTTATCTTTCAGTTACTCTGGAATTATATAGGTGGAATTACAAATGAAATGTGCTTGTTCATGAAACAGTTAATGCTAATTTTTTTCAGAAGAATTTCATTGGTTAATCAAGAACCTGCAATTTTCACAGATAGAACAATCTGATAATCAGTCACAGTTTTATAACTAGCTCATTAAAGGCAAGAATATTTTAAACAGCAAATGGTATCCTAATAGCAAAAAATGTACGTACTCTTCGTAGGTGCCAAGATCTTGAAGTAAATTCTGAAGTGCCTCTAATATTTTACTAGTAGTTTGGCTACTATCATTTCTTTAGGAAAAATAAAATCCTTTATTTCACAAAGTGATCAAGAAAATGAATACGCATTCACTGATTATAATCAATYCATTTAATGGGAAGATGCCACAAAGGTACTAAAGAATATGAGTAAGATGACAAAATAGAGTTCAGTTTCTGGCACTCACACACGGTCATAGAGGGGATTCAGTATTACCAAAATTATCTGGGTCTCCTTGGTCATCCTTTCAATTTCTCTGATATCACCCGTTTTGAACTACCAAGGTCAGAACTGAAAAGAAGTGAAGACAACTTAGGAATATGGCAAAAACAATCCTGTGAATGCCGGTTTTCGTATTTTAGAAACAACCTTCACAAAAAGGTCGTTTGCTTTGCATTTATCTTGTAAAAATGTTGGAAAAATCTCCAGCTATACTGGAGCGGAACCCGATGTTGTTGAGAAAAGAGTAGAGTGTAAGCATTGAYGTAATTTCTATTAGAGTGTAATGGCAAATTAAGAGCAGATATGCAGGGAATCATTAAAAGTGCAGAGGCCCAGTGCCTGGGTACTTGACACTCCTGAATTTGGGTGAAATGCACTGGTATCCTTCATGGCTTTGTCTGCACCACCAGCCTTGATGTTGACTAGTAGCAAGTCTGCTGGACATCATTCAAGGACGACAAAAAGCAAGTGTGACCTTGCAGTGGCAGTGAAGTGGATCTGGAGATCGTTGCTGTACAATAGCCTTTAAAGCACAGAAGCCCACCTACTGTCATCAAGGATGCACACATAGCTTAAAGATCTGTCCTGCCCAGCTAAGAGTATGAGGCAGAGTTTCTAAGTTTGTAGGTTTTACAAAAAGGGTATATGAAAACACCTTTAAAGATGTTTGTTATAAAACTCACTAAACCGTTCCTAAATTAGTTCTGTAGGCTATGCAGAATAATCCTAAACTGCAACAATGTACTATTTGTTTGGAGTGAACTATATAATTTACTTTCACAAACTCACACTAAGAAACTCTTTATACTATATTAAGGTGTTTCTCTCTTATCGTATACAACCACCGAATGGAGAAAGGGAGCTAATGTAGTTGTCAACTATCAGCAATCTCTGTGCATCCCAGGATAAATGAATCCCCTGGGAGTAATTCTGCTGAAGTCACTAACAGATAAATTTGGGCTCTTAGTTCAACTGTAGTTCTCTGGGGCAGAGAACCCTGGCGTTTTTTATTTTATTCTCTCATATGTAATAACAATTGCAAAGGGACCCTGATCTCTGATGTTCTTATATCTGGATTCTAACACCCATATGATCCATATACAATAATAATACATACCTACAGTTATTGAAAAACATTTGACTTCTGGTGGAAAAATATGTAGCATCTATATTACATACATATTCATGTGCACTATATATCAGGGTGGGGAGTGTTTTATCCTTTTTAATCCACATATTAAAGAATTTCTTCCTGTTCCTATTTATTCTTTTAAATTTACTATTCACTTTTTTTAAACAAAACAAGGAAAGGAGAAACAATGAGAGGTGGCTCTAGTTTGCTTCAGGATGGCGTGTTTCAGCTTATGGTGCTTTACTGTATCTCTCAAACCACACTAGTACTAGATATCTCCCTGTGGAAAGTAGCAATTACCTTCAATCTCTCTGATCTGAAGTAATCCCTGCTACATGCGCAGCTCATTGTGAGTGATGAGGGCCTACTGTTTGCTGAGTCTAAAACCAAATGATCTTTCACAAGCAAAATTTAAACTCGAAATAGGATTCTCTGGCTCTTGATTCCTACTCTATTTTTTTCGTGTACTTTATATATTCCCAAATAAGGTTCAGGCTGGMTACAGATGGTGCTGGTGCGTAATGAGAAGGGCTCAGAAGCCGCTCCAGTTCCCAGGGGAGGGTTCTGTAATGGAACTAACTATGTATTGTCCACCTTATATACTAGATTTGATTTTGGACTATTTGCCCAACTGTGTTTGTTTATTGCTTAGCACTGGAGGGCTTCCATTAACTGTGGGTTGATTGAACATAGACTATGGAGTTAGGAGGAATGGAGCATTTTTTTCCTCTGAATGCTAATGTAATCCCTTTTCTTTAGCTGACAGTTTAGCCCCTTCACCAATAGAAACTGTTAGAAAAAGTCTGGTGTCTGCACAATGCTAGTGAGACACAGGGGTTTTTTGACCCTTTGAACAAGCTCCACCTGATTTACTGAAAATAAATACTTCCAAAGTTTGTAAGAACGCAAAAACTTCACCTGGTAAAACACTGTCACTCACAGACAAGAATGGAAATTGCCATCTTTCATACAGGGAGAGATTAATACGGTAGGATCCCAGACACTTTGTTCACATAGCATAGCAATGTATTTTCGTAATTCTGAAACAAAAACTTCAATTTAGCAAATCAGTTACCAATATCCAGATGCAAATTGAAGTTTTAAGATTTTTTAACTAATGAAAGCATTCATCATTTTAGTGAAGCAACTCATCAAGAAACTAAATTAAGAATAAATAAATTGCTATCATAATAATAATGATGAAATTATTTTTAATTTCATTTAAACACACAGGTCCAGGAGAAGCTTCTATTTTCTTGTCCAGTTTGATACTGCCGAAAATAGCCATCATAGCTATAGCTTTTAATATCCAGTACATATATATCTCCTTCTAAGATATAGCATGAGAACTGAAAGCAGGTAAACAGTGCTGTTTCACCAGTATAGTACACAAATTCAGTTCAGCTACAAAATTCCAAAATTTAAAAAAAATTGTATTATCATTCTGGCTGTAGCTGGGAAAGAAAATGAGAAATCAGAATCCTAACAGGCTGCTTCCAAATAGAGGGAAGAAAAATTATATTTTAATATGTAAATATTCACCTGTTTMTCATACTGACAAAAAGATCATTTTTAAGATGTCAGACATGGCAGTAACTATCGAACTTGTTCTTATTAGCTTTTATTGTATGGGTGTTATTTAACCTCCTAAACTATTAGTTTAATGTTAAAATACGATTATAAGAAGATAAGATCCAGGGAGAAGATAAATTGAGAAATTACTTTTATATATCTACTATATACAACATATGGATATTATTTTATAGAAATACATTTGAATATAGATATATATAAACACATGTATGCCTTAGATGCTACACTTCTAAGTATTTATAATGATGTAAAGTGCATGAAACTATATTCAGGGATGACACTGAGGAGTGGGGAATAGTGATATTTTTCTAGTCTTTACCCACATCAAATCTACTCAGAGTATATTGGGGAGATGTACAAAATACGATCACAGATGCTGTCTGCATATTTTGAGGCCCCTCTCAGGGAGCTCACTGTGACCCACTGGGCTTTTGAACTTAGTTTCCTGGCGAGAGAGGGTCAGATGGTTTCTGCTCGCCCTACTGAGCTTAGCTCCTCCTTCACAGTGTAGAGATGGGATTTGTGGTGCTAGAGTGAGCTGTCAATCACCTCAGAAGATATATCTTTTTAGAGTGCAATACCCAATCTCTGACTTTGGACAAGCTACCTTAGGGAGATTATCATTATTCAGCGTGCCCAGCCTCGACACGGGGATGACTCCATGCAGGAACGGACTGGGGGCACAGACCTCAGCGACGGCGCAGGCGGTAGGATGTGCTTTTTGAGTTGCACGTAGAATATGTCTTAGAAATATAGATCTGGCCTGCCCTGCAGAATTAAAACCATTTTAGATATGATGACACAACCCATAGTATAGGCATAAACACACGTCACTGGAGCTTCTCCACCAGCTTAGCTCTCCCAAGGACATAAGCCAAGAAAAATGTTCTTCTGGCCACCTCCCTGCAGATATGATGACACAGCGAAGTCAGCCAACCTCTGTGAAGTTCAGCATGCTGTTGGGAACAGTGCCCATGCCATGGCAAGGAAGCAGGAGACAGGGAATAATGTCCCCCATACCACCATTCACACCTGCTTTTACGATAAAGTTTCAAGTACGAAAAAGGAAAGCTTGCAAACAAAGCAGAAGACCGCCACCAACAAAGATGAAGTCTCTGCTTAAAAATAAGTTTTGTGATGAAAGTTCATAATCCTCTAATGAATTGTAGAGGCCACTTGATTTCAAATATTTTTTGTTTTTCCTTTCACTCTGAAATAGTTATCTATTCTTTTATGTTTTACATGACTGCACAGCACAGTGTGTAGTCACTGAGAACTCTAATTTCTTTTTGTTTCCAGCAATAATAGCTTTGGAGAATTCAATCACAACTGGAAATTCAGAAAGCTAGTCCCAGGCTATTAAAAGAGGGAGTTAGACTTAAAAGCATTTGCCATAAAGGCAAAGTCATACATTCCCTTTCTATATGACATGGTAAGACAACAGTGCACGAATACCAATGTCGCTGAATACTCATTCACTTAGTGAATGATTTAGTATCAGGTAAGTGCCTCACTTTTTGAAGTTTTTTTTATGTGATATCTTTAGACTTTTCACAGCCTTAACAAATAGTAAAGCACTTCTTAGACTTAATTCTATTTTGCAGAGAGGATAACTGAGGCACACAGTAGGTTCACAAGGAGAAGCTTACATGCCTCCTTACCTGCCTTTGTCACATACCAACAGCATCTCTGTCGCTCGCAGAACCCAAGACCTCACAGCACGTATGACCATTATCTAAACATGATTAAGCTACTCATCATCTGTTTCATACCCAAGGCAACAAAAATCACAAAATAGGCGTTCGTCTATATATCTTGCTTTAAAATATTACAAGTATTGACTAGAAACCCTTAAACTCAGGTCCTTTTCCAACTGACTGCCATCACAAAGAGAGCATGGAGTCAGCTACATTTTCTCTCTCAAACAGTCTGTTTTAATCAGGGCTATTTCATACAAAGGAGACCAACTTCAGCAGGAAGGACTGGGAGCAACCCTGGAGTCATTTGGTAGCTTTTGTTTGCAGTGGGCAGGGTGGCTTTGAAAGAATCACTGAGCCACCTCACCCAGGAGCAAGGGCTCCTTTCCAGTCGGGTTTGTAAATCTTTGGTATTTCCTACTTCTCAGCTTGGAAAACTGCCTTTTCACTGTGCTGGGGTTCCTCCCAGGATCTCCTCCGTTTGGCACCCACTGCCCCATCCGTAGTGTGGGAGACCCTCAGGATCCACAGTGGGCCAAAGGAGGCTTCGACCACTGTATGAGACTTTCTCCCTGCTTACCCTTAGGGGGAAAGCACCGAGTAATGGAAAATCTCTCATTCGAAAGTACTTTGCCAGTCATTACAGGCGGTATTTCAAGACCACATACTAGAACAAAGAAATGGCATTTTGACCTCCCGATTCTGAAATCATAACAATGTAATGAGTAAAATCAGGAGTTCGGCTACGTTTTCTGAATGACTTTTGCCAGTGGATTTTTAGCAACACGTCCGTTTAAATGTTCCTTYGCTGGAGTTTTCGGAATAACCAGCAGTCACAGCCAGATTGGTCTTGCATGAACTGAATGAAGAATTTCCATTTTGAGGTCTTTTCTGCTTACTTTTAGGTTTTGTTGATGTGACTTTGTGTGTCTCTGTGTTTGAGGCTACTTTGGGGACCTCATGCAGTAAGTTACAATGATGGAGCATGACAGTCAGAATAGCACACACTATTAGCTAGAGCTCAACTCTATTACAGTACTATGTTTGGTGACACAGAATCAAGAGACTCAAGGATACAAGGTCAAAGGTAGCAAAACATTACATTAATCTGTTCTGTTTGCAGGCACAAGTACGTCAATCTCCAAGTATAATATAGTGTTGACTGTTTAATTATAAGAAGCAAAGTGCTAAGTGATTTATTTAATTTAAAAAAACCTTCTTCTCTAAAAATAAAAAAGAATTAGAAAACATCACATTATTTAGCTTGGCATATATAAGCAGGAATTATTTCCCCTTATTTTATTAATTCATTGTTTACTATTGGTTTTGTGGAGGAGTAGTCAACCTACCCATAATAAATAAAATTTACATGAAGGCGCAACAAAATAAAGAAACCAAAAAGGAGCACTTAGTTTGTAAGTTTGGCGAACTTAAATTATTTAAAATAAACGCAGGTATATGGTTTCTTGGAAAAGGAATCTACATTTGTAACTATGTAGTGAAGTATCACAAATAGTGTTTGTTTTAACTTCATTTATGCATACATAAACATAAACTAAAGAAAAAAAATATTATAGCTTTATTATAGGGATAATTCCTGCTTTGAAGATTAATTCATTTTGTAAAGATAAAAGATAAGTATTAACTGGGGCACAGTGGCATGCATTTATAAGTGAGTTTGGATAAAGTAACGAACCAGTTATATCTAAAAAATAAAGGCCAAGATATATTTTTGGTTACTCCAG
>JAYKAV010000700.1:1034719-1167219 GCA_035582835.1 Phoebastria nigripes | reverse complement strand
TGAAACCTGTGTTCTCTAAACAGATCAAACTTTGTGCTTCTCAAAGAACAATTTTCTCCAGTATTCAAGCAATTTCTGTAGATCTTTTCTATTAGCTCTTTTCGAAAACCACATCATCAAAACCAGATGCGCTACTCAAACAGTGGTCTCACCAATGTGGTATGAAACAGTAGTTACATCCCTGTCCTACTCATTCTGAAACATTGAAGGATTTGCACTCACTTTTTTGTTACAACATCAGAATGGGACCTCGTACCAAGATGTTTACCTCCTACCACTTTCTCAGCGCTTTTTTGTGGCACCGGCTTACAAGATACAGTCCCTCATTCTCAGGTATTAAGTATATAAAATGAACCTAAATGTGCAATTTACCTGCATTCAGAAAATGCTTTAACGGGTCTCGGTCTACCTACTAATTATATGGCTTCAGCCCTTTGATTTTTTTTTCCACCTTCCCAGCTTTTATTTCATATTTGATTTTATATTCTTGATGAAAAAAAAGGCAGGTGGATTTGGATAAAATCTTGCAAAATTCTACTAAAAAAGGAATTCCCGTTATAGTTAAAATATGTGATGTTCCAGTTGCCGGCTGACAGTATAGAGGGTGGGTTTTAATCAGAATACCATGGGCTATCAAGTCAAGTGATTCTGAATGCTTGAGAATTACAACTGTACAGTTGCACGGAAAACTACATTTCTAATCAAAACAAATAATATAATCAGGATTATTTGACAGACGCTACTTTCTGAACGTTTGTTGACTGGTATTGATCGTAAATGTTCTTCTCCTTCATTCTCTCAGAAGAATCCTATATTTTAACTCTTATTTTACTTGGACTGATCTTCAGTTAACCAGCCTACTCTTAGCCATATTATCCCATTGACCACAAAGTGCATCAGCAGCTGGTTTGTAGTGGGACTATGTGAATACCCACGTCCTTTCCCCACAAACCTTAAACCATTAGACTCACTAACACTTGGAATTTACTCACATTTAAGATAGGCACAATAATATTTCCCTCCCTCACAGGTCAAGAGTAGTCAGTTTACAAAGTCAGTTTACAAGTTTACAAGTCAGGGGATAACTGAAAGGTATTTTACACCTGGAAATATTATTGTAGAGACAAGTCATGTAAAAAAAAAAAAAAAAAAAATCGAAATCATTATTGTCACCTACAGCCTGGTCAATGTCATAATAAGGGAAACGGAGAGTATAAAACAAAAAACTTTAAGAGCCAGTTTTTCTTGAAGAGGTATGCTCTATTGTCTTTAATTAAGTTGCTAAATTTGAGAAGTTACTTATTTTTCATGTAGCATCTGCTCACCAGACAGGCCTTCTCCTAGTCGTCTCAATTTTAATTACTTGATTACTTTCATGAGAGAAGAATCCATATCAAATTTTATTTCATACAGGAAAGAAAGAAAAAATCTTCTATGTTTCAGTCTCGACAGTTTATATTTGTAGTTTGAAGGAGAGCAGCCAAGGTCAAATAGGTGGCTCTGCATCCACTGTATTAAAAAAACGTCCCTGGACCCATAGGTAGCAATTTCTTAATAATTATAACCACCCGAGGATAGCTAGTCCTGGAACACAAAACATACAAGCCTCAAACTAGAGCCCTCTCAAGTCAGCAAACTAAGCCCCTTCATTTGCTCAGCTTGTTGAGAAATCTTCATGCTCCCCAGGGACACGGAGCCATCCACCCAGTCTTTCTTCACCCAGGTCATGATTAGAAGCGATATATTTTTTTAAGTAGAACTTATGTACATTACTATTCTGAGCTATGAGTACCAATCATGGCATTTTGATAACCTTGAAAAAATGCTTAAAAAGAGGTGAGATTTAAGCTACAACAGGAGTGAAATATAAATAATGCTTATGATAAGGTAACAAAACAGTTTTGCATGTACTTGAAATAGTATGTGCAGTATATGCTCCCATATAAATCTTCTTTTGCCAAAACAAAAAATTAGGTATCTTATATGCCGCACATAATTCAGATCTGTGGCATTAAAAAGATAATAGCTAACCTATTCTAGTTCTATTCAGGCCAATATATGCATGTGTGTCTCTGTGTGTATATAAAACACATAAAGTAACCTTTTGGAAACTGAAGTTACTCGGAAATAATTAAATATTATGAAATCAGGATTAACATGTAGATATATATTTGTTTCATTCTCTCCATATACAATACTTCCATCAGAGCCTGGGAAGTGAGGAATCCTGTATGCATTTGAAATTTCTGAGACTCTTTCTTAATAGTATTTTCTCCCTAAAAATTTAAAACAATTTGTAATCTTTAAATTCCATTTGACGCTACTGGATTTAATAAGTAACTGTGTATGCAGCAACTAACACATCTCCATACAGGTTAGGTCGCTGTTCGTGACAGAAGTGGTAGACTGGCAACGTGCAAGAAGAGCCATACTACCAGAGTCCTCATGCAGAATTGCATTCAGTTACTTCAGGCTCACGTGGCGTGAAGAAAGCTTGTGGGACTGAATCCCTTATGATTGTTTTGAAATGAACCCAACTCAGCAAGGACTTAAATCTGGTCTGACACAATGCCTTCTTTCATCCAAGAAAGTATCTTGAAATGGTTCAATGGTCTGATGGTAAGGTCAAACCCTACTTTTTTGGCACATACAGGAGTAGTATCACAATTCAGTGTCACACGCTGGCTCAAAATATCATTACTACATTGTCAAAAGACGCCAGCTTCTTGGAACTGAGTCAAACTACAGCTTCTGCCCTCCAGATCTCGCTACACATTCCCAGCCTTGGATACCTCATCAGAGATTGGAAGGGGTCTTTGGAATGTGAATTTTAGTGCCTGCTGAGGCTGGTCCCCTAAATGCTCATCTCCTCAACTTAAATGACTCTCGCACTGCTGTGATGTTTCACCTACTTCTCAGTACTCAGGTATTATGTTTGACACAACATGACAAGAAAACAAGGAACACAAGCTCATCTTTCTTATACTTATAAAGCACTTAAAAGAAAACAGACCAGTGAAAAAAAATGTAAGAATCACACTCTGTCTAATTTCACCTTTTATTTTCAATGGATCATTCACCCTTGAAGGTTTCTAGGTAAAAAGACCACTGGTCCCTAGGAGTTGAGAGCAGTACACAGCTGATACCGCACACTGCAGCTTTGATAGGTCTTAGTATTGACCTTTGCATGAAATGTCAAACACTGCCTGACCCTGCTGCATAGACTACAGATTACAGTTTACTTTTAAGGAAGTCCAGGCTTATCTAGTTACCCCACAAGTATGCAACATAAACTCATTATTTGACACAGGTTAATATCCTGCTTGGGCAGGATCTCAGCTTCTCTAAATTTCAATTTTATGTTATATTCGGAAACCAACAGAGCTGCCGATGTGATGTTGGTTTTTTTAATACTGCTTCTGAAGGTAGGATGCCACCCACTAAGACTACCACCAACCAGCAATCTAGGTTATTCTTGACAAGGTCTCATGAAAATAATGACCAAACCTAACCCAGCTTCCACTGTGAGAAAATCATAACCTTGAGTTCAGTGTCTAATCCTGGAATGAAATGTCAGCATTCCCAGAAATATTGCAAAATTGTCATTACACAAGGTAAATCTACTCAAACAATCATTGTCTACGTGGGAATTCAGAAGCTGAAGCTTTGTGGCTTGCATGGTAAGGCTGTGGCTGTTAAAAATGAACTGTTACTAATTGATAGAGGCTTCAAAACGAAGATATATGGTATTTGAGATCCTGTTTTGATCTTTTTTACTTTCACACATGTGCCCTTCTGTATCCTGTGGATCTTCTATGTGGCTCGGTGGGTACATGCTCCACATGGTATTCTGCCTTTCTGATGTTAAAATACAGCACATAGGCTCTTACACATGGTGTAGGAGCTGCTCTTTGATGGACATATAATCAAGCAGGAATTTGAAATATGGCCAAGACTTTGCTTTTATTTCTTGGCTATTGGACATAGGTGTGAATTTAGCCTGTAGAATTTATTCTTCTTTTATTGTATTAGATAAATTGAAATAAGTGGGAAAATCCTTCTTCTTAATTGTCTTTCTCCTGCAGTCAGTTCCACAAGGTGTGGTTTAAGCTATCAGTACTTAAACATATATGATAGCATTGTCAATACAAGACATTATTAGGAGCTATTTTATTGTCATGAAAGAACTGATGTGTGTTTCTTTCCTTTTTCTTTTAGTCTTACCAATCAATGCCATTACACCCACTGGTTTTCTCCTGCATGAGCACACTTCCTTTAACTCCCACGTGTCACTCATTTCAGGCTGCACATTAAAATACTTGTCCTGCAATAAAATTTCTCAGAGAGCACTCTATCAAGGCAGTTTCCACTATTATTTGTCCGCAGATGTGTTTGTGAGCAGTTCTTTAAGTACCTATTTTAAGCATTTTATTTATATACCAGATATCATTGATCATATATTAATATTTTATTTACATACACTTTATTATATTAAAAATCTATATTCTATTTTAAAATATATATAAAACATATTTTAATCAAACATGTTTTTAAGTTTCCTTTTTTTATACTGTTGGGTTTTTTTTAATTGAAATAATCTGCTTTGCTTGGCACAGATTATCCTCCTCAATAATTAAAGCTTTTTAGAATTCAGCAATAAATATCTCTGAGTGTAAACTTCAACAAGAATAACACGTTACTGTAGCATTAGTGCAGTTTTGTTTACCGTGAAGCAAACTACTATTCAGTTATTCTACTCAGTTATTCTGCAAGTTACAAAAGGATATTTCCATCTTAGAAGAAAGCTCAAGCCTGAAGAATTTGTTTTTCTTATAAAATGCAATGGAAAGATAATATATATATGAAAAAGTTTAATTGTTTTGCAGTATTGAAATATTATTCTAAATGCATGAAATAGTAATCCCTCAAAGAGAATGAAACAAATGGACAATTCCAAACAAAAAACACTATTGAAACAAAATGTTTCATTTAGACTTCTCCACACACACACCCCTGCCGCCACCACCTCATCAATAGTCAATTCACTTGTCCCAGATCTACATGAGGTCACTCAAACGGCCTTGACTCCTTTTGCAATTTCTTAGCACCCAGAAGAATTTAAGCAGAACTCGTGTTCTGGCTCTAAATGTACAAGGTCATAACGTTCTTCTGAGGGAGAAATTTTACAGAGTTTCAGTAACACTGTGGTTCATGTTATGCTGCCAGTGATCACCAAACAAGTAATATATCGAGTCTGTTATCAAAACCAAAAAATTCCTTAAGCACATCTACAAGAAATGTAACAAAAAAAATCTAGGCTTCAAATCATTTGAACAAAATGTCACAGTATCAGCTTTTCAAAAAGCAGACTGATTAAATATCAATACCTGCTTTGCAAGCATTGTGAATTTCACACCACTATTGTCTCTGTAATGTGATCTTGCAGTAGTTGAGGATATTGCAGAAAACAAACTCAGAACCGCAGTGTATCAGAGACTCCCGCCACCACAGAGCAAGCCCAGCATCCAACTATTGTCCTTTTATGCTCCAGAACTGCTGGAGGTTTATGCCTGGTTTGGTTTTGATGGCCTTTGTCTAAACATATGCTATGATCTACAGTCCTTGCTCTGTTTAACCCTTCTTTAAGCTATGTAGTCTATGCATTCAAGACCTGTACCTGATACATTGACCATGCTAGAATTATAGCCCATCCAGCACTATTTCAGAAACAAAGACTGGTCAATTTATCACTACCGTGAAGTCAGATTCCCTCTTATGAGTACCCATCAAGAACAATTCACCAGCTACTATTTCCTTTGCCACGTACATAATTAGTTTCCTAACTTAGACAAAACAAGATCACTGTAAAAATATATCTTTTTAAATTCAAAATATGGTACAATTTATTAGTCTCTTTATCAAATAATAGAAATAGGACTGAAACACAATTATTTGGATTAACAAAGCTCTATATTATACTTTCAAAAAATCCTCTTGCTTTTTTAGTTTCGCTTGTGGAGGAATACATCTTAACGTGAAAAGTTAACTTATGATATCCAATCAAGCCTGATCTCCAGATGAATAAAAATTAAACAAAGCAAGATAAAGTGAAAATCCTGGAGATGGCTTAGGCAGTTTGCTGATAACTAAAATTAAAATCGATAGTCCTTTTGGCTAGTAAGTGTAAAAAGCATGTAGTACTTCAAGAGATAAATAGCAGTTTATTGTTGTTTTCTAGAAGGATAGCACAGAGTACTAACTAGAGACAATACCACATGCTCTTAACTTTCATTTCACATGGAGAAGGTTTAGTTTTCACTCTCTGTTTATATGGGAGTGGAGCTGGGCTGTAAAAGAGAAACAAAAGTGCAAATATTGAATAGAAACCCTTATTCCTAAATAAACTGAAGGGGTATTGAAGTGCTCAGGTTTTCTTAGTTCCTTGCTTGCTTTCTTTGTGAATAACTGACCAAATTAATGAGTAGCACCTGTGAGCTGCTAAGGAGTCATCAAATGTTGTATTACTCAAAGGAGGGCCTCAAAAGAGGCCTTCTTGTGAAAGTGGTGAAGTATCATTAATCCACAATAGCCAATACTAGAGTATCACCTGTAGAAGAACCCCTATTTCACAATTCTTCCTATTCCTCTGCACTAAGATCTTTATCTTAACCCACTGTTTAAGCTATAAATGCATGTAAAATTGAATATTTCCTTTGAAATACTCTTAAGTACATTAAAAAGCAAGCAAAAAAATATTAGGACAGATGAAATAAGGAGAAAAAATAAATTGGATATCTAATGGGTATTGAACGTTTTTCCTTAGCCACCAAGCAGGGAGGAAGTCCCCCCCAGGCAGGGCAGGCAAGTCAGGGAGGCAGAAGAACCCGCCTTCGGTGGTGGAGCTGTTCCTATTCTTGTCTGCTGTTCAGGACACTAGCATGTTTTTTGCTCCTCAACGCCATTTTGGGGAGCTGATACCATACAGCCTTCTTATTCTTACTGAAGGAGCAGTCCTCAAAACAATCCCAAGCAAATTCTCATATAATAAAATAGTTTTGTTTTCCGAGTTATGCAAACAGCCATAATATGTGATTCTATATAGTCATGGACATATTAGCCTAAGACAGCGGAGGGATGAGAACGTATATGAATTGTGAATGTCTCTTTACAGCCTCTGCCCTAAAATAACATTCTTACTTTTTTTGTATCTACAGCAAAAGCCACTTTTGTGTGGGTCTGTTGCTGAAAACAATCATTTCAGGAGCTTGTTTTTTATCTTACTGATGGCTAGGGCTACACTGCAGATTGAACTGTAAAATATTCCTTCACCGCTCCTTCGTTTCAGTGAGATAGAAAGTTTAATCCATATCAAAGACATTCCACATGAAGAATATTCATGGGCAATGCTAGATATACAAAGAAATCTACATATATTTCTAGTTTTTGAGAGAAACAATAGATCACCATGTAGTCATTTCTAATAAATTCTTAGCCCAGCAGTCTGTCTGTCTGAAGAAACAAACATCTACCAGAAATATTTGCCAGGCTCTTTATATTTTGAATTCAAAAAGCATTCTCAACAGCATGAAGGATTTTTGCAACTTCTTTAACTTACAAGTTAGCGGAAATAATCATTTTTACATTTTAAAAAGCTGCTATAGAATCCCTATTAAAAATATAAGAACAACAACAACAGTTTTTATGTTGTGCCCTATCCAGCTGACACTGTCCTTTTGGAAAGCCAATGACTTGTTAGTACCTCTAGCAGGAGTGTGAACAGATGCGTCCCTGACAGGCGATGGATGGTCAGGGTCCATCTGGCCAGTGCAGCTTGGACAGAAATGATGTATACAGCTTCATCAGCGAATGACTGTCATCAATCCTGTGCCATGGATAGCATAAATGACAGCTACAGTGCAGCTGAGGCCCAGGTGTGAGAATGAAGAAGGGGCTGATTTAAGAATGCTGGGTAATCAGGAATGTATAGTCTCCTGGACTTTAATTTGTATCTTTAACCTCCTATAAATATCCCTGTATACTGTAGGAGGTATGTGTTTTTAAAGAGTCTGATCGTGAAATTAGCTTCAGGATGACAGACATTCTTTGCTCTCCTTTAGCTGCTGATTACCCCAGTTCCCAGTATACATTAACAAATGCATGCTGAGCTTTGGCCACTGTACTGTGGGCTCCACAATTTAATTATTACCTCATTGATTTTTCATGTACTTCAATTTTCTTTTCTTCAAGTCACAGTGACTGTCCTATTGGGGGCAATGTTTGTTTTCTCTTTCCAAGATTTCCTTGTGGAATTTATTTTGAATTCAAGGATTTTTTTTTTAACCCATCAGGAAGTCATATTTGCTTAGCCTGTCAGTTAATAGACAGGTAGATGCACAATCCCCTAAAATGAAACTGAACATTATGGCTGAAGGTAGACATAAACAGAAAACAATAATGCAGTGACCACTGGTAATCCCTAACTAAAGGTTCCTCTGTTTTYTAAATGGTCCCTTTTTAGCATGCATCAGAGAGCATGCATAATTTGCATCTATTAACATTTTATTATTTCATAGCATTGGGGATGGGAAAATGGACACAATTATTGTATCCTCACAGGGTATTTCTTTACTTATAACTATTTCACAATAAATTGTTTTTCTTTATCAGTGGATCATATGGACTAATGTAGTGATTTAAAAGCACAGGAAGTTATGAATGTTTTATATAAGGATATGAGTCAGTCCTTTCAGTACACAGAAATATGTTCATTGTCATAAAAAGGCATCATCTATAATCATATTTTCTTAAGAAGCAGTTTATTGCCAAGGGCTACATTTTAACCAGGTGAAGGTGTATTGCATGCCTGGAGCAAGACTTGTGTGCACACATCATACTATATATAGTATACTGCATGCACAATTTGTCTATGAACACAAAAAAAAAATCCCATATTTCCAATGTATAGTCCATGCTTGCAGGCATAAGGCTTACTGTATATTTCTTTTAGACTGAAACTTGAAAAACCCCACAAATCACTGTGGCTTTAGACAGAGAAGCTTTAGGAAAGCATGATGTAAATTCTGGTGGCATTATCATAAGGGGGGGTGGTATGGGACAGCGCTCCAAACATCCCCATTCCAGACACAGAACTCAGTTAATATGCAACGTACGCAGCAGAGAGGCCTTAACACGAACTTTGCAGAGGAGGGTACAACGGGCCACATTAATTGCAGGTTACAAGGAATGTGATCAATTTTCATCTCTGAGTGCTGACTTCTGCTGGCTCTTCTTCAAGTTCCTGCAACAGAAGTGGAGCATAAGGGCAACAGAGGGAAGTGGAGCTGCCTCAGGAACGGGGCGTCCTGGTCCAGCTTCTTTTCCATCCAAACAGAGTGGGTGAATTAGGCTTGGCTTGGGAAGAAACCTCATTTTTAAGTGTGTCTCTGTGTGTGTGTGTATGTGTATGTGTGTGTGTGTGTATATATAAAAAATGTTTGAGTGCATGTGTGTACATTTGCGTGTGGGAGCATTTGAGTATGTATGTGCATGTGTATTTGTGTGAATAGTCATATTCTGAAAATGGCTTCCTTCAAGCTCACTAAAAGTCAAAAAAGGGACTATTTTGGAGAAAGGAATTTGAAAATTCCTTGAAAACAAATTCTTCTTTTGGGCAGCTTGGAACTTTTTAGCCTCCAGGCAGAAAATTTAATTGATAAAAAAATCATCCAAGTAAGCAGATGAAGACTTGTCATCTGGATTTCCCTGAAGAAAACCTATTTACTCCAGCAGTTTCTTCCACGGAAAAAAACAGTTTTGTAGAAAGGAAATTTTTCATCAGAATACTAATGCCACAAAAAACCCTGATAAGTCTACACAAAGACCATATTACAGGTTTCTATAAAACCAAGATGAGTTGTACCTACACAGACTATTGGCTTTAAGTGGTTTAGGGAGAGATTTTCAAAAAGCACATGTGGAATTTAGCATTGGTGATCTCCAGAAAGTCTTTGCGATTTGTGCTCTGAAATTCTTGGGCACTTGAAAAAAATCTCCCCTTTAATATTTTATAGGGCTGTGGTTTAACCTTTAGAATATGAATAGAGCCCCCCATCTGTGTAGGCTTACTTGTTATCCAGTAGTGCAGGTCAGTACCAATCAGATCAATACACCCCCAGGAGAAGGCGGAAGTGGTAGAGGACCATTGAGCACTGAGCATTTACCCCAATGAATCACAATTACAGGAACACCTGTGCTAACAAACTGTGTCCTGATCCACTGGGAAAATGTGCACAGTGCTCAGTAGCTCTCAGAATTTCTCATTTATTATCACTGGTGGGTTGGCCTGCAGTTGCATATTGTGTTACAGTGTAAAATTCAGAAGGACACTGGTTCAAGACCTCTTAGGATGACTAAGCTTTCATAGGGCTTTTTGCTGCTTCTCCTGTATATGTGTTTTAGCATTATCTTCAAGGTACAGTTGGAGGCTTTAAATTCATACATCTCAAACAGCAACACACAAGTTTGAGGAACACAGTTTCAGAAAAGTCACATGCAAAAGCATGCTTACATTGGGAGCGATATACATTTGTTAATGAACTCTGTTAATAAGCTGTGGCTACATATCGCATAACAGAGAAAAAGAGAAAACAGAATGCCCTACGGTAATGGAGGGAGCAAAAATTAGGAAAAATAACCATACAATACTTGAAAATACCTCCCTTGCACGTTGTTACAATAGTATCTGTTATTATAGGTATGGAACAGCTTTATTATTTCTGTGTCATTAAAGTAAATTATCTACCCAAAGTGTAAGGAAAGGCAGCAGTATAATGAGGAACTTCCACTGCTTGAGAGGTTGGACTGTCAGGAAAGAGGAGTTAGGATCATCACTGCCTTTAAAACCTCTCTCTAAACGCAAGGATATATTAATAAATCTCCAGTTTCTTCACTTTTGTGCTATCATAATATTGTTGTACAGCATCTGTGATAAGTTTTGCCATATATGTCAGGAAACTAATAAATGCATCACTGAACAATGGACCCTTACAATCACATGGAAGCCAGAATGCTTCCAAACTCTCCCTGTGAAATTTAGCAGATAATATTGGTGGTATGCAGCAGGCAGAGCCACGTCTTTTATATTTTACATATATTTCACAGTGAAAAAGCATCAGAGTAGAAGGCCATGCTACGCAACTGAGAAGAAAGTGTCTGTCCAGCAAGCTTAGTTCTTCTGGCTTCAGAAGAAGTCATTATGCTTTTAACATCATGCTGAGAAATGGCTATTTGGAGATTAGGACAGATGAAGATCTGAATATGTTCTCTTTTTCTCTCTTGAAATCTTGTCTAGGCAAAATCTGAGACTTTGAACATATGTTCAGGATTTCTGTCTGTATGCCCTTCAGCCTTGTTAAAAGAGCATCTGCTTTACCTCTGACTAGGCTGTGACACACCCGAAAATCCCAGGTACGTCTGCTGTGCACTCATAAGCCATTTTGGTGAAGTACATACCCAGTGAGCTGACACGTCGAAGAAACGCCACAGCACCTAGGTTGTGCTAGGCTGATGACATGGAAAACTACAATATCCAACATGTAAGGTCATCTGTGAAGTATCATCATGCTAGGGGACATTTCGCCACCCAGGCACTATTCAGCACATTTGTGTATATTTATGAATACACATAAGGAATACTGATTATCACAAAACTCCCATATCTTAAAGTCAGAAGAAAGGTAAGGAGGGGTGGGAAGGAAGATGATGTGAAGGAAGGGAAAGAGTGAAACAGCTGGAGAAATTTTTTACCTTTTGTAAAGAGCATACATGAAAAAGTGCTTTAGGGAGAAAAGAATCAGCTGAGCACTAAGCCATTTAATTTACCACTCTGCAGAGCAGAATGAAAACAACATCTTTCTCTCTTGCTGCACATTAGTACTTCTCTGGATTCAAATTTGGATTTGATCACAACTAGAAAGCTATTCAGCTGAGTTACTCTTTCCCTGTTATTTATCTGTGAAAAAGAAAATGAAGAATATTGGGCTCATGAAATGAGCAGGTATTTATTCTGTCTACGAAACAGAGCAAAAAAGCCCCAAAGATTTGTTTAATTCTGGACCTCCCTCTGCTTCTCTGACTCCTCCTACATCTACTCTTTTCCTAGTGTTGTGTGTTTGTCAATTGGGCAGCACCCATTGCTACCACCCTCAAATCTCTCGGAACCAGACCACATTTAACAAATTTCCTGTTCAAATCTTATCAGATCTTCCAAGGCAAAGTGCCACACAATACTGAACAAACAAATTAAAAGGAGGGGGAGTCCACAAATACAGTGTACACTTGTTATCATTGATACTGCCTTTTCAGTCATCACATTAGCCTGCGAACCAGCATAGGACAAAATWAAAAAGGACATAGAAAAGTGTGTTCTTACTAGGATCAATTTACAGCACTGTAGGAGAATTGAGGAGGGAATGCCTAATCTGAGATATTAGTAAATTTTAAACTAATTTTCCTTTGGCAACTCTTGTGTAGTCAATATTTTATATGTCTCCAATGTGCCTTAAAACTCCTTTGATGCATTTTTGCTATTCTGGTTTTGGGAGTTGCTTGATTGGAAACCACTAAGCATGCTTAACTGTGCCACATATTTTTCCTTCTGATTAAAATGCAGGCTGGCACAAGCAGAGACTGATGGCCTCTGAGTTTATAGATTGACCAGGGCACCTGCCGTGCAAGCATCTTTGTGCTGCCCCATCACTGAATTTCATTCTGACCTTGAAGCATCACACTTGATAAAGCTGAAAGTTAGTTTCTATTTCTATTTCCAGCCCTGTTTTTTAGTATCCCTTAACAGACTGTCAATTGTACTCTGACACAATGGTGCCTTCTTCTTGTAGGTTGTAGCTCTCAAAAGATAGTAAAGTTGATTCTTTCGCCTACAGACTTTTACAGCTCTTCTGCATGATTCTGATTTTAAATATTTTTAAATAAATCATAGTAATAAGACCAGGAATACATCTACTGATGACATCTTGAATCTCCAGCAATTGTGCTGGAGACCTAAGACTGTACCCGGACATGTTGGTACCTGCCAAGGTTTTTTAGTTAAAGGTCTGTTCAACCTAGTTCATAAGCAATAGTCAGAAGTGAAGTTTCCTCAGGAAACAAGAGCACTTTCTGAAATGTCTCTTACAGCATAACAACTGTAGGTACAGTTCACAATGAATACCAGCTTTACTCAGCACAAAGCTTCCAAGCCCTGCTCCAATGTACAGCAAAACAAATACAGAAATCAGAAAAAAATAATGTATTTGTGTTTGCAACGTTTCAAATAATTGCTCTTTTCTGTCTGTAATCAAGAATAACTCAAGTAGCCTGGAAACTAATGTAACTGTAACTCTGTGCAAAAGATAATCACATTTTACAAGTGGGGATTGGGTAGAACTGGATTTCTACTAAAAGATTATCCTGGAAGTGATATAACTCTGAGAACATAAACATGCACATAGAGTTCTGACTCAGATAATAATGAAAACCTTACTTGATAAAGCACATATGAAAACCTTTCCAGAGCACAAATAAAATAGTGTAACTTCTAGAATTAGAGCCCTGAATTTTTTTTTTTGGCCTCTGAAATGTATGCAAAACCAGCAAGTACTTCACTGTCTGAGTAATGTTCATGACGTCGCATCAGTGCAACGATAGCTTCCTAGAATGGCTTATACATAAAGCAGAGCAATAGCTACAGCTACAAAACACACCAAACATCTGAAGACAAGCCATCAAAAGCAAGGAAATTCTGATTTCTAGTTGAGGCCTGTGACATTTACAGGCTATACAAGAACACATGGGATGTTATACAGCATTGCGCATCATTATTGTGGAAGTCATTGTTTCCCTCATTAGTGCTCTAGATCTGTACATTACTTCCATTGCAGGTCATGACCTCCATGCTGACAGTCCATCCTTAACTCACCCTTTTGTGCCTAGGTATTGTAGCAAATTTGCTACAGTACGTGACATCTCACACTTGAATTTTCTGCAATATTTGAAGACATGTATCCCATTCAAATGCACTACTTATCAACTCAGAGGTCTTCAGGAAACCATTAAGAAGATATGGGGCACATATCTAAAGTAAAATTAGATATAATTTCATTTGTAAGTGTTGTATTTTATTATAATATTTAAGCTGTAGTTCTCTGTAGGGCTTTTAATTTTATGTGATAGAATGATGTGTAAATCATGCAGCATAGTTAAAATATTCCTAAAATGTTTTTAAAGTTCAATAACCTTTTCCAAACAAAGACATTCACTCACTAGGAACATGTAAAACGGTAAACATTTCCATGCTCATTGTCCTCATTTTTTTTAGTATTAATTAGAAGCATAACTTAATATGCTGCAAACATGTTAGCCTTTCATTTTTAATGCAAGTGAAGATAAATGACTAAAACTTAGCAGGGATTCTGGACTCCTGAAAAACTGTGATTGACACAGTATCATCCTGTAACGGAGCAGTTAATATGCAGACGTTGACATGGCAGAGCCATTATGATAGATCATATCAATTCATAATTTGGCTTCATAAATATGTAGCATTATTGACACAATATCTTACAATGGCACTTCCTTTTTTACAATGCCCATGTATAGGACTAGTCTTTGCAATGAGAACTTTGAAGTATAACCTGAAAGGATGTGACGTGTGGAGAAACGACAATGTTCATGTTGTAATAAGTCACCTTCTGTTTTAATATCAGAAAACCATTGTTAAAACCAGGGAAAGAAATCCGTTAGGGATTCCATGCCTGGAAGTCTCTCTAATACTTGCTTCCAGTTAGGAAGTAACAGTACTTACAGTCAGGTTTACTGTCCACATTCCTTCTTTCCCTGTTCAGGAAATTGCTCAGAATTTGTGAAACTATGAGAAATTGTTTGATTAAACCAGAAAAAAAAAGCAAAACTCATTCCAGTTTTATGGTCAGATAGAGAAAGAAGCTAACTAACCAACTGCGGCATTTTGCAGCATTTTCCTTTCTTTTTTTCAAAGAAATCTTGTGTGGACTTGTTCTATGAAATTAGATTTTGAGGTTTTGTTTGAAATGTGCAGAGAAACTTTTCTAATAACTTAATGCCACTGATGTTAGAGCCCAGGGAAATGAGGGCAAAACCAGAGAACCATACAAATGCAGGTAGTAAAATCAGCTTTGCCACAGCTTAAAGAGCATCCTGTCTCTAATACCAATGTGTAAACTAGCAAGGATTTGATCCAAAACACAGAATTCTGATGGTTCCAAAATTTGCAGATGTGTATAAAAAGGATTTGGTTTTGTGTGTCCCATTTCTCTTGGATATTATCATGATATTCACATTAAGTGTCCAACAACATTTCTATCACTTTAGTTTCATGCCTTAGCTTTGGTTTCCACTCTTCTTGCTCTTGTACTTACAGTCAGATTAATAACTGGAGGATATAAACAAGTCACTTGGCTGATCTCAAAAGACAGAAGACAGCGAGCTGATTCACCCAAACTGAGGGTATGCACATTTAAATTTTACTTTCATGATTAACTTCTTTTTAAATTGCAACAAAAGGTACCCTTTAAAGTAATCTAAACTACTGCTAGGTATACAGGATAAACAGAGACTATACTGATATACATACTTTATACAAAAAAAAAACCCCTAAAACGTATTGTGTGGACTGAGAACTTTATATTGACTTCTGGTGCTAAGAGAATTTTATAATGGAGTTATAAAACCCTCAAAAAAGGGGTTTGTAAAGGAAACTCTGATATACCTTTATCTATAATGGCACGGCTGGGGGCTACTATAATAATCCTTTTGCTTTCATGTGGCCATCTGGAAGCCTATTAAAACTAGTATCTAAAACAGACTCCCAAGTGTGTTGAGTTTGCCAGTTCCCACTAAGTCACTAAAATAAGGGAGTTAGCCCTGCTATAGGGTGAAGTGTCCGCTACAGAGAGAAGACAGCTTGAACTCTAACCTTTTACACTGTGAATATGTTGTGTACAGGCTGATTTTGATACATACACTTTAATTGTGAAAAAACCCTAGCCCTAGGTCTGTTGTGCACCTCTGGGGTTGTATAACAAGATGGAAGAGGGTAAGCAAAGTGAGAATGGAAACTGCAAATTTAACGAAGTATTACGTTTCAACTGAGAAATATTCTATTATGATTTTTACAGAGAGCAACAATAAAATATTGACAATTTTGCAAGAACCTACTTTCCTTGCACAAATACCATTACAGGCATTATATATAACATTTATTTAGTGCTGCAAGTTTTGATCCAAAATATAATGGAAATAAATATTTAAATATGCAAATTATTTTACAGCATAGTTTGGTCTCCCTCTTTGTTTTTTATTCAGTTAAGGTTAGGTTAGTACGAATGCACTCAGTAAAACATTTTGAGTCAATGAGGACTGGGTATCATTTGTCCAAAATAAAGTCCTTTCCATACACTCATTACTGATCTTACTCAGTAATGTGGTTGCACCCTATTATACCTGATACATAAAAAAAAAAAAAGAAATTAAGTTGATATCTAAAACTGCACTAGAACTCAGATCTAGGGCCAAATAAGATGCATTAATTGCTTTACTGCTTCACTGCAAAGCCACTCTTAAAACATAATTCCTTAATGAAGTCCGTTAATTTGTTCATGGCAGTACACAAGCTGTTCAAAATGACACAGAATTGCACTCTGTTTTCTAACCCCTGCAGTTTCTTCTGTTAGTCACTCTGTCTTGTGTTGTTATCCCATGGATAGTAATTATTTTATAGTGGCTGTAATTAGGAGAGAATTAGGCTTGGTAAACAAAACCTGCCTTCTCCTGTTAATAGCTAAGGATAATAAATTTGGCTCTGACATTCACTATATTTGGACAAGGCTTGGCCTTCTTCCAGTTTTCCCAATAAGAACTTTATTATATAATTATGCCTCGGAGTGGCTCATATTACAAGGTAATTTTTTTTTGTTAAGACACATATTGCATGGCTTCCAGCCAGTAAATGATATACTGTAATATATGCCTCCAATAAATGTTTTAAACAAAATCTCTCTAAGCAATATCCTGCTGGAGCTGCACGTTGCAGTTCAGCAGATATATTTACAGGAGTTTTTCATAATGCAAACTATTTTCTTTTGCTCACATTGTCCAACATTATAACAAGTGTTTAAAAAGAAGCCTAGGATTATTTTTATCAGCAAATGACATGGTTAGATTCTTAACTTATCATATCTCAGTAGCTTAAAGAGAATATTCATACTTTTTATTCTGTGAGTAAAGTCACAGTTTTGTTGACATGCACAGAAGTGTAGCAACTGTCTTATTTTCTATTTTCAGCTTGAATTAAAAAACAACCCTTTGTTCCATCTTTCAGCCCACACACCAATGCATCATCTCCTACCCTCTCCTTTATTTTATCTCATACCTTTTATGTAAAATACAATTTAAGTTAACACACAATAGCACAAAATGCTTTTCAAAGGGAGTCAATCATAAGCTAAATAGAAAAGGAAGGGCTTAAGGGGAAATATATGAAGAAGTGAGTGAGTGGCTCGAAAGAGAGAAAGAAAGTGTTTCAGTCACAAGGAGAAGCAGAGATAGGATCAAGACTGGAAAAAGGGAGTAAGCAATTAAATTCTGAAAAAATACAGTAAAAACAAGCAAACAAGATAAGTACACTGATTTTAACTGTTTCTCCTGCTGCTGAGTTATCACTGCTAGTAAGATATAGGTAAATAATATATCATAATTGCATTCACCATGTTTCGTAAGAACTGTGTAGGTAAGCAGAATTGGGTTTACATACTTAAAGACATAAACCAAGTCCAGAGAGATTAAAAACTAGTGGAACAAAAACAGAATCCAAAAGTCATGTTTCCAGGCCATCTTTTCTGGTCACTAAACAACATCCAGTACCTTTTCAGTTCTCCCGAACACTATTTAATGCTACTGGTTAAAGAGTGGGAATTCCTCAACTATAAAAACCACCAGGGTTCAGACAGGATAGACTGGCCATCAAGTGTTTTTGGTGTAAAAATAACGTATTTCGTGTATTTTTACTTCACTCATTTGAAGGCACTCTCTCTTTCCTGAAGACACACAGTTCAGTATTGATAACTCAGTGTACAATCCCCAGGGTAAGAGGAGTCAAAAAGATCAGGAGAAGGGAATTGGGATATATGCCAAGACAATGATATCTATAAAAGCATACCAAAGTGCACTTGCATAGAATATGAGCTATATATTAGCTTTAAAAATACTATTCTCACATAGATTGCAGAAAATACGTTTCATTGTGATGCAAAAAATTCAAATACTAAAAAAGAAACTATACTACTTCAGATATATACTTCCGATTTTTAGGCAGAACTTGGCACTAAAAAATTAAAGATCTTGAGCTAAATTCATCTGCACTAGAGGCACACAGTGGAGTAATTTGGCCCTGGGTAAGACATCTGAAAAACAAAAGGGCAGGGACTAAGTACATCAACAGTCATTACAAACAGAAAAAGACCATTAGGTCAGCTAGTCCAGCCTTATTCCAATTTCTTAATGTAGTACTGGCCATGACAATACTGTCTTTCATGTTCTCTCAAAAACATATTTTTAATTACTCAAACTAAAGAGCTAACACCACTTTCTTTGGGAAACAAATGGCTAAGTATTCCGTATTGTTTCAATCGTACCTTGGAGGATATACACTCCACATTCCTCTAGAAACTATCCTATTATTTTACTGTTGTCCATTAACTCTTCAAAACTTTTAAATTATCTTTGTTCTCATCTGACTTCCCAGAACCGCCTTAGAAGAGGGTCCACAGATTAGCCACAGCCCATGAGGCAGCAGGGTACAAAGGAGCACCACTTCTACTGATTCACATGGAAATGACAGGGGAGCAGGCTGAGACACAGCTTTTTCAGCAGCAGAGTACAGACCAGTAGTGATTTCACAGTGTGAGCCTGTATATAAAGGCGCTGTTGACAAAAGGGACTGGTCTCAAGCTCTCCCCAAGAGTTGGAGACTCTATCATTTGATGAAGATCAAGTGGCAAAGAAACTTTTACCGCTGTCTTTCCTCCCTCTATTTTCTCCTCTTCCTCTCATCTTCTTTCCTTTCTCATAAGGATTGCAGAGGAAGGAAAGGAAAATAAAGGTAAAAGAGCGTGAAAGATACTCAAGCTACGTCCTTCCTGTTTCCGAGACACAGGAGGAGACACAAGACCATGAGCGACTGGTTTGTATATAGTAACATTGATTAAGAATTTCTTTTGCCATCCTATCTTAAGCTAACATGATCTCAGTGTCTGGAAGATATTATATGGTTCATAATTTTAAAATATCGCTTTAGAAGGGGGAGAAGGTGGGAAACAGACATAATTCTGTCCTATATTGAAAGCCCAGCTACCTGACAAACACTAAGGACCAATAAATGTGCATGTTGCCCTATGATGCACAAGGTGACCAGACTCAGGCTTTGATATACGGCCAGTGGAAGCACATTCTAGCACCAAAGAACCTGCACCTAAAGTCTCTAGGAATTGTCATGATTACCCTCCAAACGTTTCGTAAATTTGGACAAAGTGAGGTGACCGAATAGCCAGCCTCTTCAGAAAAAAAATTAATCATGTCTTAATAAACAAACAAATCTATAAACTGTAAGGGTAAAAATACAGATTATAAAGACAAACCAGACTACTTGCCTCTCCCTCCTTCCCATTATATTGTCTCTGTACCACTACAGCTGTAGTAAAAGGCAGGAAGTGGTTTAAATAATCATGTTGCAATTTCCAGTAAAGGCTACTTACTGAAATCCTGTCTTAGGATACTTACTGTCCTAGAAGAGATTTGGGGGGAATATGGCCAGAACAGGTGCTCAAAAACCTTCTTTCAGGACTCCACAGCTGCACTTTACACTGAAGAGCTCTGAGTTTAGTCTAAATTGTGCAGAGGGCCAAATTATACCCTGGCCAGAGCCAGGGTGTAAGTGGAATATGGACAATTTTACACACCGATTGTATCCATGACAGAGAGCATTTCTGACAGACCTAAGGATTAAGCATACTTTGTTTCAAACAGGTTTTGGAGTTACGCTTTTTTAAAGGCTGAGGAAAGCAAGCTCAGAGAAGGGCATAGTAAGCAGCAGGGGATCAAAGCTCCTTTTATCATTATTCTAAAATGAGATAAAGTGAAGAGATGGTCGTGAAAAATATCAGACATTAAATAGCATCCCTGTGTGCAAATCAGAAGTGTAAACTTTGTTTTAGATAATGGCTTACAGAGGGAGATGGTTTGTTAGAACAGAAAAACACCACTGAAAAAGGTGATAGAGAGACCTGATGGTATCCTTATGAGAAATATTAGGAAATAAAGATAAAATGTTTCATTTGAGAAGTATATTTATAATACGTGCCCTGGTTCTTTCTTTGTTATTGGTAAGCCCTCCTATGAACAGAAGAACAATATGTGAAGTCCATAGTGTATATTCACTTTCTGGTTTCTGCAAGCAASGGTATGTGAGCTTTCTAGAAATTGTGAAAGCTCCATGCGCTGGTGTGGAAAGGTCTAAATAATATCAACTCTAATTCTTTGATTTACCACAAAAGGCTTTCAAGCAACTGGCTTGGTAATACATCCTTGGCTGGACGTCTGATGAAGATGGTCATTTATAAATGTGCAAAATCTCTCCAGCTCCGCACTGGTCAGGTCACATTTAAAATAATTGCTTCTACTCCTGACCCATCTATCTGTAAACACATCAGACTTGACAGCTTGCTTTACTCTCAATGCCCAGTAGGCATGGGGACAGCACCACACTCTAATGAAGGCCTAACTTACCGACTAGCTTTTGGCAAGTGTATGTGATACCGAACAAGAACATTGGTCTTGATGCTGATGATGCGTAGCTTGCAGGTGTAAGAGATGTGAGGGAATGTGATTCTTTTCACACATGGTAAGATTAGTGTGTTAAAACTGCAAACGGAGTAAACAATTTCTGACTTGTTTAAGGCTGGTCAGTGTCTTTACCAATATCATCAAATGTGTGATTTACTACTACAGCTAGCTAACAGAGATTCTTCTTTAGATCAAATAGTAGATGACTGGGGTTTTGGAAAGAAAGGACAAAGAGAAGCTGAGCTATCTATACAGCATAACTGTTAGACTGATATCTCATGTCCAGTCCAGATGCTTTGGTAAAACAGTGGCACCTGGGCCACAGCAGAAGCATTCAGTTTGCAGTAATAACAACATATTGGTCCCTTTTACCTTGAAAAAACCATTTCCATGCATTTTACTGCAGCAACAGTTCACAATTCTCTAGGAAAATAAATTACTTGGAGGGGTAGCAACTCTGGCAGAAGCATGAATAACATCAGCACTGTCTTTTCAAGCTTCTTAGTGATGCCAATACCCACACCAAAGTGATACGAGAGCCGGGAACTTTTAGAGGAAGAAAAGCATGTTTGGTTTTGCATTTTACATCTTTATGCAGAGCAGCAGTGGTTAGAACCACAGCTCTTTGTCTGAAGCAAAATCTCAGATGGCAAGTTTGTATTCAAATTTCATGACTACTTGGGAGAAATCATGACAGTTAACAGAAAAGCAGAGATTCCACACACAAAGAAAAAGTGATGGTCCCTAAGGATAGAAAGGTTAATACAAGAAGAAAACTGGATTGTGTGAATGCCAGTTTCTGTCCACCTCCCAGACTGGTACTGAGGGGGATGTTTTCGCTTAGCCATTTCTGTCCCTCTGCAAAGGTGAGCAAGATGCTGTTAATAACTAAGACTGTCCCTGATGGTGGCAAGTCTAATTACAAGGAAGGAAAAAAAAACCCAACACAACAAGATGGGAGAATGAAAGAAAAGGTTTATGTTTTTTTTCCCCTGGATGTCAGTTCATTACCAGCCTGACACTATAACTTCAAGGGTCATTTCTCTGCAGTCACTAAAATACCAAAACAAGAGAAAAGCAGCGCATAAGCAGAAGCAAAAGCAAAAACCCTAGATCATTACATTCTCAAAAGAATTTTTACATAAAAGAGGCCTTGTAAAAGTGAGCCCCTCTAACTCATACACTGTTAACTGCATTCCCCTGTTAATGAATGAGAGAACACATTAAACAAAGGAATGACTCATTGGAAAGACACTGGAAAACAAGATTAGGTAAAATATTTGATTTTAAAAAGTTTTACTGTTTTCTAGAGGAAAAAAAAAAGTGGTAGGATGGTGGTAGATATATCTTCCTACGCTATTTCAACACATGCAAGTGTAGCTTTAGCGTGGTTTCTAATTTTGCCTCCCTGAAGTTGACTGCCTACGTATTTTCAACAACACACTATACACATGGTTCAGGACCATTTCTGGGACTCAAATGTGGAACTTCTTTTGCATTTCAGACCTCTGTAAGGATCAACATGTGAAGTTCCCCTCTGTTAGCTGTGCAACTCATCAGACAAACGCAAATCATGTACAGATGTTGGTACTCTCACATCAAGAGAGTATCTACCCAGTTTCTGTGCAAAATATTCTCACAAATATCAAATAAGCAAATTTACTTTGTAATACAGCCATATTTGAAGTCAAGCCATTACTCTCCAAATATTCCAGAGATAACACAAGTAAAGTTCAGACCAATAAATGAATGCTTGTACAAGCTAAATTTTTTAAGCGGTTATTTGCCTGAAAACAATGCATATAATGGAAATTGCCAGGTAGCTTCAATGGTAGCAGAAAGCACTTTGATTACCTAGGGGTAAAAGTACTTTAAATTCATTCCAAATAGAAGGTGAAAGTGTAAGAGTAGTTTGAAAAATACACCCATGAACCAGCACCACAACACAGCTCTCATAACATGACAGGTGTGTGAGGTTTATCTGCTGTGATACATTACTCTCTCATGAATGGCTACAGAAAAATGAGGTAAAGCCAAAGCCCATCTTTGGTACACAGATCCTGCAAACTCAGACTGAAAAGAAAAACCCCACAGATATAAATATATGATAACTGAATCCTGTAGGGCCATGTGTACTGAGCTGATTCATTTCACAACCCAAGGAAGGCTGTGCCCCAGGCCAGGAACCTGCCTAGACCCTTTTCTCCTGACCTTGAGCAGCAGCTCTTATGGAAATTCTGTTTAAACAGATAGAGACAATTTCATTGTATGTTTTGGGAAGATGTAGTCAGGTGCAAGACTTCCTGGTTGCTTTAATCCTTGCCAGAGAACAAAGAGCAAGATAAAATGGAACTCAGGGCTTGAGCCAAAATCCTTTGAAATCAATTAGATTCTTTTCATTGATTTCAGTGAGTTGTGGATCAGACCACCACTTCCTCAAGGCAGCAATAAGACACTTCCTAGAGAAGGCAGGGGTCCTCAGTTTCACCATTCATTCATTTTGATCTTTTACTGCTTAATGAATCTCTTCATCCTGCTCTTATTCTCAGCTCTCAGCCAGGCAGGCATTAGCAGTGCATTCACTAGGCAGTAGAGGATCACCAGCATCC
Source organism: Phoebastria nigripes (assembly GCA_035582835.1). Taxonomy (NCBI): domain Eukaryota; kingdom Metazoa; phylum Chordata; class Aves; order Procellariiformes; family Diomedeidae; genus Phoebastria; species Phoebastria nigripes. Next base: position 1,143,679 of record JAYKAV010000700.1, on the reverse strand, counting down.
ATCTTTCAAAAGAGACATACAACTGAGGCCACTCAGGGCCATTAAAGATCCCATGGTACTTTTGCAAGAGCAAAAATAACAATGCCAGCGTCTTGGCCAAATTCCAGCCTCTTTAATTACATTCTGTCCATCTATATTCCCTCCTTAGTTTCAGCTGGAAAAATTAGCCACCATTTTCCACTATCTTATTAATCTTTTAATGCAGAATTAATTATAACAAAAAGACTATGAGCATGAAATATTGGCACTTACAGCTATAATGAGAGTATCATTGCTGTCCATAAAAACCAGAAAACGTACCCCTCTTTTCACAGTAAAAGCATATATGATTTGCACACCAAAAGTAACCATATAACTATTTTCCTTTTTTTAAAAAAGAAAAGCCAAAATATACCTAAATGAAAAACCAAAACCAAACCAAACCAAAACAGGAAAAAAACCCCAAACAACACAGTAGCATTATAACTGACTTCTTTAAAATAGTAACTACTGCCTTTACCAAATACCTTCCCTACCTAACACAGTTTGGACAAGCTCTCCATTACTATTCACCATCAGGAACTTCCTAGAAGTCTTGACCACTGGGATTGTTTATGTGCCTTTTGGAGTTGGAGACAGGGCTATAAGGTGTCCAACTATCTTGAGGGGCTCTACCTAGACTCCTAGCAGATCATTAGACGGACATACAGTTATTTTTCAGTTTCCCCACTTAAAATAATGTATCAGTCGATGCAAACATTCCAAAGGAGAAAAAAAAAAAAAGGCCAGAGACTTCTGGTTAAAGAGACATTTTGAGAGATTTTAGTAAACATTTTTGAAAGACTATTACTGTCTAAGCTCTACATACGGAGCTCTAGGAGAGGACATCACACAGTTTTAATGTGGGATCATTCTAAAATCCTGCTCTTTAAGTTGATTTAGGCACTCAGGTATTGTCAACTACTGTAAACCATATCCTAAAATATAACTTAATCCAGGTAATTGACAATGGGTAAAAAAAGATGATCCTTCTGGTCCTTGAGGACGCTAAAAATCTAGACAATATCTTCACATTTTTGTCTTAAGAAAACAGAGACCTTAAATGCCTTTCTTTCCATGGTATGGAGTGTAACGTATCATAGAGGAGACAGTGGCCTGAGAAGATTGATGGTCTTATCCAGGTGGTACACAACTTTGAGTAACAATTTGGGATAAAGACACAGGATAACTACGTCTCTGTGGAATTCAGCGAAAGGGGGTTCAACCATGAAAGCTTACAACTCGCTTATTCTTCTAGCAGATGTGATTGTGATTAAAAAGGTTGTTGTTGGCAACAAGTAAAATGAAGAGCACTCTAGGGGGCCCAGAGAGCAAGTCCATTAACTTCATCAGCACTAGATTGAGTTCCCAACTCAGTACAATGAAATTACATTTACCCATCCTATTTGTGGGATTCACTGAAAATGTAGGGTGATAGGTAGAAAATTCATAGCTACAAATAAGGTCATGTTGGTATCTTTCTGTAGAAATAATTTAGTCATTTGCAGATCTTATTAGGTCAAGTCACTCATGGTGCTATAATCAAAGCTATGGACTGGAGAGCTTCTGAGTGATGATACATGACAGGAGATTTTTTTTCAAGAGTGAAGAGATCTGAAAGGAGAGATTAAAACTAGGGAGGATCCTGCAGTAAGTTCAACTGACCAAAGAGCCACTATTGTTTAGCTGAGCTCAGGGCAATCTTTATATCATCTGGGCTCAGTTTTGCCTCTTCAGCAGAAGTAGCAAAGTCCCTCATTTGCTAAGACATCTAAGAGTGAAAATCTGATATTTGGGAATACCCAGAAAGAAACAATTCATCAATGATAGGGAGTAGCCTAGATGACTTCAGAAGCTTTTTCCTTCAGTCTTCATGATAATTTGGGATGAAAAGCACTTTAAAAAGTAAAGTCTTCTTATATATTATTGGTATCATTTTCACTCTGAGGTAGCAATACTGCTTCGATACCAAAGTTCTGCTGCTCAAATCATCTGCAAAGTTCAACCATCCTGGAAGGCATCATATCTGCAGTGTTTCTTACCGGGTATTGAGAGGTAGACCGAGCATCTGAGCTTCTGTCTTATTCCTGAGTTCCTCCTGATGGTATATTGCTATATGAGTTGTACTCATTACACACCACATATACGATGTTTCTTAATGAGCTGCCCACTCTAGCACACACATGCATATTTCTCTTGAATCCCTGACATACATGACCACATTCTTTGAGCCTCAGTGCTGGAATAAACATGCACAAATGATGACTGATGATTTCATTAGCTACAGAAAATATTTGAATACTCTCTTTACTCCTAAGATTATTTTTTTGCAACGCAGACAGCAATTTCCACACAGATTTGCAAGAAAAATTGGAAGCCTAATGTTCAATTCAAAACTTTTTTCAGTGAACCAAAGTGGAGGTAACTTTCATCAGGCAGCCCCCAACACTGTATGTACAGCATGCAGAAAGTGATTTTAAACAATATGGGGGGAAATTGTCTTCATTAATATAGCAACGCTTTTTTTAAATGCCCAGAAAATCTTTTGAATTTTTCTGTGTTAAATTTTTTAGACGCTATACCTGCCCAAGTTCTCACGCTTTGCAAACATAGCTAACTCTGTCATCACTCCTGTGACAAGAATATTCTTTTAAGTATTTAATCTCTCCCACAGCCCATTTAATCGCTTTTACCCATTGTTTGTGCAAGATGTACAGACAGGGAAAGCTGAACATGTGTTCAGAGACTCCAGTAAAACTCTTTATTACACAGGTCACTGCTGAATGCATGATTTAAACAAATAGATAAATACACTTCTTAGTCTAATCTTTTACAGTTATCTCAATCCTGTAACAAGGAAAGACCAAATAATTTTCAGGCAAATGTGTGCCCTTTCACTGCAGGTACTACTAAGCACTGGGAAACACCTGGTGCCCTCTTGCTCCCTGGTACTGTTTTTTCAGCAACTAATTATCCTTGATAATTTGCATTGGGTATGAAGAAGTGTTTGAATTAATAAAAAAAAATGTTCTTTGCAAAGGATGTCTCAAAATTCAGCATGTCCTGTCCTGTAGATTCAAATTAAAGAGCTTATAAGAGTTACTCCTCCATGGCTTACCCAAACAAGAAATCTCTACCTATCAAATCTAGCTAGTAGGTTATAGACAGAGAAAATAAATCTACCAGCTTAATCTAATTTATGAATCTACATAATTATGAATAATTGAATGAAGCTAAAAGGAGAAAATTCCAAATGAATGATAGAGTGCAGATCAATTCCCAGGTAAAGCAGTACACACCCAATGGCTTACCACAAATTAAATCTGACTGGAAAAAAACTCTAAAAAAAATTACTCTTCTGGCAAGAAATAGAGGTGATGATCTAGCATCTCCTATGAGCCCATGATTAATTGCCAAAAAAGCCCTTTACATATTAATAACTTTCTTTTTTTGATTATCTTGAAATGTGCTTGGCTATTGAAAACAGAGAGGTTTTCAATGCTGTAATAAAAAATAAGAAAAAAAAAAAGTGGTCCTCACCAAGGAAAGTATATTTCATAATTAAAAAGCCAGCTTTAGCCTCATTTCTAGTTTGGGGGTCAGCCTGGATGACACAAGTGGCCATTTCTGGCTGGACTATCTACAAATACGTAATTGGAGTGTAAATTATTTTCACTATATAAATAGCTCCTGATGATATCACAATTTGTAAATAGTGCAGTTTGTTTTCCCAGAAGCAGCTTTGTGCTAGCTGACAGCTCTGAAAAGTTTTTGCATTTGATTATGCTATTTTCTTCTTTATAGCTCAATAGGAAATCACATGCCATGTGCCCAGTATGAATTGGGTCTGCTTTTCCAAATGCTCTGTTACATCCGTGACATGTAAGTGCCTTTAACATCCTTGGGTGAGAAAGCAAGCTGCTTGCACACATACTTATTATTTTTAAGTCTTTATTTTTATGTAGCTGCAATAGTGTATTTCACAGCTGGCTGATGAAGCACACTAGAATTATTTGGAATTCCTTAGTGCTCCTTAAAAGGCAATTAAACTGAAAATAGAAATGACCGTATGTGGTCAGGTGCATTTCTGCTACTGTATTACTCACACTGTTGCCAGCAGAATATTTAAAGACAGCTTGTACCAGCATACGCTGGTGCAGCTGTGCTAATGGCTTTCCAAACTTCACTACTTAAACTTGCCCTAGAGAAGCCTTAACAATGCATCTGTTTACTAAGATTTTTCCATTAACCTTTTCAATATCATGGCATCTTTCTAACTTGTTTAGTGATTATAATAACAATATGCTGTATAGTATATATCCAAAGACCTTTAAATGCACACATAAAGTATTCTAGCAACCTTCTATCATTCTTGAGTAGTAAAATAGTATCAACAAATGGCTTGGAAGGAGAATATCCTCCTTTTCTAAGTACAGAATACATTGAACTTAAATGCATCACAGAAAAGGCTAGAAAATCCTGTGCTGAGATACTCCAGAAGTTGGCACAGCATACGGTGAGATGAAATGGGATGAGTCTCTGGGGTAATGTGGTCCCTCAGAGAGAAATCTTCTTCTGTTACCTTGTAAAAATTGCCTTTTCTTGAAAGACTGGAGAATATTATATCCACCTCCCTTCCTCCTCAAGAAAAGACAAACTGTTACTATTTCCCTGTCTGTTCCTTAGGCAAAAATACACAGGAACAGAGCTTACCAAGGAGCCAACCAGAAGGGAGGGCATTTTACAGAAGGACGTGTAAGATAATATACATCCATACATAGCACTACGTTCAATATAAACATTTTCTTCCTTGTGTCTATAGAGAAAGCAAGGGAGAAGGAAAAAAAATACATGGAATTTATTTACCAATGTGAATATTTTTAAAATGAAGCTCAGTTATAGAAAAGCCTTCTAGAAATAACAACTGTTCTCTCTCTATTATATGTAGCAGTTTTGGGAGAAACATCTGTAGAATCCAGCTAATTCTAGTTCTAAGAATCCAGTTGTGTAAGACTTGTCATAGGGAAGAAATGGAAGCACCTAGGCCAACATAACCACGCAAACAAGCGGGGTGATCTCTGGGACAAAGAGAGCGCTGGTCATGGACGAAAACCTGCCTCTTCCAGGGGAGAAGCAATGGGCCCGGGTGGAGGACAAAGCAGCAGTTTGACTCGAGCTCTAGATCAGGAAGCCCAAGGAGCACCTCCCTCCACGCACGGATGCTGCAGGGGTGGCAGGGCTGCCGGAGGAAGCGGGGAAAACGGCCTGAGTCTCAGTTACAGGAGTGAGAACTATGGCTTGGCAAAATAAAACACAGCTGAAACGAGGACTAAAGTTATGATGTATCACTTTGAAGTTTTGTTTCTAAGTTTCTGCACTGAAACTGCCATTGTTGAAAAGTCGTATTATATTTGCTTATCTACACATGAAAGTCTTGTTAAGGTTAATGAGAATTCCTGTTAGATAGGCGATAACAGACTTTTTCATTATTAGTACAGAACCAAAATGTTTTCCCATGTTTCAGGATTAGAAAGCAGTAGGTGTCCTGAATTCTAGTTCTCTGAAAAGCCCCATGAGAAGTTCATATATTTAGATCAGCAGCAATGTGGAAGCCTACAGTTAATCATATTTTGGTCCTAACTCCAGATTAATTGGAAATACAATAAAAATAGCCCGTTTGAGGGTAGGGTGAGGCACTGAGCAGATAGACTTATCACATCTTTTTTCATTTTCATATCATATGTTCCTTATTATTTAGATCCAGATTCTTTCTAGATTTTTTTTTAAGCTGCAATATCAAATGACATTTATCTAGGCATTTTAAAATCATGCCAAGATAAAAGCTAATCTTTTTGTAATCAGTATGCAGAGAAGAAGAGAAGCAGTAGTAAAGCAGTTGCTGCATGTTTGCTGACAAAATATTTAATCCAAACATTTAATTTCAATCTGCCACTGTTCTCAGTTGGTATAATTACTTTAGGCAAATATCATGTAGGAAGGAATAGAAAATAGTCTCAGCTACTGAAATGTAAATAATAAAACATAATCATAATCGAATGTTTAAAGCCATATAATTCCATTTTAGGATCATTTCTGTGGACTATTTTAAATGTTTAAGCGATTTTAAATTATTTCTGACATAATGGCCTATGATACTGCCTGTATTGGCGAGCAGTGGAAAAGGTTTAATTCTCTCATCTGTTCATACACATCATACTTCAAAGGTACTACAGTGAAATTGCACTGCTGTCCACGGAAAATTGTAGACTTTTGCTTTTCATGTCAATGAATATTAAAACCAACACAAATTTAAGGCAGTGATCATCACAATTTTTTGCGCTTTTTAAGCAAACTAATATAAACAATTTTTATCACTATTTTAAGCTTTCTTGCAACCTGATTAGCTCAGACATAGGGCAAAAGAGGCCTCAATTTTTAGGCTAAAATTTTGCAGCAAATTTTCTCTTTTCTGGAAAATCAGGGACTTAAAAATACCACTCCACCCCAAAAGCCACTTTGATTTTCTACAGTAAGTTAATCAATCCATCGAAAGCCTCATGGCCCTACAAAGTGCTAAGAGTGTGAATAAGGTTAATTTCATTGATGACTAATTCTTTTCTTGTGGTTTTCCACATTCTTGACTCTATTACAATGCTTGTCTATAGCACTGACGGGATTTTAGACTCTGTTCTAGAAGTTATATAGGCTTGTAATACTTAAATACAATATACAGCTGCAAACCAGATGTATGAGTCATTCAAAACAAAAAAAGAATGAAAGAAAACAAAAGTTTTCTCAAAGTGTTATTCTTTAGTGTTATTCTCTGGTGAGTAAAATTTACTTTTGTGCAGAGGATCGTCACAAAGGAAGAGCAGAACTCAAGTCCCGTTTGAACACTGATTTGCAGATTAACTGGGAAAATTGCAATTACTTTGACTACAAGGTTTTTAGATTTTTTACATTTTGTAAAAAAAAAAAAAAACCACCAACATTTTAATCACATATGTCCTAAACTTATGAGGAAAATTATTACAGGGGTCAGAAGGGGCCAGGGTAAAGAATAGAAGAAGCTTTGTTTGCTGCATCTAATTGACTCCAATATTTTTTAACAAAGGTCTGTACTATATTTTAATTTTAAAGTTTGATCCCCAAAGTAACTTGCCTTCCCATCACTGCTTTTCCTCTTCAAAGACTCCCTCTAGTACAGAAACAGGTAAGAGGGTTAATGTGGACTACAGGAGACCATTGAAAATCGGTCCCCTCCTTTCCTTCAGCAGCTCAGGCCAGTCCATAGCGCTTGCACGTCCTTGCAGACTGGATACAGGGAACCAAGCTCAATACTTGCGCTGCCAATTCCCAGGCACGCTACCAGTCTCTCAGTTCACCCAGACACATAGCACTGTGTGCATGTATAGGAGGTGAGAGAGAAAACATTTTTAGTAGTGGTGTTGAGAGAGAGGCATTTTTGTTTGTTTCTATATATAGCAAAAGCACAAGTTCATTTCAAAGCAAAATGATGGATGTCCTTAATTTGTTACTTATGAACTGTATGAGCAGATGAGATAATCCAAAATCCAGACTAACTAGATATAACAAGGAAATCAGAAACAATCCAGAAAAAAGAAATGCTGCCAGGTGAACTAAGCAGGATCCAAAGACACTGTCAGAGCCATGTAATCTCTAACATAATTACAACAATATTTCTTTGAAGTGAAGTTACAATTTTGTTTACTTCTTAAGCAGACTGGCTTGTATTACAGGTCAAGCATGCATGTCAAAAACGGCTGCCTTTTCGGCAGTGATTTCTGTTACTTATCAGGTTTGTTTACCTGGCTAAACAGGTAGGGCTCATCTCTCCTTCCTAAACCCAGTACAAAATAAAAGCAGTGTAGCAGGGAGGAGGAAGGCACAAGCTGACAATGGCAGGCAGAGTTCTTTATTTATTGCTCCCAGCAGGTGTCAGATGCCGCAGTTTCTTTACAACCATCAACACCCTGGGGCTTTTTAGTTCCACATATAAGACAAGGAAGATGGGGGATGGCAACTAACCTCAAGGGATTAGGTACCTGAATCCTATCCCAACTACTAGCAGACTCCAGCTGTGTTTAAATGTTTTTTGAAGAATTTCTGATGTTCAGTGGTTGCTGATTACTTCCAGATTTTAGTTCTACGCCAGTGGAGATCTACTACAAAGAGTTCAGCAGTTGTTGTTAAAAATTGCAATTGCACCAAAGAAATGTCTTCTTTAAAACCAGTTTCAAAAATATTACAGCAGTGTTTAAAAAAAAAAAAAAGGGAGAGAGAAGCCTACAGACTCTTCACAGTGAAAGGAGAATCAAGCAAAGTGTGGGGGAAGGGAGGAGAGAGGGCAGGGAAGAAGACTGGGATCATATTAGCTTTAAGGCCTTCTCGAATTTTCCTTGTAAATGGTATGGTGATATTTTAATCTTCAGAGGGATGATTTAGATAAATGTTCTATTGACAACATTTCCTTTCTGTTGAGTTTACCTAATTTAAACTTCAATCTGGGGCATGTCTGGGCCTTTCCTCCATTATTACATGTCAATATAAAAGAATGTGTATATTTAGATACATCTTGTATTTGAGTAAGTTAGATAATATACAATTTGGATATTATAAAATGAAATAGGAAGATTTTTTTAACGCAAAAAAAAGAATAATCAAATTCTGTTCTCAGCTGTATACATCTTTCTATTAAATCAGAGGACATTCAGTGAGTTGCGTGAAGACAAGTTTGGTGAATCTGACCTACTTAGTCTRGAAAACTACCAGTAATGTGTCACTTGAGTTTCCTTCAGCTTCTTAGGGAATGAAAAGCATAATTGCCATATTTATATCTAAAGTCTTCATATTTTCATCAACAAAGGAGGCTGGTTAAGGAGAGAAAACCTTCAAAGAAATAATGTAATGTATATAAGTACCTTTTGCATATTTCTCCACTGAATTTAAGACAAGTTTTGAACACAATTCAGTAAAAGAGAAAGAAAGACTGCTTTCTTTGTAAGGTTTTTGTTTGTTTGTTTTCAGGCACGTACATAGTTTTAAATAGCAGTCAAGGCTAAAACAGACATTTTTAATAGTAGAAGAATTTAGAAGAATTATTGTTTCCATCAACATATTTTTTTTAAATGTAAGCGCAAAATTTTTAATTCATCAGACAAAGCTCCTTCCCATAAAGAGGAAAAGGGGAAGGGAAAAAGGGAGAATGAGAAATGGGGAAAGAAAAAAAAAAAAGAGAGAGAAACTAATGGAAGATTTTCCAATACTATGTTTCACTCTTAAGGAACTGTGAAGCTCCTTAAAATCTTGGTAGTAAGACAAAAGCACGTAAACTAAAAATCACTTCATCTTCAGAAGTGCTTACCATGTTTAGATAGACACTGTTCACATAGCAGAGTTCAATTCTAACATGAACTTCTTTCAGTTTTGCAAATATCCAGATGCAAAGCAAGACAGGAGTGTACATCTTTATAGCAAGCCCTGGGACACTACAAAAATAAATTATTTGAGCAGGTTATAGCCTAAGCAGCAAAAGCCAGATAGTAATGCATATTCACATAGTACAAACCAGACAACAGGTCTGTTTCATGGCACTGAGGTTTTTTGGCAGTCTTTTGGCAGTACAAATTGAACATGGGAATAGATTTCAAATCTTTTCAGATCCAAAATGCAATGAAGCTGAATGTACAGACTCCTGATGCATCAGCAGCATTATTAACTATTACCTTATTACGACATATGCATTCATTAGAGAGGAGTTGTTCTGATTCTCTGTGAAATTATTTTCTGATGGTGAGCTGTATTTGTAGCACTAACTCTTGGCAGCACGCAACATACCACAGCCGGCATTGTCCAAGAAGAGATTATTTCATTCCACTACATCATACCACAACCGACTGTACCTCGTAGTACAAATGCAACCTTGTCATTGCAATTTGTCACACTTTTTTGTGTGCATTATAGCTCACTGAAGTCTCATCTCCTGCACTGAATAGCCCACTGCCATATAATACATGATACTGTAATGAAAAAGGCACAATCACAACAAGGGAGATATTGGTCATAGCTTCCATTACACAGCTGACTGTCTCCCACATCGTGCATGTTCTGGAACCACATCCAGAGCTTGAGCAGGGGACAGTTTTGCTGCCACCACCACGCGTCTGCTGCCCTATTTGCGAATGTGCCTTGCTTTATTAAATCATCGGACAGCTCAGCAGCAGTTGCACGTAAAACGTCAGGCATCAACACTGCTTGCTGCTTAGTTATCCAAGAAGCCAATGTACATCTGAAAACAACAAAACCCATACCCCCGTTCTCACCCTTGTCCACCTTTTCTTCCAATTAAAATCACCTCTGCAGTATCAAGAGATGTAAAGATCAAAATGAGAAGGCGGGAATTGTTAGGCCTGGTCACCTGGGCAGTGGCTGGGAGACGGCACACAACACAAAGTGTGAGGTGCCCACTTCTTCTCGGGGGCTGCTTTCAAGCCCTGCCCTGCAGCCAGGGTGAAACCCCAGCCTCCGCTATGCATTGGGTCAAATTATAACTATGCTGGGGGATGGCTGTTTAAGCAGGACTCAGTTCTTGGTTTAACTTGCACTGTAGATGGATATTAAAACAGTGTGAAAACAACCTACAGCAAGAAAAGGGGTGGAGGTGGAGGGTTCCTTGGGATTTTCCCAAAGCCGTGAGTCCCCCTCCAGTTTCCTGTCCCACCGCTCTCTCATGCCATAATGCCTGATGCTAAGCCGCTGCGTTGCCTTGACCGCTGTTTTCCATAATGGCGAGTACTGTCTCATTGTTCCCTTGYATTATCCCTGTTTTTTCCATCCTTTGTGTACAAGTGTAAACCTTAGACTTACACCGTACATTTTCCTGTGCAGTGACTGTCTTTGTTGTATGTTTGTAAAGTGCTTAACTCAAAGAGTCCATGGCCTGTACGTGCTACTGTTATAAAATTATAATAATAGGAGGCAGGCTACTTAGAGGGAAGTCCATGAATTTTTCAAACAGGTATGTGCAAATCAGGGAAAAAAACTCAACAGTGAGAAATTCTTGATAGTTAGCAAAGTAAGTGCAATACATGAGTGAGCAATTGCTTATTGTATTATTTTATATATTGTATTATTTTATATCTTTAATCTTTTAACAAGCTTCCCTACTCAAGAATTATTTCCATCTCATTAACATGGAAGCTAACTTGAAAGTTTCAATTTTGTGTAGGATATWAAAAAATTCAGCCAGCACAGCAAAGCAATGCACAGCAGGGAAACATTTCAGATAAAACTGAAGTGTAATTCCTGCTATTTCTAACATATCTAATGAATGCATTTTAATACAGCAGCACAGTAGAGATTGAGATTTCTTGAATTGTAGACACACAGAAAATGTTTGTGTGTAAAAAACTTTATTCATGTCTTACTGCCTCTGATTTTCTAGCAAAACAAAAATTTTACAATACATTTAGCACTACACAGTAAAATACTCTGTTTCACAATATTGAAGTGTTTCTGTTGCTCTTAACAAGCCCAACAGGTGCTTTCTATTGGAGACAACTTTCTTTCTAATCCTCAAAATAAATACAGGGTATTTCAGATTCAGATCATACTACTTGGCACATTTCACAACACCCTTTCTGTATAGAATGCTTTCCAAAAGCCAGATTTCCGCTCATTGTCAAAAGATGGATGTGGTACAATAACTCACAAAAGAACTTCATAAACGCTCTGAATGATAGAGCTAATTTGACCCCACATGCCAAGTTTTGCAAGACATCCCCTCCTCCCTGCCTGCATAGTGCTCCCCATTCCTTGGTAAATTCAGAGAGTCTTGAGCTCATCACTTTACAGTTAGCTCTGAATCCATCACACGGCCAGGTTGCAAAGGACTTGTCAGGGCACTGTGTTTTCCTTCTTCATTCTGTTTCCTTTTAAGTTAGCAGCAGCACTTTACAACAGATGAACGTCAATTAATAGTAAATTACGATGGGATTCATGTGGGATCACATATTACAGCCTCCTTGATGCCAAAACCTTTCACAATGATGAATGTTTTACAGTGAATACCAAACACACTTATAATGATTTTGCCATTTCCTGAAAAGTGTTGCCAATCTACCTTTCATTCCAAAGAAGCTGCACATCCTTATCTGTTTGAAAATACGAACTTTCGCTCATGAGATCTACACAAAGGCTCTTTTATGTAGGTCAAAGGATGCTTCCCCCATGCCCATTTAATATGTTTTCTGTGAAGTTCTCTGTGCTGCCCTTAGGGCCATGCACACGCTGGCGATATGCATGCAAGTTGCACAGCAAGTTCTTCCCCCCCCAGACTCATAATATCAACAGTTCCATCTGCCCTGTAATGAAATCATGTACCTCCATTTATTTTTCAAGCGTTTTTAAGTGTCACACATACAGTAAACCACTGCTTTATGAATAGGCCCCTAAGACAAGGACACAGTTTACAAGGAACTTAGCATTTAAGCTATTTTCATCTTGACAATGACTGACATGTCTCTCAGAGAATATTATATATTTAGAGTACTTTTGAAGGCGCTGTACTTAAGAAACATGTCTCATCGATTGGATGAACTACTGAACTAAGTCTTAAATGTTTAAAGAAGGGTCAGAAAGGCACCCTGCTACAAAAGTGTGCAACCTACACTTGACTAATATCAGAGCAGAAATCCACACAATGAATAATTTTTGCAAGTTTTCTTTCAATTTAAAAAAATCATATACTTTATCTCTGAATATTTCTCAGACCTGGAACTGAAGTCTCAACAAAGTAAAAACCAAACTCCAAGGAAAAAAGAAAAAAAAAAAAGAAAAAAAAAAAGTACACCACATTCTTCATAAACTTCATGAGAATTTCCTCAACACATGCGTCTCCATTTATACAACAGATCAAGGAAGGCTAGAATCCAATTTCAAATCAAATAACCTCCATATCGATGTATGGTGTAGTTGACAGTGCACTCTCATCAACTCGGTGCGTTCTGGTGGGTAATGTGCACAATATAAGTTAGAATAGCCATTTGCCAGAAAACTGCTGTAGTCAAATTGAAATAGCCTTTAGTTCCTTGGTTAAAATGGAGAGCCATAATGTATGCCTGTCATTTGATGAAAAATAGTGCCTTTAAATTAAGAAAAAAGAATTTCCCATGAAGATACGACGCAGCACAATGACACAGATGTCAGGATCTTATTTAAATCTGTAAAGGCACAGTGCAGCACAGAGGCACAATTTGTTAGGAAACACAAGATCATGTGCCAGTGACCAGAGATTTGCTGCTGGATTGTTGTCACAGAGGTAGCAAGAAAATGTGAGTTACCTACAGACAATTGCTCGCTCCTCAAGGGAAGTGACACCTTTAAACTGATATCACAATACAGAACAAACATATATCTCACCAAAAGATGTAACGACCATATTTCATCACATGATACGGCTAGAGTAGCCTGATGTAACATTATACATTTAAGAAAAGTACAGTTGTTTTTTAAGCAATGAGATGTATCTGTTGGTCCACATAAATAAGGGGTCAGTTAATATAAACAAAAATTCCTACCAAAAATAGATTAAGGATGAGATTTAAAACCACTGAAGGTCATGGAAAAATTTTCCACTTGCATCAACAGAGTCTTTCAAGTGTCCAGCTATTTCACTCAAATAAACCACATGGTTAAACCAGGGCTCTGAAACACCAGTCTTAAACATGAACCTTAGCAGTTTCAAGGAGCTGAAATTATGTCTTTTCTTCTCCTAAGCAAGCAGCACGCTGGGCTGTTACCATCAGTAGCTCAGCTCGCAGGTCGAGGACAACGATTCCTCCCTTTTCCGAGGTACTCATTAGGGTACACCTGAACAGCCCATCCAGCTTTGGCTCTCCAGTACCAAAAGATGTTGGTGAATTTGAGGGAGTCCAGCAGAGGCCACCAACACAGGTAGGGACTCAGAGCACACGGCCTGTGAGGAGAAGCTGAGGGGCYGAGGCTTGTTCAGCCTGGAGAGGAGGCGGCTTCAGGGGGACCTCACAGCAGCCCCCTGTGCCAGTGGGGAGGTTTCGTGGTTCCGGAGCCAGGCTCCTCACTGAGGGTGAGGCAGGAGAATGAGAATCAAGGGTCACAGATTAAATAAGACGACCGGATATAATGAAAAGAAAAATCATTAAGAGGATAATTAGGGACTGGAACAGGTTTCCCAGAGAAGTTGTGGAATCTCTGTCCTTGACCGAAGCCCCACAGCCCGTGTTGCTCCTGCTTCAAGCAGAGGTTGGACTAGACGACCTCCTGAGGTGTCCCCCAGCCTCACCTAAATAAGCAGCACAGCAACACAGAGATAGTTTCCTTCTATTATGTGACAGCAGACATGTTAGGGAAACTACAGTGATAAAACCAAATAATAGCTTCTTGTTTTGTTTAAGAATTGGTATTCATTGCTGAAATTTATAAATCCTTTAAGAAGTTTGTATGTTAAACACTTGCACTTTCCACTTTGTTAACAGTGCTGGTATCAGAACATATGAAATTTGAAAATCTGTGTTAATTCAGTGAAAATCTGTGTTAATTCAATGCCATATGGCTATGGGCATTCATCCAAGAAAGTGGCATCTCAACAAATAATAAGAAGAGCTTTCCAGATTTGAAGGTTCAGTGAAGAATCCAGTTGACTGGCTGCTTACAGACTCAATACCAGAGAGTGTCAGAAGTAAACGAACCTCTCGTGGGTCCTGCCTCCCTGTCTTTACTTTGGGAAAAGTCCTCCCTCACTTCCGGTGGCAACAGCAACTCCAGAAGTGTTTGCAGGGGTTTTCATGCCTCCCTGTCTCCCTAACACTCTCTGAGAAAGGATTATGTTCCTCCACCTCACCCAAAACAATGGCAGGAAGAAACACACTAAAGGCCAACAGCATACTAGCCAGTGCTACATGAGTTTCTGAAATTTCCCCACCCAGGATGCCAGAATGCAAAAGGAGCTGAACAACACTACTGGGAGAAATGACTGTTAACTGCCAGGAACAATCAGAAGAGGAAGAATTTGAAGGAAGAATGAATATTCCACAGTCTAAAACAGCATTTCATGTGATCGAAATGTTAGGCAAAGTTTTGTCAATTATTAATGTCAACCAATAAAGGAGGCCACCAACACTACATTGGAACCAGTCAGGATTTAAGTGAAGACCGAGAACAGTATGACATTACCTTGCTTTTACTTTTCCCTGGTCAAGTTTAAAGAAGCTGCTTAAGAACATGTGAGCAAAAGTGTAAGCTGGTGTACACATACGCACAGGAAAGATAAAGGATATGGTAAATCAACAAAACTTGTGATTTTTTCTTCAGATTAATAATTCTGTCGCTGCATGGTAAATCTGACTAGAAAGTCTAACTGGAAGCAAAAAAAACCCACAACTATATCAAAACTGTACAAGTACTATTTTTGATAATGTATCAGAGTAACCAGAAAACCTACAAACTTCCTGATTCTGTTTTCAGGCACAGCAAATGAGTGGTCTGACTGGATCCGATGGGATTAATCAGCATGTGGAAAATCTCTCCTCTGTGCATCTGAAGGATTAGAACTCTAATTTAGCCATTTCACAAGAAAACAATTCCCTCTGCATAAGTGGTTTTGGCAAAAATATGGTTATTGTTTTATTTTAATTATTATATCTTAGAATTCTGATTCTTGACTCCCTGCTGGAGATGTATGAACATTTTAAAGGCTTGTCAGACTTTTCAAAATTCATGTTCTTGTTTAAGCCTCTATAAGTATTATGACGGAGATTTTTATCTGAATCAGTTGTTCATTACTAACTGCTAAGAGATGTTAGAGACGAAATATGCCTGTGATCTTAGATAAAAGTATTCTGTGCTGTTCACAGTTAACTCACTCACTAAAACAGTGGCATCAGACCAAGTCAATACATGATGGGAAATCTCCAAAGAAAGGCCTCTGTGAAAAGTGGTGTTGGTAAGAACGTATGTAACATTTTTGTCTTCAGAGTCAGTAGTGAATCAGTATCTGGCAGAACAGTGTTGCTTGAAGGCGTTGTCACAACACCTAAAACCAAGGTTCTGACCCTTTATCAAAATAAAATATCCTGTGGCTCTTTTCTTAATAATAGGAGGTTATCCATGATCTCCTGACCAGATTACATACATAGAACTTTTTACTTAATTAAATGTAAACTGTAATATATCACTGCATACCCTAAATATATAGAATTTACATGAGCCAAATTATTCTTCTTGAACTAAATCGAATTTTCACTGGAAAAAGTGAAATTCTTCTTACTGATTTTAGTGATAGTGTAACCTGTTTGTCTGAGAAAACTTAGTACGTATCCTGGCCCCTAGGCTTCCTCCTTACAAGAATAATACAAATAGCAATAGTAAAATAGGTAGGGAGTTAATTATTACGTAGCTATTTCATCTATACTATAGAATTAATTAAAATAATTGTGATTTTATCTACTTCCTATTTTTGTCTCACAATCAAAATTTATGAAGTCTTTTTAAATGTGAATGAAAATTCAAAGTATGAAAACATAAATATTAACAACAAAACAGATAGTGAACTCTTTGGCAATAGACATACTACCAAAGCTTCAAAAATTTACATTTTAAAAAAAAAAAAGTGATCTTTTGACATACAGCAAAAACTACCGTAAAAAATGTTACAGAACAGGACTACGACTGCAAAATTATCTACTTCATATTAGGTGTTAATAAAAAGAATTAAAAGTAAAGGACAACTAGAAGTATTAAAGGAAAAACAAGACATTTCTATTTGTTTATCAATAAATAATAAACAAAGATATTCCTACGTGAAAGAAGATCTATACAATAGGAATTCTCTTAAAAGAGAAAAACTTCATTACAAATCCCAGATACTATAACAGAATACTATTTTTGTTACAGGGAGTGCGAAGAAACATTACCGGGTCCATAATTATTAGTTAGCATATTAATAAAAAGCAACATTGAATAATATTTAATATGTTGAATTCACTGGGAGTTAGGTACCTGAATATCTTTCAAATGTAGCAGTAAATACAGTGATTCTATCAGCCAATGCTCTTGTAGCAGGAGAGAGGGGAAAAAAGAAGGGAAAAAAAACCCCAAACCTCGCTCTTTTTGCAGTATTTCCTTAAATTGTCTTAGCATGAATTGCAGGTTGAATTCAAACCGATTTTATTGGCAATTCAGACAGGAAAAAGAAAAAAATCACACTTGTGTGGCCCTGGACTTGGTAGTGGGCAAAGCTTAGGGGAGCATGCAGCACTGCATGTGAAGCAATCACATGTTACCTAGAGGATTCTCATCTTTCAGGCTGTGTGAGGTACATGTGAAATTCCATTACAGATTTTGCATCTCCATCATTTATTATCTACAGAGACAGACTGGCATTTCTTGCAACCGGGGAGGAAAATACTGTACGAATAACAACTCAATTATGTCTTAAAATTAAGTTCGAGAGAAAAGTTTGTGCACTGTATAGCTCATCCAAGTATTTTTTCAGAGCCTCCTGTCTCTGAGAAAGCAAATTGTGAAAGGATATTGTGAAACAGAATGTAAATAAATATGAGAAATACTAACAAAGCTGAAAGATACTTTAAAGTATATTTAGTCATTAAATGTCTTCCTGGTAGAGAAACAACTTCATTTAAGAGATTTCACTAAGGCATTGGGAGAACAGAGACTTGATAGAGGGAGTTTCAGAGAAGGATGTCTTGTGCATCTGAGTCACGCAGTTTTCAAGCAGCATGTCCTCTTTTCTTTAATTACTTATTCCAGAATAGCAATCACAGAAACTTTATAATTTTACTGGGAAAACTCAGCGCAGTCTCCCTTAACTGGAGCTATACGAAAATTTTAATTTTGATTTGGTACTTTTTTTCTTCTAATATTTAAAGGGATTTTAGGTTTAATTTAACTTTTTAGGTTAATTTTAGGTTTAAATGTAATTTAATTTAAAAAAACAAAACAAAACAAAAACAAGAAAATATTATGATATTTACTTTGTATTGTAAAAACAGCCCCAAAACAGTAGCTGGTGCCCTTCCTGAAAACACTTGTCACCATTACGCAGGAACAACACRCAGCTTCTCTGTGGGCTAGAAGTGCTGTTCCATCATCCAAATGTGACGAAAAACAAAATTTCTAAGAACTTAGCATTCTGCACAATTGCTTTGTACCCTTCTGCCAGCAGAGCCAGATTTGAGAGAAGATTGTACCCAGGGGGATCTATCGGAGGGGGATCCCAATTGCACTGAACAACTGCAACCATTCTGAAGCCACTACTGACAACCACAGGCAAAGGCTGAACCAGCTTATTCTGACTCTCTGAAAACTGTTGAAACGTCACGGAACTGGGTCCACGCATATACTAGAGCAGAGACAGTAACTGTACTTTGCTCTGCTGCAAGTATCCYTCAGTTTCATTTTGGCACTGTGTTACTCACTTTGTGTTCTGTACTTTCATCTATCACCAATGTGTAAATAAGTGATAAATGAAATTGATCTTTTTAATACAGGACAAAATTGGGGCCACAAGTCTCTGCCTGGCATTGGACAGGGTGGTCTGTCAGCGGCAACATACCTTCAAGAGTCTTGAAGGAGTTTGCACTGCTCCTCTCTCCCTAAAATTTGTGAATGGGCAGGCAGACAGCATCACCCCTCAAAACAGTGGCTTCAAGTCCTGGTTCATCACTGGGCCAAGACTGGCTATTCCACAGCAAATCTGCTGCCTGCACTGGACTCCTCTGATGCCTGCATACAGGGAAGGCAAGGGAGGACTATATTGGGGGAAAAGGAGAGCACACATCCCTGCTTCCATTTCCTACTGAATACTCTCATAGAAATAAGCAGATCTGAGCTCAAGATTTGTAAAGCACTCCAGCAGAAGTAGGCAATTTTCAGCAGAAAGAAGAGGAAAAGCATTTTACATGCTGTGCTAGACTCCTCTAATTCTTGGCTACTGTGTAGCCAAAGCTTGTTTATTAACACGTCGTCTGGTTGATTCCACATTCCAGTTACTTGTCATTAGTGAGAGGCTAACTAAGATTAAAGACTAGGGATTTCAGCAGCTGTGACTTGGTGTTTTGTTTTTGTGGGTTTTTTTTTCAGTTTCTCGCTTTGTTTGGAGGGGGGGGGGGCGTTGTTTGGTTTTAGCTGTGGAAAGATTTGAAAAGCTAAATGAAATGTGACACGCTTACTAGCGAAACTTTGATTTAGCCACAGCAAGGAAGTGTGGCGAGGACTGTATCTGCTATATCATCACGTGCTTTCTTTTTGGCTTTGGCAATAAGCAAACCAAAAAATAAAACGTATATATAATAACTGAAAGGAAAACTATGAATAGAGAAATTACCATACCAGTGGAAATGATCTGCTCTCACATTGTGAGACCAGCTGTTCTAGCCTTCATCATTTGTACGTTTGCTGTATGAAGGGTGAATATACCCCATTATTGGAGCTGTGCACAACCTAGCCTGACCTAAATGCCAAGAAATAAGCAAGTGAGAGTGAAGCATCAGTGGCAAATTGGAATCTAAGGCCTTTTGTGCTTGTTAAATGGTGGAATGATTATAATTGGAAAAAGTGATGTGCATTAGTTCTGAGTGAATGTACAAGAAATGACAAGCGTGTAACTTAATGATTACTTCACAACACCCAGGACTGCCTTCTAGTCTTGCACCGAGATGCTCAGCCCTACAGCAGAGAAAACTGCATGTCTTCTCCTGCTATTCATGGGCATCCTCCACAGGTCACATGGAAATAACCCTGAAGTGATAAGTCTTGGTTTAGGAAGTCTGCTGCTTAAGCTTGTATAAGTCATTCTGACAGAGCGGTTTTTCTCTCTCCACAAACCTTTGTCTGTATTAGTAGCAACTGGGCAGAGTCCAGCTTTAAATGAAAACATACACTCATTGTTTATTCTCACAGGTAGTAAGTATATTAGCAGAACTTCTGCCAATCAACATCCATAAGACTTATTCGATTATACACCATTTCTGATATGATGATTTTTCGCATTTCCATTCTGTAGATCACCATGATGGTAGTAAAAAAACAAGAAAAAGTTTATTCAAACATACTAATGAATTATTTCGAGTGAATAAGAAAATTAATACTTAACAACTATAGATTAATCAAACCTCTTTATACAGCTGGCAGAAATTATTTCCCAGGATATTAGAAATTCGGTACAATTAATTCTTCTTCATGTTAAAATAACTCCTGTCTAGGAAAAGTGTTGCCAAGCATTTCCTGGATGATAGGCATGTGTTTTATGGCAGGCTCATATAAAGATTCAGGGTTAAATGCTCAATGAAAATGTATAGTACATAAATCTACACAAAGAAGTGGCAGGCAAAGTGTCAAGAAGCAATCATCTCCAAAGTCAGTTTACCCTCACAACAGGGACCTTGTCACGGTCAGAGTTAAACAGGCTCTGGATCAGACTGAACTTCTGTCTGCATAAAACAGTCAGAATTGGGGAGTTTACCAGGAAATTGGAACTTCACGATTAAGCAATATAATTAAACACTCTGATTCTAGTTACTTTTCACAGGGAAGCACTTGAAGATCTTAAAAAGCAACATACCAAAAAGCATTCCACAGAAACTTTTTACTGATGTTTATATGTTACTTTAAATATGCTGTCTTTTAAACTGGAAAATTCCCCATCTTCCCAGGTAATTAAGACTTGTTTTTAATTAAATGTAAAGTTGCAATCCCTTTCTTCATCACTAGGTGGGGTCCATTGGAAACTGATGCAAAAGCTTAGCCTAGGAACTATTTCTTTGGCATGCTGTGATGAGAGATACCTCAGTATTAAATAAAAAATGTAAAAGGTGATTTTTAAAAAAATTAAATGACTAAGGTAACTTCCTTACTCTCATTTAATACAGATATTGAAGCTCTCATAAGTCAAACTGTAGACATTTTACAGATGTCCAAAATTAAGCCAGAGACTGAATGATTGGTACAAGTAACACATGCAAGAAGAGTCCCCAGAAGCCTCAAGTCCCAAACAGGGACTTATGACAATTTTTTACATTTTACCAACTCTCACAACAGAAGAAAACACAGTCCTATTTCTATGCAAAATCTTTCTTGTTTCTCTGGTGGAATGTCTAAGGAACCTGTGCAAGTTCAAAAGTCAAGAGTAACTACTACCTTTGTACTTCTTTCTTCAGAGATGTCGACCTTCCAGGACAGCCTGGAGGTTCCTCGTTTTGCCCTGTGCCTTCCCATGCAATGTTTGGAAAGATGGAGCATCAGGGAAAGAACTGTTCTCCCTCCTTCTCTTTCATTAGTAACGTTGATTTGAATATGATTTACTATGGAAAAAGATGTTAATAAGAAATGCTTTTTTACATTTATTAGTGGAGAGATGGCCTGACAGTTGGGAAGGAGAATGTATTACAAAGACGATAGTGCAGGTAATATCCTGTATATTGAGTCTAATCACCCATTTAAAGTTAAAACAGGAGTTGTTAAGAATATAGTGAATCACACTCTAATGATTAGTGATGAGAATCACCTAGATAATGAAATTGGTATTGAGAAACTGATTTTTCAGCAGGATGATTATCCTGCAAGATTGATTAAAAGGATAATTGTAGAACAATGTAACCTTTTCCGTAATTATAGCGCTGAACTTGTTTAAAGCCATTTGTCATAACAGTGTGGCTCTGCCATATCACAAAGAGACTGACCACTGATTAACACGATATTTATTACCTTCCAGGAAAGTGAGGTATTGCCACACCTGTACAAGGTGGTTTTAATATCTCTGCATCAAAAGTTAAAGATATAGTAAAACCACTGCAAGTAGTCAGAGCTATAAAATTCCATGTGGTTGCACATTTTCTGATTGCTGAATCTCGAGGATGAGTTTTCCATCCCTTTTACTGTGACATCCCATGAGACTAACACTATAGCACTCTTTCACTGGTACTGGCATGTTTATGAGACCAGACTGCTTTTCAACAATTGGCACAGCAAAAGAAAACATCAGACAGCTTTAAAATTGTGCTCAAAGAATTTCCAAAACCAAAAGATCTGCAGCTGGAAATGCTAAAAGTTCCAGTGTTTGAGATATAGCTGCAGAAAAAACTGAACAATTTTTTGAGCCCGTTTTTTTAATCCTTCAGTGAGAAGTTTTAATTAGCTTCAGTGAGAAATTCCCTAAGATTTTCAACAACTTTCTGGCATTCTTCACAACAGCATGAAAACTTTCAACATTTTAGCTACACATTCAAATAGTAAAGTGTTAACATGAGGGAATCTTTTCGTCACTAAGAATGACGAAGTCGGGCAGCGGGCTTCCCAAAGGAAACATTTAGATAAGTATGATGATGCTGACATCAATGTGGGCTACAGCATTCAAGGGATAGAAGCAAAATACCTAGTATCCAAAAGTCAACTTTGATGTTTTCTCCATACACTGGAKTTTCTCAGACAATGCTGTAAGTCTACAGATAAGTTTCTCCCTTAGCTTTGTTATGACAGAAGTGCTTAGGTCTGCTAGTCCACATGAGGACTTTTGAATGTATGAAGCAGAACCCACAGCTTCACACAAGACAACACTCACAGGATGTGTATGAGAAATACTCTCAGACAGACTAAAAGGCTGTGAGTTAAAATGCAACCACAGAGTCACAGGGAAAGACCTCCAGCTAATCATTGAGTCTGATCTCCTGTCTCAAGCAGACATACCAGCAATGCCAGAAGAAGCCAAGTTTTTAAACCTCCACGAATGGAAATTCCCCAGCCTCTCTGGATAACCAGCACCAGCACTGTGATACCCTCCTAGTGAAAACATTTCAACCAAGTGTCCCTTCTTTAACCATCTGGCATTACRGAGAAGAGTTTGGCTCTGCTCTCTTGTCTCTCCCTAGTTGTAGGATGCTGCTGCTTCCCCTCTCAGTTCCCTCTTTGCCAGCCTAAACAAGCCCAGCCCCCTCAGCCTCTCATCTTAGGCCAAGCACAAGAGGCCCTTTCATTTTTGTGGGTCTTCTGCTGGATCATCTCTACTTTCTCAATATCCTTCTTGCACAAGGGCAGCCCAAAACTGGATACAGTATTCCAGGTGATGCCCAACRTGTGCCAGGTAGAGGGGGATTATAATCTCCATCTGCTAGCCATGCTTCTCCTAATGTAGTCAAGGGTGCAGCTTACGTTATTTACAATGAGCACACACTGTCGGTATCCATCATATTCCCAGGGCTGTTACGCATTCAGTCGGTTTCCAGTCTGTACTGACACATGGAGTTCTCCTCAAGTGCAGAACCGTTAAATGTTTTAGGATTTCTGTCAGCCCAGTCTCCCAGTCCCTCGGTTTAACTCAACTGAAGCTCTACTGTATGGGATATCAGCTCCTACCCCTCACTTAGTGTCCTCTGCAAATTTGCTGGGACTGAGTTTTATCTCATCATCCAGGTGACTAATGAAGACACTGAACTCTACCGGCCCCAGTATCAACTCTCAAGGTCATACAGAGGTTTCATCTTAAAGTTTGATATATTGTTACTTTTTCTTAAATTTGTAATTTGAGATAAGCTGAGCACCCTGTAGTATCATAAAGCACATTTTAACATTAAAAAATGTGTCAAGAATCTATGGATTGATCAGGTGTGGAGTGATAGGGGAAGGGAGAAATTGCTTGTTAACTCTGTATTTTGGTCAGGCAGCCCTAACTATCAGAGATGCAATGATTTTCATTTATGAATAATGTTGTCCTCTCTGAGAGGCTCAGATAGAATAAATACAATGCTTGGCAATAAGACTAATAATACATTATTATTGGGCTACTATATTTCAAATTTTTAGGTACCGCTCTGTGCTAATGTATTTCAATTCACGTGTGAGTAGATTTGATGGAGAGGAGCGTATACAGGCTGAGAAGTTCTTCATTCTCCTCATGTTCTTGTAGCCTGTAGAATAATAACTACRGGAATCCACCATCTGGTGAACATATGTAAGACTTGACTCAGCCCAGGGATAGGACGATAAGTGGCCTACTTCAGGTGAGTAACTGTAGCCCCTCTTATCTGCCCGAGGTAATGACGGATTCCTTCCCTCCTCAGGTGGCAGGCAATAGTCCATTAGGGGGCCAGCAAGAGGCTTTATTTATTTTAACTCACCTAGGGCTCTTGCATTCATTTGCAGAAGCCAGCGGCAGCAATTCCAGACACTAATGAGTAATGACATGGCAGGAGGAAATATGTGGCACACAGTCAGTGTGCGCCTACGCACCCTTTGATTATGTGCTGAGCTAAGAAGTAGGGAACAGCCTGACAGCGGGGGCTCCTGCGAGACCTCCCACTAGACCTGTCCAATGGATGCTGCTGGAGTGGGAGCAGCCCCTGCTACTGGGTAAAGCTACCAAGTGCACTTGCGTTACAGAAGGGTAAAAGATGACGTAGGTCAGCAGGAAACCAAAAGAAAAATAAAAAGGCATATTGGCTCACGCTTAATTATGGCCAAACCACATCACTAATAGCCTAAATACAACCCCTCAGTTTCCTCTCTCACATTTGGACACAGAACACAAATGAATTAAACAGGCAAAAAATTCATTTTCCAATCAGTTTTTCCAACACAATCCATTCCAGGCATGTGCCTTTGCTGACTTTACATTGGGAGTGTCCGGCATCACATGGCAGGAGGCAAAGGCACAACCTACTCCACCGTTCACAAAGAGAAAGATTTCTTGAAGGGCTGGCTGCTGAAAGAGAGAACTCTGATACTAGGTAGTGGAGGCTGAATTAAAACCTGGGCAAGGTAGCTTTTTTGCTTATATTACTTCGTGTGATTCATATTTATAATGATTCCCTCCTGCTGAAAAGGCCTGGCTGCCTGTTGTTTCTGCTCAGTCATCCCCATCAGTTTTACAGATGGATTTTACTGGAGTGGGAGAATTAGAGCAAGAACATGATTGTTATTGTTTCACAGCTGATGAAGAACGACAGTAGAAAAGTAGTTAAGAAATCTTATTTTGTTGTCATCTTTGCTGTGTGAAATTTTACACACCTACCTCAGACAGTGGGCAAATCCTTGCCTTAAGGTTTTCATTATGTTTCTCAAGGGACGAGTGAAATTACTTGGTTTTCACTCATTCAGGGTATCTGCTTCAAAGGTTAAAATACAATGGAGCTTTCCCTGAATTTTCTCTGTGTAGACACAGATAGCTCTGCAAAGACTACAGCAAAAGATAGAGAGATCCATAAAACCGACATTTCTTTTTTAAAACGTGTGTGTGCCAATGGAGGTTCATTTCTCCTGAAGCAGATGTGTGAAAAATATTGCATGCCTTTTGTAGAACAAAAGTGAGAATTAATTTCAAAGCTCTGGCAGATCTAAAAAAACCTAATATTACAATTTGTTGAGGAAAATCATCCAACAGCAGATTCAGATAATGTGAAAAAATACACAGCACATATTTGGGCTGAAGATCTTATACTGCTTTACAACTTTCGTCCTATTGTCACTTATAATAAAATCAGGGGGAAAAACCTTGAGAGATAAGCTGCTTATTTATTTGTTCCTGAAGCTTTGATAACATGTAGGTTGCCGTGTGATCTTTATAAACTCAGAGGTGCTAAGCACAGCTTGTTTTTGAAAGTCAATGCCAGCAAGAGAYAGACTTTTTGTAATAACACCCGGTGAGCTGTGGCACTTGTATACTCATATATTTGTCTGTGCCAAATTCTTACCTAGTCTACATTAACAGAGCTCTTTTGACTTCATGCTGGGGATCTGGCCCAGCATCCATTTCTTGAATATGTATATCCAACTAGGACAGACATACTGGAGAGGATATTTCTCATCCTCACACTAACCAAACAACTCCAAATACCTATAAAATACAAATAAAAATAGTAATCTCTTCCTTTTCCCAAATCTTACAGGATAGAGGTTGATCAGATGAGAAAATACAGGATTTCTTTGTTTGCCTTTTTTTTTTTTTTTTTAGGATCTAAAGGAACAGGTAGATGGTCTTAGAGGAAATTATTGAGAAAAAGAGTCAAAGAAATGAATTTGTCAATTGCCTTAATTCCACATGCAAACTGACCTCAGATAACCCGCACTCTCAAAAAGGAAACACTACTTTAAAATAAATCCTGCAATAATCCTCATTGGCAACATACACAAAATCAGGTAGAGGACTTATTGGAAAAAGGGGAATTGGGGTAAACTTCTCCTTGCATCATCCTACATCATTGCTGATTTGTAGTGTGTGTTCATAGATGATTCAGATGCAGAAGTCAAAGAAATCTGACACCTGAGCCAGTTTTCCCTCTCCCAGGACAGGTCCCATGGCCAGAGGGAGCTCTCCCTTGACTCCTTGGCTTTGTCCTACTAGAGGGTTATGAGATTCTAGAAGAGTCTCACTCTCGCAGAAGGTTGTTATCTTACAGGAGGAGGTGGTGCCAAACTGCTGCAACTAGTCTGTAGAGAGCTGGAAATATCAGGATAAGGTACTCATATATGCACGTATGACTGTCACAATTCACTGGTATAATGAGCTGTGATGATCAGGATGGTTGGGAATACCACAGCCTAACACGTGCCTTTTCCTTTTCATTTTTAAATTGTCCCATTTTCCCACTTTTCTCCCCACTTTTCCCTTTCTTCCACTCTGTGCGTCACATCCTGAACTACATCGCAGTCCAAATACAGGATATTCATGCTTGAAGCCCCACCCAAGCAACGGATAAACTAGAGGGTAATGCATTGTTTCTATGCCAAAGGCAGTTTGACACACTGCACCATGCAGGCTGTTAATCTTTACTTTTCTGTCCTATGAGCAAAATAGTGATTTAGTTGTATAGCGGAGATGCAGTTATCCAGAAGGAAAGCACTTATACTGATGACATCAAGTACTGACATAAATGCACATCAACCACTGTTTCTGCTTTAAAATGATTTTTTTGGACTCAGTTGGCAGGGTAATATTTTCTCGTTTTTCTTTTCTTTGCAAGTCTGTGATAGATTTCACAACAACAAAGCAATTCTGTAGCACTTTTATAGCCAATGAATTGAGGAAAATGAGGGGTCCTGTCCATTAGTTCATTTTAAGTCCAGAGTACTGGCAGAATGGCAAGTATGGAAAAAAAGGTATGAAGAAACCCACACTCCATAATACAGAAAACTATGTGTAACACTCCATAATAAAGAAAACTTGCTGTCCACATAGGTGCACAAGAATTTCCAATTGAAGAACACCCATAGTACATTTTCATCCACTACGCCACCTCCCATATATGCTGAAGGAGATATGAAATGCACAAATTTGACTTCTAGGGAAAATTCCTCCAAAAAACAACCTGTAAATTCTACATTTTAAGTCCTGAAGTGTTTGCTCCCACTGTCTTCCTTTCTATTATAAACTTGGGTGGTCTGTTGTACATGTAAATAAATATTCCTTTCTTAGCAGTGGCAATGAGTTCCACTGTTTCATGTTTTTATTTTTTTTTTTTTTTAACTAACATTTCATCCTATTTTAAATTTTCCATTGTTCATTTTAATTGAATATTCCCTTCCAATTAAGATAGCAGATGCTCCTAACAAAAGTATACAACACAAAGGATGATCTGAAAAGAGACATGTACTTAAGAGTAGTCTTATTGTACTTACTTTTTCCATGTCTTTTGTTATTTGTCTTCTGTGCTCAGTCAACAGCTAATGTTTTTCTGAACATGGTTATCCAAATGAGACAGGCAGTACATTTTTAGCACAGATTTATAACTTTTTTGGTGTTACTCCACATTCCATTCCATGTGCTTCCTAACAAGATGGAGGGGACTGAGCAGTCATATGCTAATTCCTGCATTGGTACCATTAACTAGAATGTGTWTGAATAGTTCTTTTATCTGTCCTCTTTAGAGAGAGTATTTGTTTTGTTTATGAGCAATATAGTCCATCTGATACATCAGTGCCTATTGTTCTCATTTTTCTTTTTCTCTCTAGCGAAATTCTCCACAACCATGTTTCTGGAAGTAACTGACCAACAGAATTTTGTACCATGCAACAAAATATGACTTTATTAATTACTGCACGTGCCTTTGTTTTACTTATTCCATCTGCATATTTTTCCAGCTCATTAAAAAATATTATTAAATTTATTAGAGAGAAACTTGAGGCACCTCTTACCCATTTTCCTAGCATGAAAACCTTCTAGCTAATTGTTGATTCATAACAGTACTTTGTCTTTCTGCACATATCTTAGTTTCCTCTTCAACAAACTAACTTTGATGAACAGCTCTTAACTGAGCGTTTACTTAACATTTCTGTAAGGCCAAATTTCATGTCTGTGAAATCCCCTAGCTTGAGATTTGAATTTTCAAATGCTAGACAATTGAATGGCGCAGTCTACAAGCTTACATTTTATTGAGGCCTACATCAGCACCTGGCAATGACTTTGAGAAATGAGCCCGCAGATTCCCTGTCGATGTATCAACTATTTGCCTCAACATGTTGGGAACTCTCAGCAGTGGCTCTTCCCTCACGACAAACTGTCATGCAATTAAAAGAAAATACAAAAATCACCAAAAGGAAAATGTTAATATTTCAAAACCTAATGTCAGAGAAAGTATGGTTAACCAGTCTGTGCATGCTTTTTACAAACTGCTATTTAGAAATAATTATATTAAAGAGATTGTTCGAGTCTTTTCTTTTAGCTTTAAACTCAGCATGACCATGTGTGAAATGATCCATCAGATTTCATCAAAGTTACGAATCCCATATGGCTTGTATTGCCACAGTTTAAAACTTCCTATGATTCAAAATATGTCTACACTATTCCTAAATAAATACTTGAGCTAGATTACAACTTGCTTGTTTGGTGTAGGTCGCACAAAACCTACCAGAGAAGCTGGATGAAAGCTTAGGCTCTGTATCACATGGGAAGCTCTGTGTTGCCAGACCTAACAGCAGGTCCTAGGCTAGTTCATTAGAAACTGAGCCCAGGCTGGGTCAATATATCGGAGCTACTTCTTTGATGGTAACATCAGCCTATCTTTTGTGAACCCTAAGTGTAAATAATTGTTAATGTACTGAAATAGCCCATGACTTTGAGTCATTGCCTGTGTACAGATATACACACTTTACAAACAAGTAAAACAAGTATTTCTAAATATTCGACACATTTCTTTTTTGTACCCAAATTGAGTTCTTTTTTTTTTTTTTTCAGTTCTGTTTAATGACTATCCTTTTCAAAGGAAACCTGCTCTTAAAACCTCAAATGAGTTTCAGTGTTTTCAGCTTAATATCTAGATCTTTAAACCTCCATATCTGAAGACCTTTATATGAGCTGCACTTGAAACCTGTTTTTTTTCTTTTTTTGAATTCTCTTCCATGTCACAACTTCCAGGATTTATGTCAGAAAACACCCCCTTTCAGGAGATGCTCCTGAGTATGTTTTATTTCCTACCTAGTTTTGTCAAAAAGCGTAATATCCTACAATACACTATGAGTACATACATATTCTACAACACAGTATGCATCCCAGCTATTTGAGACCCAAGTCTTTCAAAGGTGGCAAAGATCCAGAACAAAGGACATAAGAAACTCCAGTAAACAATTCAGGCATTACAACTTAAAATGTTGCAAGACTGTCATTTTTTTAGTGAGAAAAACTCTCAGCTATACTCACTTTTACACCTCTCTTTCAATAAGAATCATATTTTCCAACAACACAAAAGTAATGACAGCATTTCTTACTTAAACATATTATTTACATTCTGTAGGTAACTTAGAATCAAATTACGAGTAATTGAAATGACTGAATATTGCATCCCCTAAAATGGCTGTGCTTAATATAGCTTATATCAGACTGACAACGCATGTTTGCTCACTTGTGCTCTCTCAAGGAACATTTATCGTACAAAATCATGTATTAGAACAAAAGAATATCCTCTTCACTTCCTGAAGTGCTATCCAAAGTACAAAATAACATAGATGAGAATTCAAATGTTTTCTTGGGACCAGTTTTGCAGATTATAGAATAGTATTCCCTTGGGTTTCAGGAAATGGCAACTACAGTTGGCATGGGATGTTAAAAAAAGAATATGTGAAAGATGCTGACATACCTGTTCTGATCTGAATTGTGCATTTCTTCAGTTGGCTTCAGTGAAATGTGATATGGACAAGTTAACTTTAAGATGAAAAGGCCTTGAAATAAATAATGCATGTAAATTTCACATTTTACAGTAATGGAAAATGCAAAAGTATTTGCATTTTATTTTATAAAACAGAAGTATTAATAACATTTTGTTTCAGTACATAAAATGATAATAAACTATTTTCTCTCTTCTTTTCTACCACTGGTATTTATCTCTTCATCAAAATTTAGAGGAATAAGATCAGATATTAGATGGCCATTCTCCAGACAGAACAATGAATATGATACAATTAATTAATAATTCATTAGATTGGGATATGATTAAAGGTGAACTAGAATAACAACAATCTTTAAGACTGCCTGTTGTAAATCAACTGATTTCCAGGGGAAAAAGAAAATTTAAAACCTCCAACAGTAATTAGGAGAAACAGGTTTTCAATGTTTGTAAAATAGAAAAACAGGGTGCCAAAAAACCCCACAAATATAAAATGACAAGATTGCCAATAACTTCAGATTATGTGGTATTTAAAAGACCTTTCAAATATCATTTATTTACAATAATCTCTCTTACATTAGTACGCAAAATTAGGAGACCCGAGTCCTATTTTTCCACAGACCGTCTGAGAAACAGAAGAAAATTGCCTAACATCTCTTGCGCCTCCATTTCTAGTTTCTTATCTGAAAATGAGGATGATACCTAAGTGCTACCTTTACAAAGGTGTTAGGAGGGTTAGATAAGTACCCTCTATAAAGCCCTTTGAGATCCTGAGATTAAAAGCTCTGTAAAACGCAAGAAAAGCCCTATGTAAGTGCAATATTATTACTGTAGTTCTTACTATGTTTATTTGTTTACTCTCCTCTAGCGAACATAATAATTCTGAAGAGATTTACATTTGAACTTTGTAAGAATTCTGTTATCTGTCTTTAGAATTGCTCTTAAGGGCTCTGTAGAGGGAAGGTAAATGCTCACAAAAGCACACTCAAATCTTTCCTAGGATCCCATCCTGCAAGATATTCAGTGTCTCTTGAGCCGCACAGAGCACTCTCAGCTGACTGCACTCATCACACTGCAAAATTGGGCCTTGGATTTCAGGTGCCAGCATTGCTATGAACAAGAATCTCAGCACAGAAATAAACATAATTCCACATTTCTTTTTCAGTTGCTTGTTAGACTTATGCATCAGGTGAGCAGATGCAGTTATCAAGTCCACTGCCTCAGTGCTCAGCAGAATACTGATGTACTCAGCAAAGTACAAAGAGCAGGTCTTTTTCTCTTTATTGTCACTGATGCTGCAAACCAGCATGGAGAAAAAAGTGCCCACATGTCACTGGAGGTATCTTTTTCATTGCTGGACATTGTGGACAGACTGAACATCCAACTGCCTTATCATAATGTCCTTTTTCCTTTTGATTTCTGAAAAAAACCTAAGGACATTCAAACAGTTCTGTGTGGCCTTTTAATGCTATTCCTATCCTGAAGAATGAGAGCATGGAAAGTGGGACATGGATAAGAAGGAAGGATGGATAAGTAGGAAAGGAAGCTGGCATCAACTTAAACATAAGATTAAGAGAGTCAAAACTTTTCTAAAAGGACATGCTATTTTAGAGCCTAGTCTGGTAGCCTTTGACCAGGTATTTCCTGAGGCAGCAACGGAAGCAAAAGGACTTCCAAAAAAAACCTAACTGGAGCAGTTATGATGAGAGAAGAAAAATGTTATTTTTGGTTTTGAGAGGGAATCTCCAAATACTTTGCATGCTGTGAAAATCATTTCTCCAAGTTTTACTTAAAGAGAAAATTGCTCATTTCTAAGGTTCAGTAAACCAACATAATTGAGGGGCTTTATTTTCTCCTCCATTTCCATGGAGAATGAGACTGTTTTGAAACAAATGAATCATATGTATAACAGATTTCTGATTGTACAGAAAAAACTGTACATAATCTTGAGTTTTCTCTTCAAAAATATCTTTGGGAAGAATGCTACATATCTTGGAAAAGTAGTTGCATCAGAAGATATCATCCACGCTAAGAGCAGAGTCTAGGACACAGTGAATGTCTGTCACCTAGAGGATCAGGGAAGATGGGCAAAAAGTGTCTCTGAGCAGCATGCTTGGTTTTGGGGGTTTTTTTTGGCTTTGCTTTGTTTTTTTCGCTCCATTATTCACATTGGCAAGAGGGTATTTCTATGTTTTAGGGCAGCCCAAGAAAATGGAAAATAGTTTCTTGCCACACTTAAGCTGAGTTTTAGACCTTGAGAGTATTCACCAATAAGGAAAATTCTTTTTAGGGCAGTCTTGGCTCACAATGCTCTAATTTGAGCCCTATACGTTATCATGCTCTGTTTAAGGTCTGGTGGATCAAGGATGTATGGGGAAGCGGAGTAAATGAAGCTTGCAACAGGCAGTAAAATAAAAAATGGTCATAATTCAAGATTATTACTATTAGAAAATTGCTATTAAAAGTTGGATTTTTAAAAATAAGTTGTGACTTCATTACATTTAATGTTTGCTTTAAGTTTACCAACTTGCTATAGTCCTCCTTAGCTTCTTTCAGACTTATCTTTGGTAAGCAATTGCTTCCTAAAATCCACTACTTTGCTGCAAGTTATTTTTTACACATCTCCATTGGTCATTTTTTCCACATATATTCTCATTTCACTGTGAGAAAGGATACTAAAAATTGAAAGGAAGCAAAAGGAAAAAAAATAAAACCTTATATTGGTTTTCTTTATTTCTTTAGGATATAGATGATAACGGATAAGAAACATGGAAAGTGAAGTCATTCCAGACAGTCAAAAAACACTATTCAGTCAGTAAATCAGGAAGATACACAGCCAGGTGAATGGTATCTCATGTGTACCAACATGAAACCTCTGCAATGAAAACTGGCAATATTGTTAAGTAGGTCCTTAAAATTAGAAGCATCCATATTTATGGAGTTTATATGTGGTTAAAATGTCTGATTTAAGAAAAATATATAGTTGACAATAACAGAGTAATTACAGTCACCGCTTCAATCTGGCTGTATAAATCATCATGATTCAACCTACAGTAGTAATAAAAATAAATGATACTGTTTTTGGTTCACTAGTGTTGATCTAACAAAATATAATGAATCAAAAAAATTCCTGAGTGAAACAGTCTCATAAAAATAACAATTTACTAATGGCTTCTTAACAACTTATGTGAATGCAATACAAAAGAATTGTATTTTTAATAAAAATAACCTTTTGGTAAGAAATTAATCTAATTTTATTCCAGTCCTCGTAATAATTTTGTCCAACATGTGTTTTTCCTCAGAGACTGCCTCTTCTCCGTAATTCAGATTTCACTGATTTAGTAAATGAGACAGGAGGGGGAGTTTATTGGCATAAAAATTTAATGAACAAGATTCATTCTGAGAAAAAGTTATAGGATCAGGTGCAATGATACTAGTCAGGTCAGAAAATAGAGAAAACTGTGAAATGTCCATATAAAATATCCCAAAGAAAGTTTCTTCTCTACATGTCCCTGTACAAGTAGACTTTGAACAGCAGGTTGCCTGCCTACTACTATTATCTTTTCACATCCTATCAAGAGAAAAACAACTTTATTATTTTCCCCACCAAACCCACATCGGAACTGCAAGAAATCAACGTATAGCTCTTTTGAACAAGTCTTCCTCATTAACTAGACCCATTAACTCTCTGCTGTGATAGAAAATTTGCAGGCATCTTCAGGTGCTATAATACCAGCTTTAGGTGAGATTACTCGTTCAAATGTTTTCTTTAAATCCTGCATCAGACCGAGCTGCCTGAGTACATCAGTTTGATGAACAGCATGGTGGCCATATCAACCTACGAGGAGTAAGACCTGTGCCCAGATACAGTCAACCAGAGCTTTGCACCAACTTCAGCAAAGCTAAGATGTTTTGCTAAGAATCAAGCCCTCCACTCCTGATGCTGGCAGGAGTAGGCTAGATTATCAATCCATAAAAAATAATATTGAAGTTAAACCCTAGAGGGTTTCCCACTCAATACAGTCTTCAGGAGCTGGTAACAGTGTTCAGATGTTTTGGTTACATTGGAAAGCAGTATGCAAATTGCCTTTCTGATGTTTCTTTATAAATCACATCACTGTTGCAAGAAACAGCTTTTATTTTATCTACATGTCAAGACTCCACTTAAGTATTCCAGAAGCACATAATCACGCTTTGAATGTAGCTGGAAGTTCGCTACAGTAAAGTCTGCAGAAATGGCTCCAAAATGCAAGTATTCATTTTCAGAATTCAGTTGCAAAACCAGAAATCACAGGTGATAATCCAAGCCCCCAGTGGGAGAGGATGTTATGAATTACTTTGACACTTAGTAATCATTGCTAACTAGTAATGTACACTCAGTAAACATTACTAACACTGTTAATTAAAAAAATCAAATCAGTTGACAAATTTTTGGTTAAAGAAAAAAATAGTCTAATGAGATAATGTTATGGAGAGATGCCAAAAATCTTTGTGGTCTGTAGGAGACAAAACCACTAAAGCGTCAGAGCATTTAGAATTAGTTGGAGACTTAAATTTTTGTAGAGCAAATGAATTGTTCGTTTCCTGCAAGGAAAGATTTAGAGAACCTCTGGATTAAGCTAAAGCAGAGGATCAGCCTGAGCTCTGTAACCACGGATTTCTACACATCTGGAACAAGTTATTTCCCAGTCCCTCGCTGACACCTAGTCAAGGATGAGGGAAAGATCAACAAACAGCAGAGAGGGGAATAAAAGCAAGTGTTTAGGAGACCAGTAAGGAATCTAAGTCGGTGTAACAGGCCAACCCGTGCAGAGCTCAGCAAAATCTCTCTCACTGCCAGACGATGTCCATGCAGGACTGGGCAGCAAACTCCTGATACCCGTTAGTACCAGAAGCAGTTTCATTATAYCTACCATGGTAAATGGTATTACATTTTGATTTCTGAAAGACAAAGAAGGCGTAAAACCTCTCTGAATATTCTGTATGAGTGGGATACAAACATTCCACAATTTACTAGAAGATTGAAGTTAAAATGACAGATGGCCATTGCAATAACTGCTGTATATCACATATACTGTGTATGAAAAATCAGGGAATTGCAGTCATCAAACAACAGAAGAAAAGGGCAGAAAAATTCCTGGAAAGAATAGTTTTTTACTAATGGTAGAGCAGTTACTCTCTGCAAACTCTAAATACCTTGATAGTCCTGAGTAAGGTTTTTAGAGGGAAGAGAGGGATTTTCAGGGAATGAATAACTGTCATTCAGTAGCATATGTCCCATCTGCATTTTTTCTTAAGAATAGTAAGATATCAAAATTTATTGAGGGATTGCACCGTTAAATTGTGAAGGCCCATTCTCTCAAACACCTCACACTGTTCTTATGCAAACATGGACAGGGCATATGGCGTAAGAATAATTTTTTATTTAAGAATCTGAATTTGCTCACATTCAGAAATGCTCATGTATCTTAGCAGTAGACTACAAAATTACGAAAGCACAGCGTATTCTGGGTATATGAACACTTACTTTGCTGTTTAATAGAGATAATAGAAGTGTTGGAAGCAACAGGATCAAGGGAATTAGAGGAAATGCTCATTAAAACAAATTTAAAAGGTCTAATGATTAAAATATTGATTAATTAGCCAAACATTGATTAACAGTCACACTTTATCAGCTACAAAGGTTCTAATTACTGCACCATTATTCCATAGATTGACCTGTTCTCTCTTGTCACTTACGATGAAGAACAATTTTTATTAAGTGGGGTTTGGATTTTTGACCTGTAAAATTTTAATAGGGAGTGCAAAGAGGGTGTCGTGTGTGGTTTGGCATTTTAGTCACTGAGGGACTCATAGTTACTGTCTCTACTTAACCAAAGGCACAGAAGTGCAAGAGGGATGTGAATACACAGGGATTAAAGCCCCCCACATACAACTTCCCAATCATGAGAGAGAGAGAGATGCATTTGAAACTGCGCTAAGTCTGCTTCAGTGAAAGGAGAAACTGTATGATGCTAAACTGTACTGATGAGTAACAAGAAAACGTTTAAATGGGGCACCAGCATATTGACCAGACAAACCCTGTTTGCTAAGATACACAATATTTTAATGGGGATGTATAAAATGAGAATCTCTTCTTAATTTTTTGTACCTACTCCAAAGCAACCCAGCCTACCCTGGAGATGTAGCCATTTCACCATAAAAAAAAGAAAAAAGGGAAAAAAAAAAAAAAAGAGCAGCAGCAGTCAAGACCAAATAGTAGTTATAGTAGTTCATCTACCAAAATATTTCCCACTACAGCAACCTAGGTCTCGGAAAACTGCCTCACACTTGAAAAATATTCTCCAGAAAATTTATGGATGTCTCACATAAGACTATCTTGCTGATTTCAATAACTGTCCATTTAAATCTGTTGATGTAGCGTTTAAACCTTGCTTCACAAAAGAAAGAGGCTAATACACACATGGGGTTACACTCTCAATATAACTGTCTGAAAGTGATGGTCTGGATTTACTCCTGATGAGATCAGCTCTAAGGCCAGAAAGCAGATTTATGGTGTGAACATAAATGAGCATGAGGAGGGGGACCTTTTTGATCATACATATGCTTGTCAGGCAAAATGTGCTCAAGACCTCATTGCCAAATAAGCAACAGCAAGTCAGTCCCTTGCAGCCAGCGGAAAATGACATCAGGAGGACAACTCTGAACAGACGCACCAGGCTGATGGGTTCAATAGCCAAACCCTAGTAAAGGGCCAGGAAAAAACTGGCACTCAGGTGCTAACACGGGGGCTGGGCTGTATTTCCTTCAGGCTAAACTTATAGGTCTCACAGAGGGGCAACAGTTTAGAAATAGCTGTATCACTCTTCAGCAGCTCAAAGGAAAAAGAGGAGCTAGTGCCATGCCAAGGTCTGAAATATCCTACTACCTCAGCTTCTGCATATTGAGGAAATAACTGCTTCTCATGGATAGTGGTACTCAACAGCAACTGAAGGAATTAACACTGTAGTAAACAGGTAGATGTCCTTGGCCTTTCCACTCCATCCTTCTGTTACACTGTCTATTTTAACCAAAACAAATCCTTTACTTCTACCATCCACATCAGCAAAATAAAAACTATTTCATTTCCATTATACACCATATGGCCTCCTGATCTGCCTTCTTGATTTTTTACACCAGAAAAGCTGTTACATTTATAATACAATTATAACTTAAATCCACAAAGACAGTTTACAGCATAATCAGACAAGTCTGCCTGTGTGTTATCCTGTTATGCCAAGGTTTATGGGTTTTCTCAGGTTACTCAATGACGGGGGGGGGGGGGGGGGGGAAAAAAAAAAAAACACAACCCACAACAACAACAACAAAAAAACCAAAAAAACAAACTCACCACTTTCTTTAGAACCCATTTATACATACCCAAGCTTGCATCAATACAGTAAAAAATTCCATGTAAGACCAGCTAAACAGTGTTTTAGGGTAAAAGTCAGAAACCAGGTATTCCTCTTCTCATTAAGCTAAGTTACCGTGCTCTTCACTCCTCCCAGAAGTGACACCAAGAGGCACAGCAGTTTAATGCCTACCATAGTGCAAGCCAAATCATGGACTTGCTTTTCAGTGTTGCACATGCAGACCAGACTCAGCTGTGGTAGGCAATGACGCCAGACAGGAGAATGGTCCTGAGGCACCATGAGAAGGCTCATCTCAAGTGGCGTCCCAGTCCAGCCCTGGCTGGTTGCTGCTGGGTGTGCTGGTCAGGTCACTCCCGCCCTGTCCACATGGGTCTTCTCAACCCCTTTCATACCATGTTTGGGATTGTGGCAGCCCGTGAGGCAAACCAGCATCTTTGTGAGGTTCACAGCACTGCACAACCACTCCCGACTTGCCTTTTTCCCTTCAGGGTACCGCTTCCCAAGGTTAACGTTACTTCACGTTACTTGTAAAGGATAGTTTTTGTGTGTGTGTGATATTGCTTTTATACTTCGAGAAGGCAGCAGAACCATTTGCCCTGGCAGTGATGCAGCTCTTCCTCGCACTAAGAACACAAGAATATGATCCTAACTGGAAAGAGACACAATAAAACAAGGGTTTAACAAAGCGTCCCTTTGCCATCACGACGGGATTTGCAGTCCATAAGGTTGATTTTATTGTAACAACAAAGTGCAACTATTGCTTCAGTGTCACAGCAAATATCCAGAGTCATGTGTGTGCAATATTAAAAACTTAAATCCCACATTTAATGAAATATTACCTACTACTTACAGGTAGCTCCAACATACAAGCCTTTACAGAGTTTTTGCAAGCCGTAATAGTATACTGAATGTATAACAAATTTAAGATACTACTAATGCACCAGTAAAGCACAGAAAAATTGTAGTGAGCAATCAGCAAGACAACCTATCTGCCTAAGGGTGCTTCTAAAGCAGAAATATTAGTTCTTGTTTCCGAGGGTAACAGAGAGGGCTGTAAAAATGCCTTAATAACAAGGAACCTTTTGATCATCATTGATAGTGAGAAAACCTTTGTAAGATTTAATTTTATTTATTTCCTTTAAAGATTCTTGACTTCTTTACTCCGTGATAACCTGGACTGCTAACTGCTAAAATTTTACGTGCTTCCACTTCCTTTGCTGACCCCTTCCCCAAGAGTACATTCTTTGTATTCTTTACCTCCTGATTTTTAAGATCACCTATTCTCCTGCTCTCCTATTTAGCAAATGCCTTCCTAATTAAATAAGTTCTTCACCTCCCCTCCACCCCAAAAGTGTATTAACAATGAAATGCTAGTGAGTAATGTGAACAGTAAGTATTTTAAGGCAGAACCTATTTTATGTTTGAGTGTTTAGTCCAAAAAGATCCCATTCTTGTGTGATCCTTAGATACTATTGCGAAACATGACAATAATGATAGTGATGTTTCGACACTAACAATAGTGATGCTTCTACAACTATGTTAACTTTCTTTATTAAGACGTATCTCCCTGTCCGCAACCAGTCAACTGTATCCCATTATGAACATTATCGTTGTCATTTTAGAAAAAAATGCAAGTGATGCCCATTTACACAATCTAACAGGTAACAAAAATGCTGCAAATACATATTCCTGGCCATATTTCAGAAGTTATGAGAGTGATTTCAGACAAATTGCGCTCAAAAATGTAAATCGAGGTAGCTCTACTGGTTTAATCCAGAGCAATTATTTTACAGGCAAATAACCGAATCAGGGAATTGTTCAGCCACAGTTAGAAACTGCCTTGTAAATTCATGTTTGCATTTCCCACCTCCCAGAAATTACTCTGGAGGGGGTCATTACCGCTTGGGGTAATAGCTGCCCAGCATATAGTTGAAAGCAGAATCTCTCCAGTTCCTTTTCACATGTTCTTTATCTAACTCCATTTCTTCTACTAACCACTACATCAGACATGGAAAACTTTGTCTGGGCACGTTTGAGATTGCTTGAATACAAAAATGGCAATTCTTTTTCCTGATGCACTATTTTAGATTTAAAATACGAACTTAGAAAAGCAAGTTTCTGTTTCGCATTCTAATTATTTAAGAGTCTCTGGCTTTGTTTCTGTCACATTTGGTTAAAGTATACTATGCGATTCTTAATATTAATTTTCTTGAACATTCTAGACAATTTTGTGTTTTAGAAAATGGTTTGTATCTCATGCATGATTAGGGAGATTTAGTTGCTGGAAGGAAATAGTTCAAGCCCTTCTTTTTAAAAATAGGCACATGCAAAAGCAGCATTTACACGTGTCTCTTCAAGCAGACCCTGGTGAAACACAGTCACAGAGAACGAAGTTGATCCCTGTGTGTAGTGAGAACATAAAGCTTATGCACCACTTAAGTCTTTAAAATAGGGTTTAAGTAGGAGTTAAGCATATTTTTTTCAGGCACTCCTCATGGGGTAAAATTTACCAACAGAAAGCCTGAATAACTTGAGCAGAGGGCAGTGGGGGCCACACAAAAGGAAGGAGTAGGGAATCGTGCTTCAACATGGTAACTGTTGGTAAAGGTCAGCTTCCTACTGACAATAAAGTGCACTCGCTGTATTTATCTGGCAGATCCCTGTGACAGTGGCTGGTAATCTATGGATAGCTTTTTAGAAGGGTTTGAGCAGCGGCCTTCTCTCAGCATTACTATTATTCTCTAAAAAGTTTCTGTATTCTGTGCTCATTTGCCCTGAACAATACAGTACAGGAGGAACATTAGGAGCCCATAAAATGATATGCAGTAAAAATATAAGATCCAAAATAAGTTCTTAACAAAATATAAATTTTAATTTTTAAGTTGTGTGTCTGGTAGTGCCTAAAACCATATTTCCTCCATTGTCAGTGGGGAATTTTCCCTTGAGACAAAAATCATATAATCACTCAGAAGAGATGTTGCAATCATCTGCCCAAAAATATCTGCAGGAACCAACAGAAACTAAACAACAAAACAAGCCAAGAAAACACAAACTGATCAAACCATATTCTGGTTTAGACCCAAATCAGCAATAGTTAGGCTATTCGCCACCGTAAGCTAAATGACATGCCTCCTCTGACTTATGCCACGGGTCTTATGCTTTTTTGCTCATGGTTAACTTAAGTCATCTTTAACTTTGAACCCTCTAGCTTTTATCAGTTTGCATTACAACCCTAGTGTTATTCAGGTTTATTTTTTTTAGCATGTACATGCCCCCACCCACCCACATACACACACACAGACAGAGAAAAATAAGGAAATTTTTGTCATTGTAGTATTTTGGCAGCATAATGGGAATAGACAGCATCTACTTTGTGCTACAAATTTGAATGTGAAATTTCAGAAAACCTCCTTGCATTAAAAATGAATTAACTGTGTGATTATTAATTGTGCATATTCCAATCCCTTTGTGCTGTACTGCATGTTTCTTGAATCTCATTTGAATCCTTTGGCTAAGTAATGTGTCAAGGGGGG
Source organism: Phoebastria nigripes (assembly GCA_035582835.1). NCBI lineage: Eukaryota > Metazoa > Chordata > Aves > Procellariiformes > Diomedeidae > Phoebastria > Phoebastria nigripes. Next base: position 1,102,555 of record JAYKAV010000700.1, on the reverse strand, counting down.
TACTAGCCTGAATGCCTGAGTTATTTAAAAAGCAGGACAGCACTTCCAGATTAGAATACCAATGAGTGGGGTTAAAAAGGCTCTACTGTAGTTGGAGGGCAGCTCTCAGTCTGAGTAGTACCTGAAAAGGACCTCTATGGACTAATTTTCAGAATCACATTGTAATGTGGGCTCATGTCAATCATCAGAACAGACAGCTTCATCCCATGATATAAACTAGTTATACATTCAAGAGCTGCCAGAGGATCTTCATTAAAAAGGGACTTAGCATTAAAAGAAGGAGGTTGTTTTATTATAATACTTCAAACACAGTTTTTTGTTTTATATGTTCTCAGAAATCTTTTTTGTTCTTCTTCACAATATCAAAAAAGTGCCACAGAAGAAGCAAAAACATTAAATATTCCAATTTTTAATGGGAATCAAGGTAGCTTTCTGGTTTAAGGCATTAAAAATCATATACATTTTCCTAAATATATTCATGTCTTTGAATAACAAAAAGAAGTCTCTAGATGTAATAGGAGGATGTTTTTAATCTTTTGTGAGAAGGGATTTGCAGAGCTGACTACTCAAGGTACAATATCTACTGGCAAAGTATATCAGTGAGAGCTTTATACATATAAATTTGTATAAAACCTTTGGGCTATCCACAAGCTTCCAGATACCAGTTAGATATTACAATCCGTGTCATTAAAATTTAATATGATTGTGTTAAGAAGAAAACATTAACAATATCCATGTAAGTAAATCATTGACACAGTAATCTAATATTTCAAGAAACCTTAACAGGGGTTTATTAAAAAATAAATAGATAAATGTAGCTATTTACCTATATGGGTGTCATTTCAAAGAACCTGATTTAAATATAATTTCACAAGTCATGCAACTTCTTCAAAATAGCTGGGAGTATTTTGGTCTAAAATTGCTGTTGCCTACCTACTTTATRCCAGGATAAATAGTTTATGGGAATCTAATTGAAATGAGAAGATGTTCCTTTATGAGGAGAATACAGCGTCCAGTCTAATACGTTTTCTGCTGTGTCTTTTTAAGTTACAGTACTTATATTCTGCATTATTTTCTGTCCTGAGAAAAGATCTCCATTTGTAGCCTTTTTCCTTTTTTTAATCAGCTTGACAATCATCAAAAATAAGACACATTCTTAGTAATAGTAATACTGAGCATTTCATGATACAGTGCTTTTCATTTTCTATTATTACCTTCACAATTATTAGCTAATTAATTATTAATAAGTTAATGAGTTTTCCTATTGCCCTCATTACCATAATATCTAGCACCTCTCAAACATTTAAGAATTCCATTCTGAACAGCCTGTGAAGCAGGAAATATTGTCACCCCCATTTTAGAGATGGGAGACTGAGGCACAAAGGTTCTCATTCCTGTATTCATGTTTTATAACGATGGTAGCATTAAAAGGTAATGGGATTGCTTTTAAAACAAAGTTATTTTAGTCATCATTGGCAAGAAGATTAAGAAACCTAGCACAAAGAGGTTTAAGTAAATTTAACAAGGTTACAGAGGAATCCAGCTCTTAATTAAAACTGAGATGTTCTCGTCTCTTATTTCTTTGGACAGACTACTAGACTTTCCATATTTATTTTTCATGTAAATCAGTTATGATGGGTTATAACAGTAACAGTACATGATATGATATATGATATGATAATACAATATATTGCATTTTTCAGTGATTCTCTTCAGACATTTCTCTGGAAGCAGTATCATTAAAAATGAGTTTCAAGAGCTTAGAAAACCCTCCCGGTGAGTGAGCTTTAGCAAACTCACACGAACCCAGGGATATCTTAATTAAAGTCTTTCTGATGTTTAAAGATAAAACAGACATAACAATCCTTGCTCTTTTGGGTTCTTAAAAGAACTCTTTTGAGGCCACCTTCTCTCTCTCTCTGTCATGCTCAAGCCTTGAATTACACACAAACACGCACAAAATATCCACCTCAAAAACACTCTACAGAATGAGAGCATGACAATTACTTTGAAGTGCTAGCACCTTTGCTAGCCCCCGTCCTTGGAGCAGTTAGCAGTTCAATCTTTGATTCGGCCTTTATCACTGCCTAACAGGTAAATGGCATTCCAATCTTAAGCCCAAAGTACACACATTTGGAGGACTTGTTCAGCATAGTTCAAATCTCTGGCGCAGAGCTCTTTACAGCACTATCAAAACCAAGAAATTAAGGGAACAATGAAAGCCTGCATTGCTGCAACAGATTATATATAAAGTAGTGCGTGGTGGCAGTAAATAGGGCTGTAAAGGGCTCGCACACAAAAATACTCAGTGGGACTGCAATTGCTGCCAACCATCTGTTGGGCATCCATAGCTCTCACTAAACCTGTGGAATTTCCAAAGATACTCTGTACCTCACAAGATCAAGCCTTATATTAACAACATCTCGTACTGAGCATGCTTTATGTGTACCTTCCRAAATGGTACAATAGCTGACAATATCAATCTTGTTTACGTTATTTGGATCTACAGAGGGTATTGCAAGATGCCTCATGTCTCAGAGCATGCAGAATTATAAAAGAAAGCCTCCTGCAGGGCTAGTCCAACTTTCTATCTTCGGTTTTTGGAAAGGTACTACACATTGTGTAATTTTATATTGCTTGCAGGAATTTCCAGAGTTTATTCTAGAAGATACTGCTTATTTATTACAAATTGAATTTTGATTTTTGTTAAACCATGCAGATGTGTGACAGATTCCCATCAAATTATACATCTGATTACCTTTGGCACCTCATTTGAGGTGCAATATATTCCGTGCATTTTCTTCCTTTATGCTCATGCTTACCTTGTCCATCTTTCCCCCATTTTCTATATGCTGATTACACCAACGTGGAGGCTTCAGCACCTTTTTTAATATATAAATCCTTTTGCAGGTGACTTCCAAAGGGGAAGCGGTACTGGTAGTTCAAGATTAAACACTATTCTTTTTAATTTATATTTGGTTTACATTTACATTGTAAAATTTTTATACTGAAGATAAAACTTACAACGCCATCAACCTGTCATCCATGAACCAAGTGATGCAGTCACTCTACTTACGGAAAGAGGCGAGATGCAGGTACACAAGGTAACTATTCTGGACCCAGTGAACAATTCTGGAGACAAAGGAATTAGATAGTGTCTTTTATGTCACCAGATTATACGAAACTGTCTTCTAATTTTAGCTGTCAATGTCTTAACGTTTTCAGAGTTATATTTAGCAGTTTATATTGGCACCTGTAGTCAAAAGCACGCAGAAAAAATACATCCTTAAAATAAAAAATATAAGTTATGCAATCCGCCAAGTCTCAGACTCCATGTAGAGTGAGCACTTAGTGAGACTTGAATGAAAGGAGATTATCAGAATCCTTTGGAAGGGGAATATTGACACTGCTCAGAGCACAAGACTGGAAAAGGCCTACGTGTTAATAAAATGGCAAAATCCTCAACTGCTCCTCTGTGCAACACTAATTTTCCTAAGATTTGACTAAGTTGATGGGTTTCACAGACAGACTCTAATAGACAGCCACAAACCGCAGGTTCCCTGGAGTGTGCCGATACCCAGTAAGGAATGCATTGCTAGAGACCAAAAGCTTCTTTGAGGGAAATGAAGGCAAAAAGTTAATCCAAAACAACCAAATGAGTTACAGGAGACAGCTTGAGGTAAAAAAATCTGGCAGGCTTCTTAGGTCCTGGGAAGTCTTAGTTAGCACTTTGTTCTGCCCAAAAATGTTTGAGAAAGAGATAAAGACGCTATAACATCCATGCTATAGTAGCAGGCATTAATCAATTTTGCAAGAGCAACTATGGAAGCATTAGTAAACTCAGCCACTTTTCACTGCTTATTGCAAATAAAAGCAGCTTTTGTCGAAACAGCCTCAAAGAAAGTGGCACGTTGACCCATTCCAGAAATTAAGGTTCCAGTTCTCAGGTAGCTGAAAATTCTTAACACCCTTCAACAGCAGCTAAAAAGATACATGTAACGTTATATGGCTACTACTTAAGAAGTATTTTGTATTGTAGAATATAGAACATTCCCATTTCATATATGAGATTGAGAGATTGCTGTTAAAATTATCTTCTTCATATATGTGCTGGTTTTGGCTGAGGTAGAGTTAGTTTTCTTCATAGTAGCTAGTATAGGGCTGTGTTTTGGATTTGTGCTGGAAACAGCGTTGATAACACAGGAATGCTTTAGTTACTGCTGAGCAGAGCTTACACAGAGTCAAGGCCTTTTCTGCTTCTCATCCCACCCCACCAGCAAGGAGGCTGGGGGTGCACAAGAAGCTGGGAGGGGACRCAGCCASGACAGCTGACCCCAACTGACCAAAGGGATATTCCATACCATATGACGTCATGCTCAGCATATAAAGCTGGGGGAAGGAGGAGGAAGCAGRGGATGTTCAGAGTGATGGCATTTGTCTTCCCAAGTAACCGTTACGCGTGATGGAGCCCTGCTTTCCTGGAGATGGCYGAACACCTGCCTGCCGATGGGAAGTAGTGAATTAATTCCTTGTTTGCTTTGCTTGYGTGCRCGGCTTTTGCTTTACCTATTAAACTGTCTTTATCTCAACCCATGAGTTTTCTCACTTTTAMTCTTCCGATTCTCTCCCCCATCCCACCGTGGGGGAGTGAGCGAGCGGCTGYGTGGTGCTTAGCTGACAGCTGGGATTACACAACGATACAACATGAAATTAGCAGAAAGAAATAAATATGACTAAGCCAGTTATATCCAGCTATACAAAAGCTCTAAAATAAAATATATCGATGYAGAATTGGTCTTAAATTTTTATGTCTGAATTAAGTTCAATTTTCATTAAGGAAACAAAACCTCAAATCACTCATCATCTCAGAAAACCCACTAAAGCTTCCAAAGACACGTGTTTTCTAAACAGTGATAGACACTCCAGTAGCTGGAAATATCTTTGGTTTTAAGTAAGGAGCCTACTTTGTTTACCAATGGCTTAAAGGGTTTTTGAGGAACATTAGGAAATTAATCATCTGAATGAAGCCGCTTTAAGAAAAACAGAAAATTAGGGGAAAAAAGAATGTTTGGCCATATTTTTTACATTGTTGTTCCACTTTACGCTATTTAGGGAGTATTGAGTTTCCCCCATACTTCCTCATTTATTCAAATTTAATATGTTTTAATGTTCTTGATAATATGCTTTACTACTTTGAGCCTATTGATGCATTTCCACCAAATCCTCTTCTGTGTTCTCTTTTGGAAAATCTTTACAAAAGCTGTGACAGCAAAAGAGGGGGGAAAAAAAAGGAGGGGGGGGCAGGGAAGAAAAACCAGTCTTGCAGATCTTGGACTATTTTTTTTTTTTTTTTCCAGAGGCCTGTAGTCATCACCACACCACAGAACCTCACACAGGGKTTTTTTTTTTTTCAGAAAATGCTTTAACACCAGGATTTGATGTCTAGTCTCTGCTTCACAGGGATATCTCTTTAAAGGAGACTTTCCTCTCTATCATTAATGTGTAAGTCAGTCAGTCAGACCTTTTTAATAAGCAGTTGAAGAGCCACTGTCTTTAGCACATGAAACTAACAAAAGCCTCATTAGTCAAATGAACAAAGAATAGTTTGAATATCAATGTATTATTTTAGAGGAAAGCCTCCTCCAAAAGAATCTCAATGCAATCCTTTTTACTGGAGTTTCTGGTGTCCAAATTTTAATGCTCTGGACCCTACCTATGAAAAATTGATGAGCAAAGAAAGCTGTTAAAAGACGACATCCATTGCATGTCATTTTTGCAATGTGCCACCGTATTCGACAATAATTCAAGAAGTAGAGAGCAGGCCTTTTCTTTTCTTTTTTTTTTTTTTTTTTTTTTTNAAAAAAAAACTTGTCCAACACAACTTTTTTCTTCTGTATCAGTGATCTGTTGCATAAATAACTTCGCATCAATTAGCAAGGTTATTTAAATGACCTCTGAGCAGCAGAAGAGGGCATCAAAACTATACAAAATTCAATAAAAATCTCCTGTTCATGTCACAAGCATAGAGTAAAATCTGTATTTGGAATGTCTATAAGCAATTTGGAAAAAAGTCACAAACGTTCCGTATAAAGATTTCATGAAACTAAATTCAGAGAGAACAGCAAGTCAGATCCTTAATTATTTATTAAAAGAAAGGAGAAAAATCTGGGCAATTATTGCACAGAGATAGCGTACAATGTGTTTTGTTTATACACTAGAAGGTATCATTTATCCACTTTTGTCAAGAAATACTCACAAAACACACTGGAAGTACTATACAGCATAAACATACAGAAGTTTCGCACAGAAACAAACAATTTTGGTACCACACATCTTTCGTTTCACGCCTCCTAGACTTACCATGCAAATACAGATAACTCAATGATAATACATTATTTTTTATTGGAATGGCATAATTAAAAAATCTGGATCTGTTTCCAGCCAGAGATGTTACAATAATTGATTCTTAGACAATCTTGCAGTAAATCACAGACATGTGGTACCTGGCATACCTGTCTATTAAAATCCTGCAGAACGTAATCAGCATGTTTCTCTCAAAATGTAGCACTATTCTCCAGACGCTATTCTGTCTCAAAACAGCATTGTGAATAGCTTCATACTGAAAGTGAGGACAAAAAGCTGCAAATAGATGTAAAATGTAGGGTTGGATAATAATTATAATTAAAAAGTTAACACACTCGGGGGAATGAATGTGTAATAAYGATCGATCTATAGATGTGTTGTTAGGCACTAAAATTACACGTGCTTTCAACCTCCAAAGTGTGCCTTTAAGGCATATTAGCATAGGTTGAAGACTTTTGTCTTGATATTGTGACATGGAACAGCAAAGACTAGTAGCAAATCTTGCAGGTACAGGACCAAACTAGACAAAATTTTTTGTCATATCTGACTATTACAGCAAGTCCATAGCAAGATGCAGATACAGAGAAAAGAGCAAGGAAAAAAATCTAAACTGGTTCTAGAAATGAATACTAAGAATGGGAAATTACACAGTTCTTTCTTTTGTTAAAGTAACAAAAGTGTTGACTAGAGAACTTTCAGGCAAAACACATTGGAATTAAGGAATGCTTCTGATACAGAATTGCAGAAAAGCCTGCCCTGTAAAGGTCAAGAAAATATAGCACTAGAGGTGGCTAGAGAACTGGCTTGGATATCTGATACAAAGGTTACTTGGGGGGATGTAGGGAGTTGATAAGTGGGATGATGCCATGAGCATTAGAATTTACACTGTTGGGTTTTTTTATTGGGTTTGTTTGGGGTTTTTTTCTCCTTTCTGTATTGATGACCTGGCAGAAGAAACGTGAAGAAAGGTGAGACAGCTTTTGCTGACACAAAAATGGGGTGGGGGAGTCAGTCAATACAAAAGTGAAGAGCGATATAGGTCAGAAAGTCTTAGGACAAACTAGGAGTCTGAATGGGTAAAAGTGAGTTCCAAAAGTCATCATAAAAATCATAAAATAATGAAGCAAGAGATGAGAAACATGAGATCAAAATTTAGCTCCTTTGCACAAAAGGCAATAGGAATATGATAAAATACAATGTGCCAGCTTTTATAGTATTATACGCATTATCGGTCATATTGTAGTGATTCACCATGGTGAAAAGGCAAAACAAATTCTGAATTGGATAAGCAGCAGACGTCAGTCAAGGAAAGCACTTCGTAACAAGCAAGCAATTCAGCCAGTGTGGGATAACACCGGTAAGTCATCACCTCAGTAAAGAAAGAATACTTTAGAGTTGCTGAGCATACAACAAAGGAGAGCAACTTTATATGGTAAGACTGGGATGTAGAAAGCTTGATTATTTATAAAGCTAAGGGAAATTTTGTGGCTTTTTTAGAAAGCGAAGGCGATTAAGAGGAAACTCTATTAAGGTACACACAATCCTGAAGGGAACGGAAAGGAAAGATGCTGCAGGCTATCTGAGCTGGTGTTAAATAGAAGTACAAGGGGTTATGAACTTAAACTGGGGAGAGAATTGGACACTAAAAGAATTTAGGTAGAGTTTTCTTGCACTGCTGCCCTTAGTGGAAAAACCTACCAAGGCCAGACATTGTAATAAGCAGTATACAAAAGGAAATGTTGGACAAGTAGGAAATAAAGTATATTGTGGTGTGACTGTCCATTTAAAGCACTGTGGCAGCTCCGTGAGGGTTTTTTGCCCTCAATCTGTCAGAAACTTTCCCAACTTTCCAAAAGTTTTAAGGCACTTAGTTCTCTTTAGGGAAAAAAATAATTAAATGGGCTCAAATGCTTGAATTCCTAGCATGCGATTCAAAAATACAAGCGTACAATACTAATATTGCCATGCACCATGTAATAGAAACCATAAAATAAATTGTATTTTATATTAATTTAAATGCTGATGGTAGGTGTCAGAATGGAAAGTACTAGAGACTGGGAACTCCTCATTCTTAGAACAGGTACAGCTCAGGGAGACAGGTTCAAAAAAAAAAAAAAAAAATTAAAAATCTTTTATGTTCATATTCCTTGGGGAGAACAGCTTTGAGGTTAAGAACACAACCTCAGTTTCCTTACCCAAACTTTCCTAGGTATCCCTCCCAAAACCACCAGGACAGTCTCAAGGTCATGTCAATGCTATAGAATTTAGGACAGAGAGAATCTATTCACAAAGTACCAACAAAAAACCAATTAGATAGAGGACAGCACTTTTTGATTACTATGAACAATAAATAATTTAAACCTAAGGGAGATTGGTAAATGTTCTAAAGCCAAATATTATATCTTTCTCTAAGTTTCTTCCCTCCCAAAGATGAATCTTTTTTACATCTCAGTTTTAGCCAAAACTACTTCTGAAATACTTTTTGTACTTTTGTGTTTTCACAGCCCTCTTCTCCAAGGACTCTTATGGCCATACCCCCCTCCCTCCTTCCTAGCACATCTTCTCTAAGATAAAATATTGCATTTGAACTGAAACTAACCGATAGGCCACTTGAAAACAAAATATCAATCCTAAACAAACTTGGGCTGTTTTACAAACTGCTGCTTTTTCTCATTATTTTCCCTTGTATACACCCGCTCTGTGTGGCAGCACTGTTAACTTGCTTTTCTCTTTGGCCAGTTTGGACAATTTGTTCACTTCCCCTGAGAGGCATAATAGTCAGAGTGTCCTCCTACATTGGCAGCTAGGCATTAATGTGGACTTCATGCTTCTCTCCTGCTAATGTTTGCGATATCCCCTTGTCTAAATATCCTCATATAGCCAGTACTGGAGCCTGCTGGAAGATATTGAGGTACATAAATCTTTGGGCTAACACAGTACAGCTGCTCTTATGTTTTCACATATGCCAGGGAATTCCTTTTGTTTTACTACAATATTTCAGAAATCAAACAATTATTATACAAACACATTTTTAACATTGCACTTCATCAACTTCTAACAGCATTATACAGGGACTGAACTTAATGTGGATGGATTTGAAAATTGGAGAGCTTGATCTGTTCACACAGAGCATTTTGCAAACAGGACTGACAATTCAGAAATGTATTTTCATTTTAGAGCAAAAGCCAGGTTAACAAGAAAGCACCCATCCTTTATGACCTTTCTTTAAAATAGGACTATTTTATCCCAGAAGACCACCGCCTGAAAAACATCCACAATACATACTTTTTATAATCCTTTTAAAAGGAAAATGACCATAAATGACTTTTGCACCCATATTAAGACACATAGGCATTCAAATACAAATTAAAGCTTTGTTACTGACTTCAGTAAAACTGTTTGTTACAGGTGAAATTAACTGCTGCTAAATACCACATCTCAGGGCCACCCACGAAATCATGTGTTTAGAGATTGTTAAGCCTGAGCTTTACAATTCATATGCACCAACTTAAAATCGAAAGTTTGAATTCTTACAGTGGGTCATACTTCATTATTATTACAGTAATGCATTAATTATTTGCTCCTAACAAATGACAAACTGGCAGGTTTGAGACAGTGCAATGCTGAAGAGCACAAGTGACTATATTTTGCTTGAAGACCAACCACAAAAAAAAACCCACCAAGTTTTGAAGAGGAAAATGCACTCCCTAAACATTTCAAAGCACAGAAAAATGTCTTTGTCTATTATCTCATTGATTTTTTTGAACAACAAGTCTGTCACAAGGCCACTGAAGAGCCTTCTTCAATCTTCTAGCAGTTTGCCCACATGATTGCAAAATACTTCCATTTCCTAGGTCAATTTGGTTAAGAACTCACTTTGCTAACAAGTCATTTGGAGAGAGATCTTGTTTTGAAACAAGTGTTTAAAAATACACTATCCAGACAGTGTATATTAACTAATAAAAAAAGCATGCTGCACACAGTTAAATTTAAACCATGTCTGTTTTGTTGTCTGTTTTAAAATAATTTTAAAAATACTTAGAATAATTTTAAGGAATCTCTCACAAAGATGTTCAATTTTAAATGTAATTAACAAACTGGATTAGTCTTTCAATAACTTTGAGCTTTTAACTCCCTCCGCTTGAAAAGATACTGCCTGCTTGATGGTTCTTTGCACACTCAGTTTCATACTACCAACAAGAACTTGCTTAAGTAAGAAAGTCTTTAAAAAAAAAAAAAGAGACATTCGTTAGAAGCTGGACTAAGATCTCAGATTCATTTCACACAGACCACAGCATGGATCTACTTAATGGTTACTTTAGTTCTCTATAGACAGATTCAAACCTATTCAAAAGGGTTTCATACCTCATTATCATTTATCTAAGCGCTCCATTACCATCGAATTTACCTTCACCATATCAAGTAGAGCTCAGAATTAAGAAGGTTTAGTTACAAAAAAGCCAAGAGCAGAAAGCTGACACATGCTATGCACATTGTAATGAATGACCTACTTTAAAACATGCCTGTATGTTAGTTCCTACACCATTTTGCTGGTTATTTTCCACAGAAATTTTTGAGTCCTTAATTAAGCAAGGAGGAAGCCAAAGGCATGGGTTCGTTTGCAAGGAAGTTGTAGATGGCTGGCTGGTGCACGTTTCTGAAAAACAGAGAGCAAAGGAGAGCTGTGTGCGACATACTGAGGCAAATGGAAGAAGGTTCATCTTAAAAAAATGGTCCACGTTGCTGAATTACAGCACTATAGTTCCGTAACACTTGTATATGCATAAGTGACAGTTACAGCCTATTCACCTGGGTAAAAAATCAAACCAAAACAAAAAACAACCAAAAAAAAACAACAAAAAAGCCCCAAAACGAAACATACTTGAATTTCAGATGTTAAAAAAAAAATTACTTATCTTGGCAGTTTACATAACTTTTGGGTAGGTTTTGCTGTCCGCTCAGGGCATACCTTCCAACAAACTGGGTGTTGGGTTTCTGAGATTTCATTAATATCAGATTTTTAAAGAGGTATCATCTAAACTATTAAATTTAAAAATGATGTAGCAAAGAATGCAGCTTATAGCTTTTTGAGATGGGTTTTTCAAACTGATGGGACCATTATGCAATTGCGCAGCTTGGTTGCTACTGCCAGGATGAACTTCCGAAAGCAGTTATAGTTTAAAACTTTACTTTCAAATTTATTTCACAGTTTAGCTTTGACAGGAAGTGTTTTTCTCTATATGAACTCTCAGACAGCTATGCTGAGCAAACTAGGTGCTTCTTCCTTTCAAGTTAAACCCTTTAGATTACTTTAACACAGTTCTTTGTGGTTTAATTTATCATATGTTCTGGCACCATTTATCACTAAATGCAGAATGATGAAGAAATGGCTCTATTAAAATGGAATAACTACTGAATTAAAAAGCTGTTAAATGAGTTGGAGTGCAGACTCCTGTTAACAATATGTGGGAAGGGTGTTTGGCTGAAATAAATTACTTTCACAGTAATAATTTGAGAAGTGCACCTTTGGAGAAACATGTTCAGAAATTCACATCTTGATTTCCTGACTAAAATCACATTCACCACTAATAATATTCTTAAATTAGCTTCACAGCTAAGGTGAGGAAAAATTTAGTCTCAAATACTTTGGTTCAAAACCAAAATCCTCTTTATTTGAAAAACTATGAATGGCAGTTTTAAAAATATACATGCAAAATAAAATAGCTGATTCCAATTAAGATATATTTCTCATGCTCACCCTTAACTTTCTGAAAATACTTTTACAATCTTTCAACGTAGTCTGCCATATAAACTTGTAAATAATATATAGCCCTGTAATTCAGAGTAGTCTGCATTGTAACTCCCTGAAAATAGTAAACAGCCAACTACCTAATGAGTCAAGATACACTTTCATTTTATTGATTGCAACAGAAAATGTAGGTAAGAGGAAGTACTGAGTAGATATTCAGTAAGTCCATATTAATTGACATAAACTGTTTCAGTTATAAAAGTACTTTTTTGTTATTCTAAAAGAAATTCAGTTGGACACATCAACTTATAGCATTTGTTATTAACAAAGTATTTGCAACAGCCTGGTTCCAAACAACTATTTAGCGTTGTAGATCACTGCGTTCTTATTCTTGTGCTTAATCAACACATTTCTTGTGGTTAACAACAGCATTTATTCAACCCTTATTAGGAAATTATTTAGCTCAATAAAGGGAAGTGTCTAACCATCACTCAGGGCCCTCTCCTGCACCGATTGATTTCACTGGAAGCAAAAATAATTTCCCAGAACTCACGTGCATCATTTTGCCCCTTTGAAATGACCTCCTAAGGGATATCTTATAGTCACAGAGTGGCATCTTTATGGCTTTAATAGCAGATTTTATTTTATTTCCATGACTTGTTACCAAAAAGCTGCATTCTGACTCAGTTTGTTTTCAGGCTCTACTGTGGCACAGAGTACAGAAATGTTATAATACACATCTCTCTGTCCACAGACGGTATTGACAAAGTTGGCAAAGATCATGCACGAGATGACAAAGTGGAGGCATGTCATGATTATGCACTCCCAGGCATTCTAAAAAAGCTAACCATCCTACACAAATCAGCATCAAACAAAAAAAAACCATAACGGCCAAAATGGCCACTGTATTTAGTACAAGGCAATATATTTACACTAAAATGGCAGATTATGTTACCTGAATATTAGACAGTCTTATACAACAGACAGTAATTTAGTGATTGCAAGAACCACTCAACACTCCTAAAGAAAACCCAAATAGAGGGCCTTTTCTCTTCTCCTCAAAAAATGAAAATGATTGTTAAGTTTACCTCAAACCATTGTGTACGTTATGTATCAGAACTACACGGGCCACAAAGAACGCAAAGATTCCTAATTGGTTTTAGGCTTGGTTGGCAGAAAAACTCATTTTTACCTCTACAGGCTGTGTGATTGCCAGGCCTGTTGTGAAAACCAGGGCAGAACTATATACATTAACCTTTATACTCGCCCTCCATAGTCATCTGCATATATACCACCTTGCTGCTTTTTGCATGTACAAGAACAGAAGGAGTATGAATAGTAGTGCAGTGACCCACTTTCATACATCCTTCTTTAGCTTTGATATTATATACTGCAACTTTTTTTCCTACACTAACTGAAGGCCCCTCCATGCTTGTATACATTCATCTTGTAGTCTCCTTTGTACACACTTCACTGTGCACCGTGGTCATCTGGTCCAGCACAGTACCTAAGTCTGCCCACCCTCATTCCTTTACTGGCTAACTCTCCATCAATCTGCTTAGGCTGGAACAAATACAGAAGAAAAAAAGCTCATAGTTTCTTTTCAAAGCGCTGTTGAAGTTAGAAGGGTTTGGGGTTTTTTTGTGGGTTTTTTTTTCAGAAAATTATAAAACTGACAAGTTAAGAACAAGTGAATGCTGCCTTCAGTCGGAAATCGTATTTAAGAATGAAAGATACATCCCATACAGTATTTTCTAGCATGTTACTGTGGATAAATTGAAGTAGGAATTTAATCTCAAGTGTTTGGGGTTTTTTTTAACCAATAATCTGTAGATAATTTAGCTTAATTTCCTTTATATCTAGTAAGCAGTTGTTGCATAATATAATATATTATAAAATATATCTGATAAAACATTACTTCTTAGATGTTTTACCACATTTTTAACACAGCATATAAACATAATTTTTACTTTCCTAGGCTTTTGCCAAATATTGCCTGAATATTTTATGCGTGGGTTTTTTTCACCTCATACCCTCTCTCTCTCAACTTTGACAGGTATCTTCCAGTGTAAATAGAAATATAGTAAATCTCAGTCTTTCCCAGTCAAAATCACATATTCTAATTTTAACAAATGTATCTTTATTGCTGCCAGCCCTGAAATACAGACCAGGTCCCAGAAGTTCCAATGCTCACATAGCCACACAAGTAAGCTCCAATGCCCTTCGCTTAAAATAAATAATTAAATAAAATAGAATAAAATTGCTGTTCTACCTGTTCTACCTCTTCTATTTGGCTCTGGAGATTCCTGCAGATTCAAAATGGATTTAGGAAATAATTATAAAAATTCAAATGGCTGTCATTCATCAACACTGAAACCAGAACTCTCAAATCCTAAACCCCGTTTAGCACAAATCCTTAGAATGGAGGAGCTTTTACAAATGCTCTACTGGGCATAATCAAACATCTTAAGCAGGAATAAACAGAGTAAGCTACTGAACTGAGGTAGCAGTGAAATGGGAGAATGTCCAGTTTCACAGCAGGTAATTGTTTTAAGTAAATTCTTTGAAGAGTATATTTTCATTTAAAAAAAACCCAAGTATTTTACCAACATTTTATTTCTTTAAACTTTCCCTTATAAATGTCTCATTTCCTTTAAAATAGACACAACATTTCTTCTCACTTAAATTAGCCATTCTGATTTCTTTTTTTCAGAGTTTTCAGTCATTTTTTATTTGGGTTTCTTTTTTCATAGATTTAGCCATATTTTTTTAACGTTTGGGGAAAAGAAACAAATCCCAAAGAAAGAAACACTCTATTGACAAAGAATCCAAAAGACCCTAATAGCTTTGAATGCACACAGCTTTTTAATAGTTAATATTCCATCCATTTAATATCTCTAATTATTTTCCCTCTGCAGTTTGATGGGTAGTTATAGCCTCGAATAAAAACACTGTGGTAAGGACAACTGCACAGCAAGGTTAAGTGCCTTCTTGTCTTCAGTACCAATAATTACCTTTAAACAAAAAAAAAAGCTGTTTTCAGGTTTGACAGTTAATTTACTAATGAGTATGTGGACCCAATTTATAATAAAGTAATATTGACCAGAAATAATCCTGCATTGGTACTCATCTGAATTATTTTATTGTTCAAGTCTCCTATTAAATAAATTGGAAAGGATTAATTTTGCAAGATGGATTGTCAGAGGCTGCTGCATAAACTAGATGCATGTCAGCACTAAATTTAATTATTGATCACAATACAATAGTGCTGAGTATTCCAATCCCCAAGCAGCTTCCAGTAACTATCAGCAGATTCCAAATATAGAAACTGAAGGAAAAAAATTTGATTGCAGATGACTACATTTTAAAATAAATAAATAATTCATTAGCACCCAATAAAAATTTAATTTTAAAGTACAATTCAGATCACTCACTAGAACGTATAACAAGTAATCAGAAAATTAAAGTGCCTCCCTTCAAGTGACAAACTCTAATGAAGTAGTATAATGTTCTTTTGATTGGGGGATTCCTATGATTCCCCAGTTCTGGAAGAAAAATGATATTTGGAAACGGAGGTTGGTTGGAGCAGAGTCACCCATTACAACCCTTCTTGTTGCAAAACAAATGCAAATATTGCAGAATGTATGGTAGAACACTGTACTTACAGAAACATATCATAGGAAACAGATGAGGATGCACCTTCGGAAAGAAACCCATTTCCCAGCTCTAATTATGTTCTCTAACTGAAGAAAGCAGTCTAACAGGACAATCACAGTGCTTTCTAGAAGTACTCAGTAGTGGATAGCTTTTCTTTTCATTTTAGAAAGTTCAGAAGATGCACATGAGAAATGCCTAGCTATTTGAGATTTTGCATCTAGCCCTTAAAATCTCTCAGCACAAAAAAAGAGGTATGGCCTAACAAAACACTGTTCGGTTACTTTGTGAAGAGTCCTAATTCCAGAGTAATAAGCAATGATCAGAGCTATCTTAGATATAGGAATAAAGAGGTCTAGCAGCTGGAAAGAAGGCAAAGCAC
Source organism: Phoebastria nigripes (assembly GCA_035582835.1). Taxonomy (NCBI): domain Eukaryota; kingdom Metazoa; phylum Chordata; class Aves; order Procellariiformes; family Diomedeidae; genus Phoebastria; species Phoebastria nigripes. The sequence goes on along the minus strand of JAYKAV010000700.1, from coordinate 1,086,407 downwards.
ACAATTTTTTTTTTTTAAACACAATGTCAGATAGTAATATAATATTGGTATGGGTCATTGAAAGGCAATTTTACCAGTTTTATTCTATAGAGTTACCGTTTAAATTCATAGACTTTATTAATTTTCATATAAATAATATTAATGAAGCCAGCATTTTTCTAGTGAAATTTTAACATGCATCCTGATGACATTTCAACTTCCTCTGACCTTTTAAACAATTCTTTCATAGTATATCTCTGCTTAGTTTACAGCAAAATTAATTTTCCAAGCCAGCATCAAATATCACAGTGTACACACAGTCCGAGGCCATTTTAACGTTGTCATCATAAACAGAATAGAAACAACTCCAAGCTAATTTGAAGATTACTCCAAAAATAAACAAGCCCTTCCAAATTTTTTTTTTTTTTTTTTAAAGCAGCTACAGAGTTTTAACTTTTGCTCACTGAAACACAGATCAACGTTAACTCATAAATCTGGGCTTCATCCAACACCTACTGAAGTCAATAAAATTGCCCCCTTGACTTAACCATGTGCTGGATCATGTCCTTTGTGACAATTATAACACACTTGCCAAATGTTACATCCCCAGACCAGGAGTATTTTAAATTGAGCATTAAAAGTTTTTATTAAACTTTTGCTATAATCCAAAAGCCCAAACACAGCTTGCCACTAAGCCCTGCTCCTGGAGAGTCTCCCAGGAGCACTAAACTCTTCTGATGAGTCTAAAAGAGCGCTTGGCACGCTCACTGGTTTTAACAAGGTCTGTGACTGCCTTTGGCAGCCATTGAGCACCTTTCAGCATAACCCGCTCTAACACAGCCATGCTAGTTTAGGAGTATTCCACTAACTCAGAGAAATTAATTCCTTCAAAAAAAATCTCAAGTTATTACAAACTTCCTTAATATATGCCCTAAAGCCAATCTGAAGCTTAAAAGCAACATTGTACGGGCCTTTACGCGCACAGCCACTTTAATCTGGGGAAAGACATGGGTTCTCAGCCATTCCTCATGGTACTGAAGCCTAGAAACAAGGTAGATAAAATCCTTTGGATTTTGGGGTACTAATAACAGAAGAGATTCCAGTCCATTCAATTCCCTTCTCCAGCTACAGCAAGTTGTGGACGTGCTGACCTTTAAACCAATGTCAGCATTTAAAAAAAAAACAAAAAAAACCCAAAAAAAACAAACCAAACAAACAAACAAAACAACAACCACACACAAAAAAAACCCACCAAACAAGAAAAAAAAACCAAAACCACACAACAAAAAAACCCCAACCACCTTGAAATTAAGTTACAGAGAATGAAGGCTGGAGTGTTAAGAGAATCTTTTATGTATGTCTAGGCATTCAGAAAAAATATTTTGAGTTATAAATTAAATTACTTTCAAATACAGAACATATTTTTTAAATTGTTTTCTCTAGAAAGCATGATTTCTCAGGATGGTTAGGTATTCAGTTGAAATAGATTAAAGTGTCCCTCCTGTCATCTCACCCCTACCATTCCTGTAAAAACCTAAGCACTTACTTAATTTTAAGCATATATGCAGTCCAGCAGGGAAAAAAAGGACTATCATTTGCTTAAAGATAGTGTACGAGTCTTTGCTATATTAAAAACAAAGTCTTTTGAAGTCTCAGTAGCATTTTCCAAACACTGTAAAACAACTTTTAGAGAAGCAGCTTTCACCTCAACTCAGTTCACTTAACGCACATGCAAAGGAAATCTGTTTATATCACAAGAGATTCACAACACACAAAATAATTATTCACTGACAAGACTGTAATTTAAACCTCACAGATGAAGGGGGGAACCAAAGGCAGATGTCTTCAGCAGGAACTATATGGAAAAAACAGTCCACAGTCAATATTCTTCTTTCATATTACTATTTCAATAATGCCTAGAGGCTGACAAATGTAAGGGAATTATCATGACAGGTCTGCGTTTACAATTCCCTGAGTCCACCCTATGATACTCTGGCCTGGAAAATCTCCATGGCAGTTGTGCCACCCAGCTCCTTATTCGTTCTGATTGAATGGGTGCCTCTAACACAGGAAAAATCTCTGTGGCTTTCCTCCACAGTAGTCCCATCATGGGTGAAAAACCATCTTTTTTTTTTTTTCATCATCCCAGTAGCTCCTGTGCAATTTGAGCCAGCAGATGAAGGAGCTTTGCCTTGCGACACTTACTGCCTGCCCATTGAGCTACAGCATCAGGAAGGTTGTTGAACTTCTGCCAGTTAGACAAATATTTTTGTTGTTATAGATAAAAACTGGGCTACTACTGCCCTCCACAAGCCTGGTTGCCGAGTCTAGGGAGCGATGGTGCCATGGGCTGAAGAGTTATAGTGATATCTTTAACCCCCTGCATTAGGGTTGTAGGAAAAAAAAGGTCACAATTACAACTCAAGTAATAAGCGTTTAGCAATTATCGGACAATAACCTACTAATGACGATTTGCCATCTCTCCAGAAAGGGGATTTTAACATTTGTTGAGGTTCTGAGCCTAGTCACTGGCTTAGAGGCATATGGAAAGGACTGCACCGCTAACCATGGAAACAGCCGTGGTGTAAACCGGCAAAGAGGGAGCACSGCAGCCGGTACCGCAGTATGTGATGGAGTCCCCACCCAGCCTCAGGCAGTGCTGGTGGGAAAGGCATATCACTGCCTATCATGAATTGCTAATATGGAAGGTTATCAACCTTTTCTTCCCCCAATAAATACAGATTTGAATCCACAACTAATATGTATCATAAATCAGATTATATAAGCAATTTCATGAAGGTTATTCAACAACTTGAAGCAGAATACATTTATTTCTGATTAAAACAAACAAACAAACAAGGTATGTATATGAGACRCTTCCTTTCACAAATGTCAGAATGATGGGAGATAATATTTATAATGTTTTAATTTGTAAATGCTAAATCTAAATTTGCAAATTTGTTAATTTGTAAAAACTGTAAAATAGCAGCAGTTGTACAGATCAGTTAAAAACAAAAAGGCACTTAATGTAATAAAATATATCTGTTCAAAATCAGATTAAATCAAAAAATATTATGAGAATTTACTTTTACTTTAGATTCAAGTCTTATTTTCAACTCAGAAAGAAATAACCAGATTTAAACTGCCTTTTCCCTACAAGCCACCCAGAAAGGCATATTATTAATGTGTTCGAAAAAATAATAGTCATTGCTTGTAAATATCCAGTAAACACTTTAGTCTGCCCAACCATGAAAAGCAAGAACTTCAAATATTTTCACATAAAATTAAATGGTTGAAATTTCAGCCCATACAGCTCAAACCTGAAAGCCAGTGTTGACTTTTATCATTGCTCTCACTCAAAACAAAGCAAAGCACCTTTAAGGAAAAAAGAATGAAAGTGGTAACTTTCACCTTTACCATAATCAAGGGCGCCAAATGAATGGCTTTGCAGGGGCTCCAAGACTGGTAAAATTGGCCTTACCAAGTTTTTTATTCTCTATACCTCTTTATTTTTCTCTTCAAATATGAACAAACTAAAAAATCCTACATGGAGGAAAATGATGAAATCCACCCAGAGAGAGTCATGGAGAGCAGCTTAGAGTTAAATAATGGAACAGCTTTGTGGTTACCATTCACACAGCTCTGAGAGTCAGGGCTATCAGGCAATGAAGTAGAATAATGAAGCTACTCCTTCAGATAAGAGATCGGCTTTATAAATATGATCTTTTGTACAGCAGCTGTAGGAGAACTGTACACTTGAAAATAAGCTTGTCATATCTCTGAGAGTAGGTGAAGTGGTTCAGGTTTGTGTATGCTTATGAGTTTCTGGGAACATTAGTAATTTTATAGAAATAAAAACAGAACAAAGAAATTCTTTAGGAGAAAAAGCTTTCCAGTGCATACAAGCTGGTGGCTGAATACATACATACATGGTCAGCAGCTACTTATATGCATGTGACTTGGAGAACAGGGCTGACAACCTTCATTTCCAAAAGCACAGGGCATCTTTTTGCTTACGTGGTAGAAACGTTCCTTCTATAACAGCAGCATAGAGGTATATCCTTTTTTCCAAGCTAGCACTAGGCTAACAGGGCAATACCTAATGAAATACATAAATAGATCTGACATCCTGTCCACGAGGGACCACTGGGCAGTAGCAAACACACAAAATATCGTATTATGTGCTCAAACACTTTGTGTATATGCAGCACACAGACATTTGCCAAGTGGTAATACTAGAATGATATTTGCACGCATACTGAGCAATATGTTTTTATTTCCAGTTATGCCTTATAAATAAATCCCTAAGAAATAGTGAGAACCAGTTCTTGAAATTGTTGATGTGGATTAATACATAACTCTTTAAAATCTTATCATACAAAGTCTACTGTACAACTGGTTATCTCCTTTTTCAGGGCAGGGAGTATTTGTTTTCTGGTTTGGTTGGCTATTTTTACTAGTTTAAAAAAATGACTCTGCATTCCCCAGCTTCTGATATATGTTTTTTGCTTTTCTTATAAAACTACTCCAGTTCTTTTATTGCCATTAACCACAAAAAAACAAATTATTGAAACAAAATTTTACATTATTAAGATAAAATGTTTCTTTTCTTCTATCATTTCTACCATTGCCAGTGGAGTAAGCTCATCACAGTGATTCTCAGTTCACAGATTTAATATTCAATTTTAGGATAAGAAGGTTTTGCTTCTTCTGCCACCACAACTCTGAAATCAATATTGATGCTGCAGGTGGCAGAAGCCACATGAACAGCAAAGCCACAAGCACTGTCTACACATAAGGTGGCAGGGAGGCTAGAAGAAGCATCAGCAGGAGAAGTGCATGATATGGGTAGGGGGCTCTAAAAAAGCTTTAAGAAACTAGGAATACAATAACCAATTTTGCAGACACAAAGAGGAGAATGTTATGGATCAAGTGTAAAAATCATGAGGCTTCAGAGTTGGAAAAATGACTGGCAGTTGGAAAAATACACTAAGTTACTGCATGGGAAGAATAGATGTGGTCCAGGGGCTGGACATTAGACAGATTTAAGGAGACACAGATCATGTGCCTTTTCCTCTACCATTGACTTGCTGACCAATTTCAGAAAAAAACAGTCCATTCTTATGTGTGCTCATTTCCTTCTCTTGTTCACCTCACCTATTTGGATAATAAATTCTCTGTGACAAAGATTGCCTTTTCTTGAGTATTTGTGCAAAACCTAGCACAGTGAGATTTCAGTGTCTTCACAGATACTCTGAAGTAGAACTATAATACAAAATAATAACRTGAACTACACAAAAAAGTTACATTTCCTATTATATTTTTTATTATTGCCTAAGAGCACTAAAATGTTTTGTGACCAAGTAAATTTTAGATCTTAATGCAATAAATAAGATCTACTCCACTGCATAAATAAGTTTTAATTTCTATCACAAAACAAATACAGAATATGTTTTATACATTTAAGGAACAATTTCAAACGGTCCCTTTGACTTTCAGTGGAAGACTAGTGTGCATCTCTTGTGTCTCTAAAAATGTTCTGTATCTAGTTTTGAAGAAAGAGACAGAGAAACCATGGCTGAAGAAAACAACTGTAAAAACACCTCTACAATACTGCTGCCTTTTCTGTTATTTCAGTGCTTCACCACACTYTCCAATATTTTCGTCATGTACTTCATAACATTTTAAATAAATTGATACAAAGCAACAAAACCTCAGAAGTAACTACAGTCACTGAATAATTATGAGATCAATGCACCATTCAGCAATTCTGAGAACACAGTCAAATGACCTTGCAGAATGGATCTCTGCTAGCATAGAGCAAGTGCAGTGCCAGGGAAAAAAAAGAAAAATAAATAAATAAAAGAGGAGGAAAAAAAGCCAGCCAAAAAAGCCAGCATGCCAAATCTGAGTGAATCCCCTGCATAAGCTTCCTTCCCGTGGCTCTGAGTTAGTGCTAACCAGGGAAAGCAGAATAAGGGAGGAACAAAATTGTGTAGTGGGATCTACAGCCCCTATCTTTTCTACCTTACTTTCTACTGGAAGGTTTCATCAAACTGGATTCATCCAGATGGCCACCCTTTTCCTCTTCTCCTCCTCTCCTCATCACTACCTCTTTTCTCTTTCCCTATAGTCACTCTGGATTTCCTCTCTTCTCCTCCCAAATATTCTCTTTTTCTTCATTCTCCTCACCTTGATTGGCCATCCTTTCCCCTCCCCCCCGCAGTCCTTTTAGAACACTTAACCCATAATCTTTTTCTTTACTCTTCTCTGCTCTTTCCTGGTCCCTTTCAAAGTGAGCTGAAGCTGCTGCATCGCTGATGAACGATGGCGAGGCTGCCTCCTCTCCTACGCAAAGAAGCACTCACAGCAGTGAGGGGGAAGGAGGCAAGAAAAAAAAAAAAGTGTGCAGATAGAAGGACAGCTGCAAGAAGTGAAACTGGTATGTGGAGGCTAGAAGGAAACGAGAGAAGGTAGAGCTGGCAAGAGAAGGAATTTAGGTCAAGCCAAAGGGTTTTAGAGAAAAGATCAAGAAAAGAGAGCTAAAAGCAAAGGGGATAGGCTCACAAGTGCCCCCTTACTCACATTCATGTCAGAGGAGAATGTATAGGAATTGAAACCAAACCAGAAAAACTACTCTCATTCTAGAAGAAAAAACCACAAAGAAAAACTAGCCCAGTGACCAGAAAGAAAATAGAAAGAACAGTGAGAAAAAAAGAGATGACACAAAATACCAGGAGTRAAAAAAAGACATTATTAAACAACTGAGCAAGACTAAATAAAACCAATAAAGAATAATTTTTAAAAACTATTAAGAGGTGCAAATACTATTTTCCCACCTTTATCTCCCCATTATTTTTTCCATCTTGAAAGCCAAAGGAGGAGAAAGGAAGGCGTGCACCAAGGAACCTGGAAAGAGATGTGGGAGCAGTCTTCTCTCGCATCTGTGACCACCATCCTGACTTGTAGCAAAGACTTTTTCTCTGTTAATGACCTATATGGTCACTGCATGGGCAAGGGTTGAGGGGCACAGATGGATTGGAAAGACAAGACTCTGACTGTGGTGATAAGGACTATTTTCTTTTTAATTTTGAAAAACAGCTGCCACTGTTAATGTTTGTAGTTTAGTAGTTCCTTAGGCATTACTGCCGCATGCATCAAATTATCACATCTTTTGTTGACAGAAATACTTTTCAGAAACAACTGGAAAACAAAATTTGTTTTTGCATTAAGCAGCTTTTTCTAGCTCTGAAACTTGACACATGAGTTTGTTTTAAAGGTTAACCATATTTTAATTAATACTTGGTATTAAACCTGAAAGGAAAGGGGAAGCAACAATCTCTCCACTTATCAGTGGAAAAGGTGACATAAAACCAGAAAGCAACCTGCCCTCAAAATAGAACATATTATAGCAGGAAGAAGTTGATAGAAAGCTGTTTTCTTACCCTGATAGATCTTCCAAGATTTTTTTTTTTCCCCCATATCAGACTGTTTCTGATTCCCAAATCAGAAATATAAAAAACACTTTTTTCATAAAAAGCAACAAAACAAATCAGATTTACCTACTTGAAGTGTTTCTTGTTTTAACAATCTGAAATATCTAGCTTGGTTTTGCTTTTTTGCTGTAACTAGTTTGTCTTTTTAAACAATATATCATTTTTAACCCAAACTGAAATTTTTCTTGACAAAATAAGACATTTTCTCTCCACAAAAACGAGAATGAGAAATTAAAGTTGATCCTTTGTCACAAATCTGAGTTCAGCAAAATACCATTTCCCAACAAATTTTAAATACAATTTTTGACCAAGAGTACTCTTTCTTGATTGCTACTTCATCTCATGTGAAAATGTCCAACAGTTATTTACTAGAGAGTAGATGAAGGTGCTCTGAGAAGGAGTGTCACACACTTCAGCACACAAGAGCTCATCCTGCTAACAAGTCAGTTTACCTATCTGCTAAGGGAGAGCGTCTGCAGATCATCTCCTGCACTTAGGTGCCTGCAGAACACCCACATTCCTTACATACCACAAAAATACGCTTCTGTTCCCAGAGGCTGCAGTGATGCAATCCTAACATTAAGTTACATCTACCTTACACACAGAAGCAGGTCAGTATATTTCAACTCTACATAACATAGTTTTAACAAATTCATAATACATCATTCATTTTCTGCTGTGGAGACTGTATTCTCTAGCCTGTCTTTTATATTCTGTCCCCCCATCTTTACTGCATTCCATTCATTCAGTTTATCTTTTTATATTTACTATATGTGAGAAATATTCAAACAAGGGAAAAATAAAGGCACTTTTAGCAATGATTTCTATTCTTTACATAATGTTCTGAAAGGTTCCACATGACAATGCTGGCAGATGTTGATGCACGCAACGTTTTAGCTAAGCCAATGATTGACAGGTACACCATTATTTCTGCAATCTGGACTGACTGTTACACAGAGTAAATGCTAATCCTTATCCATTCAGTTGTTTCTTCACATTATTCATTTTTTTCCCTCCAGTGTAGGAATGACTTAATGTTGCACTCCTAATCCTGTGCCTTTGTGCCAATGGACACCAGACTGCAATGAACACACCTGGACAACTATTCTCTGATGAGACTGTGGAAACAATAGCCATTGTAGCAAATGCCCAATAGTAAAAGCCATGATATGTGACTCATGAGGAGCCAAAGAACAACTCTCCTACCTTCAATTAATTGAGGCATACCTAGAGATTTTGTGTGCTTATGTAGGTATCTCATTTTATCAAGACTGCTTTGCATGCAGAAAAGATGCCTCACAAAATAAACCTATACTCTAGCCTGTTTTAAATTAGGTCCTCTATGATATGCATGCTCAGGAGATGGAAGACTTTTTCTGGGTTTAATTGGATGTTAGCTTCTGAGCGTTCCAAGGAGTGAATTGTGGGGGGCTTTGATGCCATGGCACATAAGGTTGGATTAGCAATAAGGAGAGAGGATATTCTGAGTAAGCTATCCAAGAAATGCATTTGCAGCAGGAAAATTACCTTGGGACAACCAAAAGCAAATCTRGAAGGGGTTTTGATTTGAGAATATTTTTCATCTTAAGTTCTGCCCTGAACAAGTCAGTTTCATGTAGCACAACAGAGAGAAAGCCAAGTTTAACAAGTTGTATAAGATAAACCAATTTACAGAAGGTAAACGCTGTGACAAGAAATTCTTACACTAAATGTTGTCAGGACTTTATGCAGAAGTCAGASACATGCATTATAACCATTTTCAAACAAACAGGCCAAAAAGTGGTGAGTAGATGACGATCCCATTCCATGCTTTGTTTCTAAATTTTGGTACTCCTCTGAAGAGGGTGAGCTGGACTGACAACAGGTCATGGACCTGGGCAGTTTGCACCTCCCACTGTTACTCTTTGGAGCTTGGGTTTCTTGTGTTTTGTTTTACAGGTAAGGAAGAAAGTAACAAATTCAACAGACTGGAAACAAAACTACGAAGACAACATTTCTTGTGGTATTCTGGTCCAATCATTGTAACTGCAGCTCTAAGGAAAATATGTCCTTTTTATCTACCATGTAGGGAGCCCAAATTTTCAATTATTTTAATAAATCAAATATTTTGTGTCTTCACTATACTTTATGACAATTATCTATCCTACAGAAYATTATAGAATAATGGCCAAAAGACAAACACATTGCACCTTGGTGGGTCCTCATCTGCTCAAAAGGAAATAGAGGCTATTCCAACTTCTGTCAAACTTGATTTAAACATACAATGTCTATGAGGTTAAGAGATATTGCAAAAGGAAATCAATGGCAGATTGCCAAATAATATTTGCAATATTAGGAGATGCATCCATGCACTGGTAATCTAAGCATTATGCTCTTAAAGATAAAGTTCATTTGCTCACTAAACCATAAGGAAAATATCAGTACATATTTCTGAATGAATATATTTCCGGTGAAAATGTTGGTGAGTTATTCTGTGACACTGCTTTACAGATTCTGATTTTGCTCCTTGATCCAAGAACATGCTACTTGCACACCGATAAAGTAAGGTTTGATGTTTAGGGTAGTATACCACTTAACAGGTTACAAAATGAGATAAACTGTATTACCTCTTTTGATGTGTTTTGAAGTGCCTCTTCAAAACAGAGTATTTGGCCGTGTCTAGAAATAGTTAACACAACAAGCTGAACAACTTTGCAGGGGGTATATTTAGCACGTATGATTATATTTTCTCCCAGATCATGGACCTGGTAAATTGTAGATTCAGCACATAGATAAAATTTTGAGACTAATTCAGCAAAAATGTTCCCAGCATAGTGTGTACAAAAATCATGTAAACCTCAGACAAACAGATTGTCTTCAAAATGAGATGATCTAGGCAGCGTTCCAGAGCATAATTGTAGTGCCACAAACCTGAAGTGGCCCTGAAGAGAGAGATTCTTTGACCAGCAGTTAAATCTGTAACAATCCTTTGAGAAACTTTGACTCGGCAGGGTAAGAAAAGAGAGCAGCCACCTGGCAGATGGGAAGTTGAGATGACTGCAAAGCAAATTTCTACTAATGCTGAATGACAGCATACTTTAAGATTTAAAAGATAAAGGATCTTTATAATCAAAACCTGCATTGTACATATCTGCCAGGGGCTTCATAGTTGGCATTATTAGAGTAGGTATCATCAGTCCTGCAGCCGGATTAGAAACCAAGACCAACATTCACAGCAGCCCAAGCTGTGTTGTTGGCTTGCCCCTGAAACCCATGCAGTTGTTACAGTTCTTGTTTCTCCTGTCTTTAAAAGTAATCCTGACAGGAAGCAAACTGGTGGTTAAAAAAATGTTTTTTTCCCCATAAAGGAGCCCTGAAATGATTGCCTAAAGATGGGTGTCCTTCAATAGGTACGTCCTCTAGAACAAATTTTCTAGCAAAGTTCTCTGAAATAGAAACAAAAGCAGCTCTGTATGATCAGTGACCATCTGGAGTTGCCAAGGAATGAGGCAATCCATGACTGCTATGAAAAGCCATCACAGTTATGCTCATCTTGGTGGCACCATGCCCCAAGCAAAGGGATGCCTATATATTTGTGGAATACATCGCTGAGATCTAACCCATCAATATTTCTATAGCTTTGAAATAAATGAGGCTTAGTTTTGAAAGCTTTCAGACATTCTTAATGGGGAGGCTTATCTGCTCTGGAATGATGTCTCCTGGGCTTTTAAGTGAGCCAATACCTGCTAAATATTTCATAGTCCAAATCTCTGTTAAAGGAGGAACAGAGCCAGGTACCTCTTTACCATGTTTCTGAATTTATCAGGTGCTGGTTGAAGGCTGTGAAAACCACAAACTATTACAAGCCATGTCATCCTCTTTCCCAAAAGAAAGCCCCATTTCTTCACTTTTGTGTTTTTAATATGAAAGCATGGCAACATGTACAGCTGGTGACAAACTGTATTTGATACAACTGTTCTTAGTAGTTTCCTAACTACTAGCTGTGATTTAGCTAACTAAAAGCTGCAAGACGGGTGTGTCTCACTTCTTGCAATTCACCATCTTTATGGGACAGAGATCTGTGTTTTATTTTTTGCACTGCCAGTAAAACAAGGAACCACAGGTAATATATTTAAACCTTTTCATCAACATCAGATACACTGTCCAATTGCCAGGCAAATGAGAGAGAGTGGCCAAGGTCTGCCATAGGCCTTCACCATAAGAAAGTGATATTGCCAGGTTTTTTTGCAGAATGTGTGAAGCTTGAGAGCTTCCCTTGTACAGGGAACATTATGTCAATGCCCAGAGCACCTGCAGACAGAGAAAGGGGACATTTCCTGCTGAAGATGGTGATGGAGTCACCTGTGCTGTTTTATGTGGTGCCAGTTAAACACTTCTGCCTCTCACTGCTTCTGCATAACCGGCAACCAGTCACTAACATAACCCCACTGCACATTCTGTGTTACTCGTCCCTGGATTTTGAGTCCAGGGAAGGAAATCAGATTTCAAATGAAGTTTAAACTATGATGTGGAAAAAATAGAGTCCCCAGTATAAGCCTTATGGTGCATACCAACACACCCCTTAATTCCTCACAGCTCTTAACCTTTTGGTACCCCACTTTGAACTTCTGTAAAACTAGGATGCTGACCTGCTTCGTGGGTGGGTGATTATAACACTGAATTAATATTTGTAAATTACTGCGATACATTTGAATGAAAAATGTAGAACTGTAAAGAATGATGATTATGATGAACCTTCAATTCTTTTTTAAGTTGGTCCATCTGTCATTATAAACCATCTTGAAGTAGGCTATTATTCAAAAAACTTAAAATTTGTTGTGTAATACTAGTTACCAAGACAGACCACTGTTTTAACTTAGCAAGTAGCTAAAAGGAAAAAACTTCACTTATACTCTACAGTCCTTTTCTATTTATATGGCTTTTATACTATGGTAAATGGTACATTTGTTCTGTAAGATACCCCTGTATTGTTATATAGAAGAACTTCAGATTTAACCTGACCTACTCAGAATGGATATCTACACTACAGTATGTTATGAGACCTTTGTGATACTTCTTTGATAATCTTTTGCAAACCTCCATTAGAAACACGGAAAAGCTACTTCAAGAGTGCACACTTACAGCTTACTGTTTACCTATACACTCATAAGATCAAAACCCCTGGTCTTACTGTTTTTGTTAACAAGGAGCACTAAAAGTCTTCCCACATACTGAGTTTTGGTTTCCATTTTACAATCTGAGATGACAGACGGCACAAAAATGATGAGAAAACTGTGGGGAGGCTTCCAGAAGATTGATTCTCTCATCAGCTGATTCTTTTCTAGTTAGTCTTTTATTGACTACAAAGGTATAGCCAATGCAGAAAAGGAAAACCGGACTGCCCTGTTTAATCCTGAGGGCATTGGCAAAAGGTGATCACTTTTTGAGAAAACAGAGGCCTACAAGGAAATCAGCACACTGTATGAGCTGTTAAGCTGATTTAAACACACAGGGGATGCCTGGGGTTGAGCTCAAGATCTCTGAGGTGTGAGATGAGAATGAAACTATTGCACAGACTAATATTACTGAGCTTTAGTAGCAGGTGGTATAGCTGATCAGTCAGGAACCTGTCATTTGGAGAATAGGCCAATAGATCTGAGACACATGAAAAATCCTTCGTTTCCCCCCCCTCCTTCCTCATCAAGAATAAAAATATTGCAATTGTGAACTTCAGCAATTACCGGCTAAAACTTTTCACAGTTTATGCAGTTATAAGTAATAAGGCAGAACCAAAATACAATTACAGAGCGCACACCAGCAGAATGTACAAAAAAATTTAAAATGGCATTCTAAGCATTTGTATCCATGATGGCAATAATACTGCCTGCAATTCTGACACATCAGATTCCAACAGAACCCATGATCAGATGATAGAAAAAAAATTTCACATAGGAATATGTGATGCCACAAGCACAGTGATATTTACTTTGTATTAAAATCTGTACTTTATCATCTGGAACACATACTGCAGCACCTATATTGTATGCATGCTTGGAGGCTATTCATAGCAACTTTAGGGAACTTGCAATGGTTTCTGGTATGTGCTTCTCCAGCAAACAAGAGCCGCCATTGAAAAGATGAAAGTTAATGCCTGCATGTTTCTAGGATTAACWGACTTTGCCTATAACACAAAATTTTCACCATGTTTTCTGCATATATTGCATTATTCAGAATTAAATTTTCCTGCCCTTTTTCCCATTTTATCTTAACTGTCCTCCAAATTTTCAGATAAAAACCTATTGCTGTTAACTGGTAAGCAATATAAGTGTCAAACCTAAGCAAGGCAAACAAAAAAATCTTTCACGTTCCATAGGCCCAAATTTCAGGTGTCTTCTTGCACAAACACATCTGTAGATGCACTTCTGATAAATGAACAACTTGTTCATGGATTAATTGGTTTTAAAATTTCAGCATACAAGTTTCATCATTGGTGTATCTTAACAACCACTGGCTGACGTTAATAACCAAAATAATTGCAAGTACTCTGAAGCTCATATTTCAAAGTCCGGCATCGATAGATGTTAGGAGAACTTGTATAATTTGTGACTAATTAATCTTAACATTCAAAAATACAACTCTACAAATCAAACGGGTACTAAGTGCATAAAATCCAAGGTTAAATATTTCAAATACGTATTTTTTTCCTGGGGACACATAATTCAAACTCTCTCAAATAAAACAAATGTGGACACTATACAGACATCTGGTACACCAGGTACAAATGCACAATAATTTCAGACTCATTTTTAACTCAGTGAGTTAGTGTGGCTGAGATAAGTTGCATGCAGATTATCCTGTGAGAGAAAGCTGCCCTCTAGACTGCATTTAACAGAGTACATCAATGACTCTATCTTCCAAAACTGTAAAAATTTTGAAGAACGTGGTGCAGCTTTCCTGGATGATATTGTGCAATATTGTAGTTCTACATGATAGAGGTCACCACACCGCAGCTACAACTAACCAACTGAATTGGCTGCATGACAGAACTTTTCAGATAAGTTTCTTCATCAGAAAATTTTGTATATGGTCAGATTTCTGTCACTAGCCTTGAATGTCATGTTGCCTAATTTCACAACCAAACATGAAAGCACAGTCACTCACCATAACTTTAGTTAGCTTATTAAATTTGCTACTGCTTTTTCAACTAAAACTACACACCTTTTATTCTGAACTGAATTTTGACTGCATGCATAACGGGTATTAACTTAAGGTCTTCATACAGAGAGAACATCGTCTTCAATCTTTCTCTTAAGTAAAGTGCAAAGCGCACTGCCAAACTGAAATACATTTATTTTAAATTACTATTAGCACGAAAATAAACAGCATTAACCATAATTCTATGACACCTTTGACTTGATAGGAAATACCTTCACTCTTATGAAAATAGAATAAAACTCACAAAATGAGATAGTAAGAACTACCAGAGAGAGCACCCGTGTTCTGAGTCTATCTCCAAAGCTGCTGGTTTTCTGGGTCTTAAAGTCAACAGTAAAGCACTTTTTGGATTACTTTTATGGAATCACTGATTTCTGGGAGGATGTCAGGTGGACCCCTAACTAGATAAAATTTTGCATGTGTTATATCAGTGCACCATACTACTAAGTGCTTCAAATAAACTGAAAAACAGAACACGTGTCACACAATGTGTCATTACCAACTTGCTATAAGAAGGATTCATATGAAACTATGTCATAAATATGTTGTTTCCCAAAAATAATTTGTGAGTACATTTTTCAGAGAATGACTGAAGATTTCTCTTTTCATACATTTAAATCTGAATCAAGCAAACCGCAGAAATTTACATCGACAAAAGGATGGGATTAGCTGACTCTTGTATTTTTTTTCATCTTGTTGCTTCAAAATTAGCTCAAACGCCCATATATTTGGACTCTGTATATGGTGCAATAACTAGCTTGGTGCCAATATAGCTTTTTAGACATGGATGGGGAACATTTTCTGAGAACAATACTAGAAACACAGACTCTTCAAAAGATAAGGCATATAAAACTTAATTGCTTTCTAGCTATTTTCTTCCTTAGAAGATGCAATTGCTTTTTACACCATCCAGGCAAAACCACACCTGAAACCTTCCAAAAGAACGAAGGTCTTATGAAATCCACAAATATGACAGATAAACTGCAGAAGTGTATCAGACAGGTATAACCAAGTACATGTACCCAAAATACCTTGGTAAATCCCTGTGACATCTTCATACCAACACAAAATAATTTGGTTTTGAGAGTGGAAAACTGTGACGAGACAACCAATGCAACCTGTATCACTGCTCTCCTTAACTTTGCCCCAGCTGAAAGTTGTCTTCCAATTGATTACTTTTTTTCCCCCTATAGTTGGTACTACGCTAGCATGTTTACAATGAGCCTCATATTGTGATCAACCACCTAAGTACACTTCGTAAAGGAAAAGGACACTGTTATTCCTAAGACTGTAGCATGTAAGTGCTACTTCACTGAAGAACAGCTTACTGATCCATTCTGGTACACTAGGTGCTATGCCAACTTCTTTTTTTGTGGTGCATGTCGTTTGCATTTGTTACAGCCAGTAACTGCAGAACTTGAGTTTTTATCTCATATCTTCACCGCTAGAGATTCCTGTTCAGTCACTGATATGCAGCTCAGGATAGCATCCCTCTGACTGGCATTCTGGAATAAACTATACATAAAGCAGGTAGATGACTCTAAAACTCACATTTCAGAAGTAGAAAGTAGTCCTTCAGTATCGGGCCAGGAGAAACCTACCCTCTTCCTTTAAGATTTTCCTTAATCACCAACCATTTTCTTCTAACTCCCTCCCCACAAAGATTAATTTACAGCAATTCTGCATTTGCAGATTCTGCCATTAGAGATAATGCATTAACTTGTGTTTATATATCTGATAGCAAACCTATATTTGCACAAATTCAGGTTATTAAAGTGAAGTTACTTCCATTTCCACTACCGCATTTGGGCTTCCCACTCACCCATCCCCTGGTGCATAATGCCCTTTTTTAAAAGATTAAGAAAAACTCTTCCTGATCATTGCTCAGTCCTCAGAACAGAGGTGTCAGAACAAAATTCTCCACCCCCTAACCTTGATCTTAGTGTATGTTTTATCCTACCCCTTCATGACAATGACACCAACATTAAAGGAGAGCAAAAAAGGAGCAGTAGCAGCAAGAACGTTGAAGAACTTAATGATATAAAGATTGTTAAAAGAGACAAAACAGACCACTTTTTTTTTTCCCAGGAAATACGACAATTATTTCATCAGGCTCAAGATGTTAACTTCATTTTATAACATTAAAGGTGATGACAAAATACACATCTTCAACAATGATAACAATACACACACGCGTGTGTATATATATAAAAAAAATACTTATATTTTTATAAAGCAAGATTTACTCCTAAACCAGTAAACTCCGTGTTAACTTTGCTCCTCCTTCCAACACAAACTTGTGAAAACAGGTGAATGCCACATCCTTTTCTTGTCTTTGTACAAGAACAATATGTCAATTTTGAGGCCTAGAATAACCTGTAATTATTTATATTTTTTTTTATCCTTCAAGATATTCCATGTTTTGGCTGGTCAGTGATGACCCCTCCTTGCCACAGCGCAAGTTGCTGAGGCTGTGAAAGCGTGCAGGAGTAACCGGCCAATGACATTATAGAACAGTGAGAAGGTCAAAGTTGCATTGCATATTGCTGTCCTTCCTCAAGCACTGCGCACAGCATCCAAAGGGGAAAAATTAACCCTTTAYTCATGCTCCCTAATCATGTTTCTTATTACTCAAGTAAAATAGAGCAGGATGTCCCGCTAAGCCAGAGCAGGCAAAGTAGGATAAAATTCTCCGGAAAAGGAGGTTATAATTAAGGGTATTGCTTGCCCCCTCATTCTGCCTTTTGTGTCAAAAAAAAAAAAAAAAAAAAAAAAAAAGTTGCTAGTGAGGAGGACATGGAAGTGTCTTTTGTTATCCAAAGAAACGAACTATAGTTTTCATCCCACTAGGGGTTTCCACAGTAAATGGAGCTTTTCTTTCCTTCAGCCTTATTTTAACAGTTCTCAGACTGACAAGCTGTTACAAGCATCAAGTTATCTTCTATTGGAACCGCACCAAGGAAAAAAGTCCTATCTTTATCCCTCAAGACAAAAAGAATTAATTTTAATGTAAAAGCAAAAAAAGATGCAAGTAGGGAAAACATCAAATACTGATCTTCAATACAGGCATAGCAAGAACTTACAAAAAATGTAGTGCTTAATATATTTTCATATTCACACATATGCATATAGAAATACATAAATTGTATATCATATATGCATATGTTTGTGTATATTTCGTAGGTTCAAATAAAGTCATTGCTCAGCTTTTCTACTTAAATTCCAGGCATCTGATATTAGTTTCTTAAGTTAATAAGCCTGCACCTTATCTTACTGCCCATATTGTATATGTTTTGCAAGCTGCCAGCTGTGCATCAGAGCTGCCCCATGATGTTCATGTTTGCTTAGAGGCAAAAAAATTGAACAAGTGTTTCTTAAGAACCCTGAAATTCACAAAGCAATGAAAGAAATGCCCCTTATTTTCTGGTATCTTTGCTACTGTCGTGGTTTAACCCCAGCCAGCAACTAAGCACCACACAGCCGCTCGCTCACTCCCCCACAGTGGGATGGGGGAGAGAATCGGAGGAGTAAAAGTGAGAAAACTCATGGGTTGAGATAAAAACAGTTTAATAGGTAAAGCAAAAGCCACGCACGCAAGCAAAGCAAACAAGGAATTCATTCACTACTTCCCATGGGCAGGCAGGTGTTCAGCCATCTCCAGGAAAGCAGGGCTCCATCACGCATAACGGTTACTTGGGAAGGCAAAAGCCATCACTCTGAACATCCCCCCCCTTCCTTCCTCTTCCCCCAGCTTTATATGCTGAGCATGACGTCATATGGTATGGAATATCCCTTTGGTCAGTTGGGGTCAGCTGTCCCAGCTGCGTCCCCTCCCAGCTTCTTGTTGCACCCCCAGCCTACTCGCTGGTGGGGTGGGGTGAGAAGCAGAAAAGGCCTTGACTCTGTGTAAGCTCTGCTCAGCAGTAACTAAAGCATCCCTGTATTATCAACAGTTTCCAGCACAAATCCAAAACATAGCCCCACACTAGCTACTATGAAGAAAATTAACTCTATCCCAGCCAAAACCAGCACATTCTCCACCCCTTATTTCATACCATTTACGTCATGCTCAGGTCCCACACTATCCAATAAATCCTCAGTAACCACCACCACCCTTCCCATCCTTTGATACAATACACAGATATCATTCCCTCAGCCTATGGACCACCGCTGTGAAATGTCTGTAAAATGTCCATAAATGTCCACAACTGTCCATTGAGTTCATTTAGTCTGTGACTTTGGGCTCCATCTGTTATGGTGGTCACTCAGGACAGGAGAGGTGGTGTGTTGCATGGAGTTATTGGGCACCAAAGCCAGCTCAGGTCGGGTCACTGCTGCACTTGCACTGCTTCTTGCAAGGCTTGTCCTCCATTGGTTCAGGTGGTTCCTGCTATAGTAATTCCTATAACATGCAACTCCAATCATGGGTTACAACAATTTAAAGGTATTTCCATTACAATCTCCACCCCTGGTCCCTTTGGGYCAGGTTATAGGGTTTAACATTGCAATGAACTCCTCCCCTTGTCCCTGCTCRGACTTATCCACAGACTGCAGTCCCTTAGGGCTGTACCTGCTACCAGTGGAGCCTTATCTACGAGCCACAGTCTCCCCAGGGGTATACCTGCTGTGGCATAGACTTATCCACAGCCACAGTCCCTTTGAGGTGCACCTGTTCCAGCATGGCCTTCTCCATTGGCCACAATGCCTTCAGAGATATACCTGCTCCAGCGTGGCCTTACCCACAGCTGCAGTCTTTTCAGCAGTAAACCTGCTCCAACATGGCCTTACCTATGGCTGCAGTCCCTCCAGGGGTGTACCTGCTCTGTCGTGGGCTTATCCATGGCCACATGCTTTGAGGTGCTCCAGCATGACCTCATGCACAGTCACTGACGCTTCCAGGTGTACCTGCTGCAGCATGGACGTATCCACAGCCACAGATGCTTCGAAGCGTACCTTCTCCAGTGTGGACTTATCCTTGGGCCACAATCCCTTCAGAGGTATACCTGCTGTGGCACAGACATAATCACGGCCACAGACACTTCAAGGTGTACCTGCTGTAGCATGGACTTATCCACGGCCACAGACGCTTCAGGGTGTCCTGCTCCCGTGTGGACTCATCCACAGGTCACAGACCCTTTGACTCGAGTTCACACTGGGGTTCCAACCTGTCCACTACAGCAGCACAGAAACAGCAGCGATGCCCTGGCCATCTCCCAGCCCAGGCGCATGGCCATTGCCATCATCAAAATGTTCCCAGGCACAGTAAAGTAAAAGATGATCAGCAGTGCAGCAGTACAGCAAGCAGCRAAAGCAAAAAGCAGCCACTAAAAAGCACTAGGCTCTAATATACAGTAGGGCAAGCAAGCCCCATGGCAAGCACGGGAGCCTGCCAATTAATAGCTAAACAGCAATAACAGCTATATATTCAATCTAGCACATTCCAATCAAATCTGTTGTTATCTCAAACCCTTCRAGCCCCACATTGGGCACCAAAAAGGACTGTCGTGGTTTAACCCCAGCCAGCAACTAAGCACCACACAGCCGCTCGCTCACTCCCCCACAGTGGGATGGGGGAGAGAATCGGAAGAGTAAAAGTGAGAAAACTTGTGGGTTCAAATAAAAACAGTTTAATAGGTAAAGCAAAAGCCGTGCACGCAAGCAAAGCAAACAAGGAATTCATTCACTACTTCCCACGGGCAGGCAGGTGTTCAGCCATCTCCAGGAAAGCAGGGCTCCATCACACGTAACGGTTACTTGGGAAGACAAATGCCATCACTCTGAACATCTCCCCCTTCCTTCCTCTTCCCCCAGCCTTATATGCTGAGCATGACGTCATATGGTAYGGAATATCCCTTTGGTCAGTTGGGGTCAGCTGTCCCAGCTGCGTCCCCTCTCAAATTCTTGTGCACCCCCAGCCTCCTTGCTGGTGGGGTGGGGTGAGAAGCAGAAAAGGCCTTGACTCTKTGTAAGCTCTGCTCAGCAGTAACTAAAGCATCCCTGTATTATCAACACTGTTTCCAGGACAAATCCAAAACATAGCCCCACACTAGCTACTATGAAGAAAATTAACTCTACTCCAGCCAAAACCAGCACAGCTATTTATTCTATTTTCATTTTGCAATTTTTTTTTTTTAATAAAAGAAAAATAGCCAGAATTATCTATGTTTTCATTGGAGGAAAAAAAAAATAATTTTTAGACTCACAGATTCACAGGCCTGATGCAAAGATTCCTTCCCACATGATATAAGCAAAACTGATTCAGGCTGGGTAGCTGCTGGCTGGTAGGGCACTACAGCTGAGGAAGTAATTCCACCTGAGAGCTCCCCAGCTGAATGGAGAAGCCAACCAAGGACAGTGGGAGGCAGAAAAGGAGGAATGAAGAGACATAAAACACCCCCCAGAGAAACGTCTTTTGTCAATTCTCCTTAAGCTTAGCTCTTTCATATTTTTCCCCACTGCCAAGATCAGCACAAATTTTTTTTTTTTTTTTCCAGTTACAACAGTACCAGGAAGAAAGCACAAAAGCAGCTATTTGCATAGCTTTAAAATGACACCATTCTTGTTACTGTTAACAAGATTTACACATTCAGAGGCTTTCCCACCCAGCTAAATGGAAACTGTTGGTTCATTTCATATTTGAGTCAACAGGAGCTCTCCATTTCCATCCAGATTTCTATTTGAGAGAGAGAATTCAATAATCACTTCCACTTCACAAAATTTGACTTGCCTGGGGAGTAACATATTTCATTTTTGATAGAAAAATAAAATATCACGAGTGTTCCATTATTATAAATTGTCATGGCACAGGATGAGAAAGTGGGTTTTACGTACAGTCTATACCTTTTAGTAATAGTTTTATATGTGAATTGTTTATTCAAATTTGGATAGGTTAAAAAGAGAGTTGAAAGAAATCACCAAGCACTTGTAGAGGATATTAGTAGTATGCTCAAATGCTCTGAGGTAGAAAGAGCAGTAAATTTGTGAGCCATCTTTCAAAAAAACCAGAGCTAGTTAGTATTTATAATAAATAAATAAAATCACTCCTATATGCCAGTTACTCATCTGGAAGAATGCTACCACTGCTCCAATTGCAGAAAAGGCTATATGTTAGGTGTTTTGCTTTAGTTGTATTGGGAGGAAAAAAGATTTATTAGAAATAAAGGCAAGAGGATAATTAGGTAAAGAAAAAATGCACTTGCCCTTGGTGCCCTAACTTTGTTTCCTACTCACATATCTGCCATTGATTTCCAGTAAGGAGAAAATGGAAAACTCTGGTCTTTTTTTGTTTTCATTGCTCTGAACATACTAACTAAGGATCAGAAGACCCACCACTGACTTTAGTGTTTGGATTAGGCCGTAAGTGCAGCATTTAGTTTCTCATAGCTTTAGCTGTGATATGCAGAATGAGAAAGAGATAATGGGATACGCTTGCTTTTGCATTAAGTCCCCCTTGGTGCCTGCAATTTCATGAGTAAGCTGATTGTCCTTTATGTATTACAATTCTTAGAGAAAAGCAGAAAATATATATTAATTATGCTGGCGCCTATTGGATAAGCTTTTCTGAATGAGCATCCACACTCCCTGCTGAGGGATGCAATCTAGACAGATTAGAAAGAGGCAGTAATCACTGTAGGTTGGCCCAGTTCCAAAGCTAGGTGACATCGCCAAAACACAATAAAACAAAACTAGCAAGTTAACCTCACAGTAATTTTAGCAACATTAGAGAGTCTTCAGCAGAGGTGCACTGACACTAAGTGGAGGTGACTGAATTTTAATTTCTTTCTTTAATCAAATGTATCTAAATTCATCATCCCTGAGTAGAAAAACATATCAATAGCCAACTAGAAGATCATGCACAAAAGACAAAAGATCACACTCCTCAAAGTCTGAGAGGCTTTATGCATACTCGTGCTACATTCTTCAATCTTCAAAGGAGGTCATTCATATAAATTCAGTAAAGACAGTAATGTGTGAATCTGATGCTACCCTGACCCCTCTTCCACCTTCAGAAGCAACTCTAAAAGCTTAAACAGTAAAATTCAAGCAAAAAGGCACCTCCATTGCTGCCAAACAGATAGATAGCCTATGCCTGAACTCAATTTACAAAACAGAGACATCACTGTATGTTAGCCACTTTAATAGATTCAAGTTTATTTTATACATCTACCTTCAGCAAACTGCAAAGCACAAACAGAATAAAAATGCTGACAGAGACAGCAACCTATAAGTAAAACAGACAACTGAAAGAACAAAATTAACAAATCATAATAATAATTTTATTTTCATAGCAAACGAGGAGGTTTTCCTTCAGAATTTGCCACAGCAGGAACAACAATAATGCTTGTAAATCTACTAATCCAGAAGTCAAAAACTATATTGGAACTGTTCATGCACAATATATTGCAGAAACCTGTCAGGAGCTCTGATATAGTCACCTTCAGGTCTAATCCCATTATATCAGATGAAACACTACAAGCATTCATACAAGACTTACCCTACCCAAGAAACATCAAGAAAAACCTATAGTACCATAGGTGTCTGGCCTTAAGCGTTGCTAGAACAGTAACAAGCTGCAAGCAGTCTATGAATCTAGAAATGGCAGTAAATAGGATTGCTTTCAGTTTATGAGCTGCTAAGCCTGTTTCAATAGAGCAGTTCACAGTGACTGACAGTTAAAACATTGGGTCATCCAGTAGTGCTTGTGCTACATGCCAAGAGGCATGGGGCCATGAAGACCAAGAAAACTAAAACACACACAAAAAAAAAATTTATGACAAATGTTCATCTGATGTAGCCACTTTTAGAGAAGATGAGCAAGAGTTGGAGAAATAGTTCTAAGCCATAAGCATYGCTAGAAGGGAGCATTCAACAGAAGTAAGAAAAATGTTTCTGACTGGTTACTAAAACTGTGAGAACAGTAGCAACAATCACTTGTTGGTACTAAACAACTCCCTCTCCTCCTCAAAACATTTCAAAAGTCTCAGGCTGCTAATCTTGCTGCTTTCTTGGAATTGATTTTTCTTCTTTTTCCTTGGAGTTAATTGCAAGTTAAATTCAAGGTAGACAATCTTTTCAGAGAAAATCTTTTTGGTGCTTCTTTGTGCCATAGAAGAATTTGTTCAACCTGTTCTAATGTGCTTAATTTTGAAGGTAGTCACCTAATATTCTTTGTGATCATTTCACGAGTGGAACAATGCAATGACATCTTTAAGAATAAAGAAGGGAATTTAGAAACATCATTTCTACTCTCCCTACTGACTGAAACAAGCAAGGTGCAAAAGGGTAGAATAGTGAGTCACGTTTCCTTCCATTCACTCAATAAATCAAATGCAGAGATGAAAATACACAAAAGATACTAAGACTAAACTTGAAAGAGTTATTGATGAAAATATCTCCAGAAAATGGAGAGGAAGCAAGTGCTCTACATTATTGCAAATGGATGCTAGCAGCAAACTTGGCTAGCAATATTTTTATCAGTGCTATGTATAAACTGTACTGGAACAAGATAGGATAAAAAATGGAATACTAAAAAAGAACAAAAGATCTATATAAGACTTAATTATTTGAATTCCTGTTATATCCAGTCTTCCAAAGAAACTCAAGGAAGAATGACTCTGAACTGAGTTTATATTCTCTTACTTAAAGCTGATTACCAGTTTGGTATTAGTGCATCATGATTTTAAGATTACTTAATACACACGTAAATTTTAAAGGACAATATCCCCCAGTGGTCTGCATATTCTTTAAAGAGGATATTAAGTCCTACGCAAAGGTCTGGTAAAAGTTTTCTCTCCCATTTTGGTCCACCAAGTCAGGCATAAATACAGAACAAACTTCATGTGGACTTGCTGCGCAGATATAAATTTCCCCTATAGAATCTATGTCTATCTAGCATTTAGCTGAACATCACCTCTTTTTCATTTTTCTTATTTCCACAGATTAGAAGAAATTGCTTTAGAAAAAACTAGGAAGAAGCAAAAAAAGATATCGGTAAGAGAAAATTCCAGCCTGAATGTGCTGAAATCTTAGAAATCAAGTTCAGCTAAATTAGAATGAGCTCTAAGGCATGAGAGGTGAAACAGTTTATTCCACTAAATCCAGGATGACAGGAAAAGAATCATGAGGATAGACAAGATGAGTCATTTTTCTGTTGGAGCACAGCACAGATGAAATGATTTCTTTAAAGGACATTTTTTTTTTTAACATTGTAAGTTTCTTCTTAAAAGTGCTGGTTTTGCTTGGAAATGTATCCTTTACTCTAGATTAACCAAGCTTCTCTAAATTAAGCCTTCAATGTACTGATATATTGGGGGAAAAAAAGCTTTTGATGTTCCCCATCAGCAACAACACAAGATAAGCCACAAGATCTCCTGTCTGTACCAAGTCATCTCCTGTTTCTTTGAATTGCCAAGCTGTTTTCCTTACGTATAAGATGAGCATCCAAATACTTGGAGCACAATACCTCAAGAATGCAGAATACAGAAATTTTGGCATTCGACTGGGAACGTGTCTTCAGGAAAGAAGAATAAAGCTGTCACCATTACATAAGGCTCACTCATGCTCTTACAGGCAGAGGGCAACAGGAGACTGGTTTAGAACAAGTCCTTTGTTGCTATACAGTAGCATGGAAATTTTGAAGGTGGAGAAAAACAGTCTTTTTTGTTCCCAACCTCTGCCTAAATCTGAATTTTTAGGAAAAACTGAAGACCTCGTTCCCAAAATTAAATTTCACTATTTCTTTAAGAATGTATACTACACAATTTAGCTGGCTCACGTAAAGTACTAGTAGGGATATTTATTAACTAAATAACTGCAAATTATTAACATTTTAACACCGATGTAGTTATGTATGAAGGGAATAGCATTGCACGGCATTCAAGATCCAAAAAAACCTGAAGAAAAAATTGGACCACTAATAGAAAGCTTTCTTGTAATGTCAACCAACAGGAAAGCCAGCTACATGCAGCTCAGAAGCAGTACTTGCACGGGACTTCTGCAAAAGTGGAAAAATTGTGCATCCCTCAAAAAAAGGAAAAGTTCATACCCATCTCTATTCCTCATAATGCAGTTAATATAATACACTGTAAAAGATTAGCAATATACAYGGATACCAAATCCGGATTTTTACAGAAAATCTAGATTTTTTAAATAGAGCCTTACTAGATGTAAACAAAAGCAAACATCTTGTGAAAATCAACAATTCAAAATTTTTGGTTGGTTTGACCGAATTGCACATATGCATATGCACACCCAGGTATTCTATATGCAGGAATTATTAAGGTCTAGGACTACGTCTTTCAAAATGTAGACTACTATCTTTGTGTGATGTGTTGCACATTACTGAAATAAAAGAGAAATACTTTAAATAACACTTTAAATACTCTTTCACTGATTATTTGGAGATGAAATTATTGCTTACAGAAGGAGTTGCTTGATTCTTCCTAAAACCCTTTTCCAAGAGGAGGAAGAGGGGAGGCAAAAAAAGTAGAAGATTTTTCTTTTTTTCATGAAAATTCCTCATTTTTCTTGTATCCTAATATTTCTAGTAACAGATCACATCAGCAGTCCAGTACTATTTCTACAGTAAGAGAGAGCGAGCATCATTTTCTGCTCTTGACAAGCTCCCCCTTAAATGTGCCTCTTAGATGTGATGCCCTATGTCACCGCCTAGCTCTGTGCAGCCTCTGTTTCCATGGCTGCTTTTAAAGGTTCTAAAGCCTCCTTTTCACCTGGAAACGTAAATTGGGAAACTCTATCAGGAGGATTGCCTAGTAAGTATTTTTAATCAAAAACTAAATTTTAGGGGATACGTTTGTAGCAAGCTTCCCTTAATACAACCCACAAAAGTTGCAAGCACATCAGTTTTGCATACATAAAAACCGCATTTGTGTGAATAAACAGGGCAATTTGCAAACAGTAACTTGACCAGTCATCTGGTTTGTGTGTACAAATGCAGATTTGCTGTGGGTAATGCCTGAGCTAGCAAATTTCCACCCAGAAGTATAGAAACATCAGTAGTTCTGTAGTCAGACTGTTGAGTAAAAGCAAAAACATTTCAAAACCAGTCTTTAACATTAAAGAACAAAAAATTCCTATAAAAAATGACATAAGGTTCTAGGATTTATCAGTTCAACAATGCCCTATTGTGAACTCATATCTTCCAGAACTGTCAGAAATTAGGATCTTAAGCAAGACTTGAAACAAACACATTCAAGAGTAGAAAACAAGTGAAAATAAATAATGCTGCACAAGATTGTCTATCCTGTTGGCTGAAAAGCGTCATTGAACTCTGACATGTTTAATGGATAATCGGTTTGTAGCGCAGGGTGTAGCATAAATTTACAGACCATGGTGTGAAACCAGCCCTGAAATCCTTATGCCTATGGAATACCGAAGTAGAAAACCTGAATTTGTTTCCAGCCCTGAGCTGAAACAAAGAGGACTTATAATCCAGAAGTGGTATTTTGTGAGTGGTTTTCTAGATAGCTTTTAGAGGGCCGGTATAGACCAGTATAGACCTGCAAGGCCCTGTATGGCTTGTGACATCCTGAGGATCCCAAGGTTAAGCGGCCACACAAATTATACCTGTGAAAACATGGTACTGAGAGGCAGCTTATCACACACTGGCTTCCACAGTGCCTTCAAGCACCTACTCTCCAGCCCAAGCTCCTTTTCAACACCTAAACCAAACCAACAGGGCTAGATCACTACCACGGCTCTTGTCTTTTAGTAGTAATACACGTGTCACACGTACATCCGGCGCCCACGTGCTGATGCATGAACAGGTATCCAGGAAAGAAAAAAAAACACAAAACACACCAACAAAACAACAACAACAAAAAAAAACACACACAAAAAAAMCCCCACCCCACCCCCMCCCCAAAAAAAMCCCACAAAACACATCACACACAAGAGCGAGGTACAATCCTGTGTAAGATTTCTTTGAGTCCCCAAAGAGTCTCTGAACCCTGGACCTACACCAAAACGTATCACCTTCTGACCCTAATTGTCAGTGATAAGCTGCTTGGGCAATAGCAGCAGTTTGAGTTTGTCCCGAGTCATACAGCATCAGTTGGAGGGATCAGTTCTTGAGGAGAGCTGCGGCTTAAAAAGCTGATGGAGCTTTTCATGCACTCGCTGAGCATCAACGGTTCAAACACCCTCAAAGGATGCGCTCCTGAGTCTCATGGCATTTGGCCAAAAGCAGCAGGGTTCTCAATCAGCAGCAATGAGAGAGAGTAAACTTTTCTCCAACATGGGCACTAATGTCAAAAACCAGCCAGTCCTCTAGGATAAGACAGATAATTTCAGTGGCATATGTCTCAGCTAATTCTGATCTTTCAAACACTGGCTAAAGTTATGGGGCAATATCTGTGGAAATCTAACCTCTCAAGGACACATGCATAGGGAAACAGATGGCTTGCAACAGCCTGTTTAATCCCAAATCAAATAACAGAATCAGCACTTCAGAACGACTGCTTATACAGACACTTCTGTTAGAGAGTGTGGCCTACAGACAGGCAGCTTATGCAACAAGACCCCCAGAAAAGCTTATATGATATATTAACAAAATCTAGAAGTTCAACATCTTAAAAAGCAATTTTCCTAAAGTATGCTGTAGTTATAAACAAATCATCTGGTCTTTTCTGGGACAAATTACTTCATTTTATATATTAAATTTTGTTAGTGTAAATAATATTTTAAAATATGTAAGAAATAAGCCTTTTACTTATTCCTACCTCCTCCATAAAGAGCTATTAAGCCTCAAAACTTGTCATTTTTATCATCTTCTGAAACCAGTAAAAATCAGCTGATGGAAAGTGATCAAAGAACAAACCAAAACAAAAAAAAAAGAGTTTTCTTAACATTTAAAAGAATTTCACATCACAACATGGCACACTAGGAAGCCCAGAAAGCACAGAGCATAAGAATGGCTCAGGAAGCTATATACTCTTGAGAACATACTCTTGAGAAAAACAACAGCTTCACTACCACATGAAACTCAGCATCTCTGACATTACTGAATGTAATCTGAGAAACACACCAAGAGAATTAGCTGCTTGCTTACATGAATATCAGAGGAAAAAAAAAGTGTTCATTTTACATCCCAGTATTTGATATTCATATTGAAATGTTTAAAAATATTTTATTTATTTGACTACTGAAATAATGATGAAACCCTCAAAGACCCCAGGTCACTTGCCTGCTGCATAACTGCTCACCAGCGAAGCCAACTTGCCCTGGGAGGTGCAAGTACCTCTCCAGCAGCACACGATTGCACCAGGCTCTGTACCTGCCTTTACCCAATGCACCTTCAGTTCTAAATCCTCACCATTATGAGGAGCATCTCATGCTTCAAATATTAACACTCGTACCACAACWCGTATCTTCTAAAACATGAAGTCAGCCTGTTGCCTAGTAGAAAACCTGAGAAACCAAGAAACATTTTAAAAGCTGGCCTATAGAACCAAAAACGGTGTTACGCTGCTGTTGAATTTCAACTTGTTTGGTGTTGAGCACAATGAAGGAATGGATCTTATCCCCRGAACCCTATACCTTCAATTTAAGGGGCAAGGAGCTGCTTTGTTTATCTCAAGATCAGGCCCATAATTTATTGTGTTAGAATTCAATGAAGGCCCAAGGTAGAAGCATGTGTGATCCATGTCTGGGATGACCTTTTGAGTCAACAGGAGGATGTAATCTAAATATCTTTAAAACAGTTTAGTGCACAAGGAATCCTGTGATTGGCAGCCACCAAGCAAACTGAATCTCACATCCTTCTAAATAAGCACTGAACCGATTTGTCCAGCTGCAGTGATTCCATGATGGCAACAAACTATTGTAGCGTACCATGTATAAAACGGACATTCATTCATAATTTCTGGAGATTGTATCATTACTGGCAAGAAGAAGGTCTAATTCCTGAATTGTGGAAATATTTTATTGATCTAAAACTCCCCTTTTAGGGGTTACATTTTCTCTTTCCAGTTCCTTCCTGAAAACTATTGCATGGTGTTACTGAGTCATCTCAAAAGCAGGAACACTTCAGCAGTGAACAAGTCATATATAAATAATGGAGATYGATAATTTTCAACATGTGGTCTGCAGACTCTTTGGGTTCACACAACCTTGCTATGAAAAGGAAGCCTACTGCAGTAAGTTAACCTTTGCTGCACAGATACACATGCCTCTACTGAAAAGTACTTAGGGATCCACAAATCAAAAAGGTTATAAGCCACTGATGTAAGTAATCCGTAAGCAGTTTTAATGCTTTGTAGATTATAAATGCCATTTCCATTTACTATTTAAACAAAATGTAGAGATTTAGGGCCTCACTAATTTATACAATGGAAATATTGAAAATTCAGAGTATGATTGTCTCAAACTGTCAACTGAGAAAACATCAAGTGATTTAGCCAAATAATGTTCTGATGAAGTAAAAACCTAAAATTTTGCACCTGTTCTAGTTTTGCACAGCCCTTCATAGCTTAGCTCCCTTGATATATTAGTTTTTCATTCTTGTTACTGACAAACAAAAGCAGCAGAGCAAAAAAAAAGGTATTTTAGTACAGCTAGGAAAAAGAGATTATCTTTGAAGAAATCAGTAGAATTAAACTCTGACAAAAAGCATACAGAATCAGTGAGCCTGTTAAATATAGACAACACTGACAAATAAACAGTCTATATTTGTTTGAAGAGCTTATGCGTTCCCCCCCCCCAGTACTATTGAAATGATGTCCTTATCTCAAGTACTTTTCACATATCAGAGAAGTGGTAAATTTCACAAAGCCTGCACTAATGTTTTGCATTTCCATTCCATGTGAAATGCACTTCAGTAAGTAAACATGAGCGTTCAATAAAACTGTTGCTAGAGACAATGGAAAAAAAACCTGTTTCAAAATACATTGATAAGTAAATAATTCTAAAAGCATTGGATAATACTGTGAAACACTGAAGAGCCAAGTCACTCAAAGCTGAGAATAGGGTTAGTACAATTTTTAGTACTCAGGTTTGGGGGTTGTTTTTGTTTATTTTTTTTTCCCCAAATCCTCATTGTGCTTGACAAACATAAAACAAGATATTTGTATAATAGTATTTTATAATTCTGTAGATACTTAAGTGCATCAATTGAGAATAATCACATCCCTCTTAAGGACTGAGAGCATACTAAACAGCATGCATATATTCTTTTTCAAATGTTTCACACAGTTGGGGTGCGTGGGGTGGAGGGGGCAGGGGGGTGACTTGCTTAAGAAATGTTTTGCATGATTTTGCAAGCCCTGAAATTCATAGTGGGTTGGGTTTGAGCACCTCAGGATTTCTATTCTTGGAACTTATTAGAAATTCATAGACAAAGTAACTTCTCCTCTTACTGGAGTACAGCACAGAGGGTCACCATCAAGAACCACGGCCTCTGTATTCTAGTCACTAATTTAAAAATATGTCATGACTTCGCAAATGGTGTATGCACATGCCTAACTTCACATGCTACCAGATAGTCTCACTGGAGTCAGCAAGGCCATCTACAGCAAGTTAAAAGAAAGCAAGTTTTTAAGGCTTGGTGCTGTGAAGACCTACATATTCTCTAAGATGATGCAAATGAAGAAACAAACAAGGTGAAGAGTGTTAATTCATTCATTAGAATCTTAATTTATCCCCTAACCTATTTCTGCCCTTTCTTCACCAAGACTTATCTGCCAAATCTGCCAAAAATCTTACACAATGAATATTTGTAAATGAAATGAGTTGAAAAGCTCTGCATAATCTTTCCATGCTGATGTACTTCAAGTGAATCTTCTGAGATAGCAATTGTTTTACATAAAGTTTACAAAAATTGGAAGGGGATTTGTGACAGCTTCTGATGGCAGAGTGTCTCACCAGAGACAAASAACAACATGGGCTAGTTCAGTATTGGTGTGTTGTCTTCTGGAACAAGCATTTAGGTCCTGGGTCTCATTTCTAATCCATCCCTCTGAATGGGACTGTTATTCTTGACCTTTTCACTGTAAAATTCCTGATAAATTATATGTGGTAGATAGGCAGGAAAAAAGAGCCCTTAGAGTAAGATTAATTTTAAACAAAAAAAAAAAAAAAAAAAAAAAAAAAAAAAACCAAAACCCAAGGAGATGACAAACGCAGTTCGCTGAGCACCAACCCATGTTGTTCTCTCAAATAGTCATGTTCCGCATCACACTTCCGCATGCTGCCCCAGCTACTGCTTCTGAGACACCACCATATTCAGCCCTTGGCAAAATGATGCATTGCAGTGGTCTATATTTGTATCTCAGTAGCAAGGTCCTCAACTATAAAAATCCTGGTTAATCAAGATAATAAAAACAAGATGTAATGTGTGTCCTGGGGTAAAGAGAAGTCAAGCAGGACACCGTTGTTTCACACCATCTTAAAAACCAGCGGTCAGATGCCCTCAATCAAGGCAGAGGTCAGCCTTCCAGCAAGTTTCACGTTTTTCATCTTGTCTCTCAAATTTTTCATTTCTTCTGTCTCCCTGATTTAAAGTTTGAGCCAGGTGTTTTTCATCCTTTTACCTATTTCTTCCAGACAATCTACATTTTGACAGACTAACTTATTGAGTATAATCAGTTGTATGTTTATCAAACAAAACCTTCTAAATACACTAGCCAGTAATCTACACTGTGGTCTGCCAGTCAGATTCAGTCTCAAAAATCACTTTAATCCAATTTTTCCATTTCTCTTCAGCACTCCCATCAAATTACGTTTGAATGGACTCTGCAGGTCATATGGACTAAGTTGAGCCATATGCGAGAAGCAAGAAAAAGACAGGTAATTTGTCTAATACCACTCTTCCAGCTAAAGAAGGGGTACATTTGAAAATGGTCCAGCAATCTACAACTGCTGAAAATGTCCTTATTCCATAAAAAGCTTAAAAGTGTTTGCAAATAACAACAAAATGCTAATAGTTACTCTTATTTTACCAAATCAATGAGACTCTCACCAACCTAGGCTGATTATAAAGGCATCCAGATTATAGCTTGTCCCCTCGTTTCTTAGGGCTGAGTAACCAGGGGAAGGGGAAATGACTCAAGGAACACTTAACACAAAAACCTATGGACTAAGATACTTTATCCAAGATTTCTCATCCTACAAATACTTCTGTAATGTTCAGTAAAAATCTACTTTCTACAAAAGTTCCTTTCAAATCTTTTCTTACATATAATGGAACTTTGGTTCTATTAAAGGGTGGTTGGCAAAATTCTCTATGGCCATACCATTTATGCCTGTGGCATAATTTCTATCATCCAGCCTATTCTAGATTGTTTCAATAAATTTACTTTCTGCATTGACAAAGCTGACTGCTGTGTACTCTTCTCAGGTACCTGGAACTATGGGTGCTGTAGACTTTCCGCTTCCTCAGAAATTACATTCTCATTCTTCAGCCCCTGCCATAGTAACATTTTTTTGTTTGCTTTTTACTGTAAACAGGTGGTGTTCACTTTTTTTTTTTTAAAACTGCAAACAATAATAATGAAAATTTTATCATAAAACTCTGGATACTGCTATGTCTTAAGATAGAAGGATACAAAAATATTTTTTGGCTCTCTTTATCCCTTTAAATAGCAATGTATTCTTTGGGGCAGAAAGATAATAGGAATAACAAGGAATGCTTGGCATTCAGGTTGCTTGCTTTTCTAAAATTGTTTACTTAATGCTTCTCCCCTACCCCTTGGGTATAGTTCTTGCCAAGACATAGAGATTTATATTCACTCTACTTTGCGGTGCAACTTTTGGAAAGCTAACAGGTACAGTATTCACTAAGAGCAACTTCTAAGCTGCAGGCAGAATAAAACAAAGCCAAAAAATAAACGTACCTTTGCAGAAAATTGTTGAGTGGATTTAAGTTACAACAATAAACAATAAATAATAAAGTCTTTCTGAAAGCTAGAGAAGCACATGTGTCCTCTTCATTGATTTTATCACTTCATCACACACAACAAATCTGTGTCAACATGAGTGGCAAGTCTCTGAGGTAAAAAATGTACAAGTCAAGGCCATAAAAGCAGACCACATGCTTAGGAATTTGTCTATTGTAACCATAATGAGGTGGCCTGCTGCCTCTAAGGAGACAATTCATGATACAGCATATGCCCAGAGAGAAGTGAAAGACTATTTTATGAATCCGATACAGTCATCTGTAAGTCAATAAAGATTCAATTTCTTAAAGAGACAGAGAGGAAGAAAGCATTCATGTGAAGAGCAGAGTCGCGAATAACTTGTTTATATGTAACTAGATATTGCCCTGCAACAATAATATAACCTGCTGGAATCAGCACAGCTACTCATGTAAGTAAAGATTAATCATGTAGTCCTTCAAGAGGAGGCCTTTGATGCATAACATGATCTACCCTATTTACATAAATAGCATTTTTCAGCACTCTATTAATCTTGACAGTACTTCAGAGAGGTTGCCAGTATTAAAACCCATTTTCTGGAACATACTGAGGAACAAAAAGGCAAAGCAATTTCTTCATGTTTATACTGTGCCTTACTACTCTCCTACAATACAAAACTCACGTTGACCAAGCTATGCTATGACCACTGTACGAAGCATATAGCATTAAAATGCAAAAGGAAGCCGCAGCCTCAAAACCACTGAAAATGAGGGTATCTGTGACCGCTGCTGAAAGTATTATTTACAGAAGTGTGCTCAGAGAGATGCAAGCTGCCCCATTTCACCACAATGATTGCTAATAATGAAGAAAAAAATTCTTTGTGGAGAATTGCCAATCATCTGATATGACATTTCATGTGTTTAATGGGGTGAGAGAGGGACAGAGAACTGAATGTAGTGTTTTAACAAACCTTTTACTTTGGAAACAGGAGAACAGGAAGGGAAGAAGAGCCGATTTAAGAAAGAAMGAACTGCAGGACAAAGAGTGGAAAAGTGTGGTGTGTTTGAATGTCCTATGGGAAGGGAACACATAGTAGAAAATAACATGRTTTCTTWTTTTTTTGATCTTCAATAGAAAAAAGGGACTCTCTTTTAAAAGATAGGCAATGCTGAAAGGGTTTTTTAATCATTATTTTTCCTACAGGAAGTTATGCAGTAATGAAACAAGTTTTGTACACAGATTTGGAGATTTTGTTTCAAATCCTGTGAATGGAGTTCATGGGTATAGAGGACTCTCCCAGAAGTTTACAAAAGTATCCAATATCTTTAGTCAGCCCCCTACTTTCTTTTTTCTCCCCATTGGTAGAGTGTTACATGAAACAACATTTCAGATTCTTCAGTAGTCATTCATGTAAGCACATTTAGTCATAAAGGTTATTTCCAAACGCTTTCTCTCACGTATGCAGTTGAGAGAAGCAATACCAATATCCACTGAGTAGTTGATTATGGATTTATAGCCTATAAATGTGAGGGCATATGGTGAGACTCCAAAATGGATATCAAATGTTCACACAGCCTCACACAGATCATGAAGTGAAGTGTAAAATAGGACACAAGTGACTTGGATACAGTCATTTAGCATCTGCTCCAGCTGTATTAATTCAGGTTGGACATTACACAGTAGCATGACACAGACACAAACAAGCAACCACACACATAAGACAGCTTGATTATGTCCTAGCCAAAAATGAACTATCATGCAGGAGACCTGGGTTACCAGATAGGCATTCCCTCTCCATTATGCTAGTATTAGGTGGAACAAAAATGTGTCTTTTAATCCTATCGCTTCTGAATGTTATCCATAGTCATCTATCTTTACTTCCTTACAAGCAGAAGAAAAGCTGTTTTCTAGGCATCGCACCTAGTGTAACGTATGCATCAACAGTAACTCAACGTACTTGCTGTTGAGAGATACAGTTGATCATAAAATGTAAATCAAAGCAAAGCCAAGAGGAGGTACCTTAAACCCCTGAAGTTTTCTTCACTTCACCTAGATGCCAAAACTGTGTCTTTGACAAGCACGATCACTTTTTTTGGAAAAGGATGCATTGACAGCATATCCAATTCAAAGATCTAGAGCCTTCACATCAGAAACAAACATCACTCAAAATATAAAGGGAAGGGGAGGCAGATGCTGCTTACTGATGCCGTTTTACCTTAAGGCTCATTACAAACAAACTAGAAGCAAAGGAAAGAATCGATTACATGAAGCAAAGGTAGCAGCATCAGTACTGTTCTTGGCAGAGAGTGGACAGTAATCATTAACATAATTTACATKAACTGTCTGGGGGTAAGTCAGAATTTCTGTAGCTTACAAAACTGGATAGCACACAATAATGCTAAATAGAAGTGCTGGTTCTTGAGGGGTTGTGGGGAGCATTTAGTATGCTGCAGGTTTGTTCACATTAGTCTCTGTAGTCCAAGCAGATGGATGTCAGTCTGTCTCTCTCTCTCTCACACACACCCGCACATTAGCAAGGCAGAAAAAAGAATTTTTTAATTTAGTGCTGCAAGTTTACTCTTGCCACCTGTTTTTACCCATTACCAATTAAAATTAATTGTTTTCAAATCACATGTAGTTAATCATTTGGTTGCTTTGGATCTACTCTCTCAAATCATCAAATTTGGGGACTGAGGTATTCATCAAGTCAAAATGAGTATCAATAAAATGTAGAGCAAGAATTCAGGGGACTCCAAAATGCAGGACCAGTACTGCTAGACTTGACTGAAAAAATCCTCTTTGTCTTGCGATAGCCAGCTTTTTGCTTTCTTTCTCCAGCCTCTTTTCATCTCCTGTTCTTTTGTTTCACTGTTCTCCAATTTTCTCCTTTTTGGTTCTATTCTCTTATTTTTTGAATAGTTGTGCGTTGTCACTTTGTAGTTCCCATTCCTGTTTCTTCATCCAGCACAAGTTAAATGGTTCCATTTTTCAGCACTAAATGAGCTGATACCAAGTCAGTTCAGGGTGTTGTCACAATTTAAGGGATTAGCAACAAAGCAAACGAGAGAAGACTGGTTATGAGTGCTGCTGCCTAGCCCCATGGATACGTGGTAGCTCGAACATCACCATCAGCTTTAAAACCCAAAGAGCCATTATTAATCTAAATCACAGGAACACATATTCACTGCTGAAAGAAATGCTGTCGTCTTCACCTATTTTTGTCCATCTGCTTTCCATGTTCTTCTGACTAATATTCGCCAAGCTGCAGATACAGAAAACACCATCTTCTGCAGAATCCACATATAAGGTAACGGATTCATAATTCTTTGGTTATGACCTAATAAGTAGAACTCAATCCTCAGCTGTCTCCAGCCTTTAACAAAGACTTTCAAAGAGCCATCTTTGATGATGAACAAAATAACTGAAACTTAGCTTGGAGGGACCAATCCAAACAGGGTTTCATTGAATATTAATGAAAATAATAAATAGTTTTCCAATAAGAATTCACAATATCAGTAGATTTTCTGGTATCTTACAGGTTGTTCTTGAATATTTGAGAGACTGAAGGATATTAATGAAAAACTTTGAATTGCAGAAGTTTCATGACTCTTATCACAAATTAAGTTTTATTCTATTAAATAATGTAATTTGCTACTTATTTGTTATACTGATGTTCAAACATTTCAAACTAGCCCATTACAGAGTAGAACAGTATCACATTACTTCAACGAACAATCATGCAATATGAAAAAGAGCATAAGGCTGATGTGAACAATTTACAAAAAAGCACAGATTGAAATTTGTTCACATAARTCACTTTTTTCCTACTCCCCAGTCCATCTGCAAATAGCATTTGTTAATTTATTTATTGCATACCTTTAGAATACTTCTATTACGCTTCTATAAACTTAATCATCTTGGTTAATAGATCAACATTTAACTATGTAAAGCAATTTTTCCCTCCACACACAAATTTTATTAAAAGACAAGTAGAGTTGAAGTGCTGTGGATTTTACATTACAAAATGATGAAGAAGTTGGAAGCTTCAATGTTGTTTGCTTAGAAGTGCATCTTCATTATATCTGATATTGTTAAGAGCAAGTTCTGCTCTAATTAAGCTTCATCCTTGGTTGTCCGATTGCTTTTGCTCATGGATGCATACCAATTTGTATATTATAAAGAATCTTCTATTGATTCTATAAAGTTGACAATTTGCCTAATGGAGGGCAAGAATAATTTGTGACTGTGACTTCCCTTCCTTTCCAAAGTGTGCCTCTACAGAATTTGCAGATGACGTATGATCAGTGCACATTAGGTTCAGAATGAAAACATTTGTCAGCCAGATATCTAATGACCCATTTTGCAGTGAATAGATGATGTTCGAAATCTGCCAATTTTCACGGGTCTTTTAATTACAGCTTTGATGGGTATGGTTTAGTTTACCTCATATATTTATCTAATAGGTACAAAAGGCCTGAAGTCTTTTCTACTCTCATGTTCACCTTGCAAAGCTTAGATTTGTGGAAGCTAATCAAACATATTTCCTCTCCAATGAGACTGAGAACTAGAGGTCAGAGGCAGAACTTCAATACCTAAAACTTGAAATACTAGACCGAATTGAATACCTAAAACCCAAAGGACTGGATTAAATGCAGAGAAAAGATGGTTTAGCAATTTTTCTTTCACCTGTTTAGAAAGGCAGACTCGCTCGTCAGTCACGTGATGGAAGTATAAGCCTGTACCCATTCAGTTTTCAGCACTACCAAGAACTGTATTAAGAAACCCACACTTCTCTAATTCTGGTGGGACTTGTTTCCCCACATGTTGTCACACATGAAGAGGACTTAAAATGGATTCAACACTACAGTATAATTTCCTGTTTTGGATGCTATTTACTAATATCCGAAAACAGCATGCTGAAAAAAATTCTTTTCAGAGAGGTAAGGCGGCAATTCACAGCCCTCGCCCCATCTTTTAATTGAGCACAATTAAGCTGCTATGTTGCTTAAGCAAATTTAAAATCTCAGCATTTGTTTAGTTATCTATGAAGTATCTTCACAAATATTCAACCATTTATGTTTCTCTGCCTTACAGAAAATGTTTCCAAAATGAAAACACAGAGGCAGAGATTTCATGTTGTGTTAGATGCTGTCAAAGAAGTCTCTTTTTCTCACCCTTTCTCTGTTGTTTCCAGCCATCCTTCTCTCCATTCTCCTTTGTTTGCTAAAGTAGCTTACTGACTGTAATAAAGGGAGCCCAAGTGTCAGCTTGAGACTGCCATGAAAACTAACATTCACATAAACCATTTTTTCCACTTTTGTTAAGCTTCTTATCAAAAGAACTCACTCTCTTTTTCACTCTCTCGTCTTCTGTCCTTTTTAGGATATCTTTCTAATTTTATTGAGACTTCTCTGTTAAGGTACAGCACTATAGTTCAGTAACTATAGGAAAGTGAACCCAAAAGAGCCAGCTTGAGACTACCACAAACCATTTTCACTTCTTATGTTAACATTTCATCTCAAAGGACTCTTTTCTCTCTCTGTCAGTTGCAAGGCATCTCTTTGTCTCTATTGTGCTTACTGCGCTAAGGTGCCTCATTGACTGGAGTGAAGTGAACTCAAGCATGCCAACTTGAGGCTGGCACACATTTTTTAATTTGGTTGAAGTTGACACCCTAAGGGACTCAGTTTCTGAGCAGCAACACTCCTCTCCCCCCCACCCCATGCCTACTCCACTGAGGTAACTCTAAGATATATTTGCTATAATAATGTTTTCTACATTATACATTTAATTTGACAGAATTTAATGGATCATAACCCTGCAGGTCATTCAATGATATTTCTTTTATTCCTCACCACCTTGTATAGAACCTGGGGTACTGAAGGAAAGTGAATACCAAATTGCCAAACACACATGGCTCCATACCTGCCAAATAGCTTAGGAAAACTTAACAGTAAGGCCTGCTTTTAAGAGAAATACCTCTGAAAATAAGAGACCCAAACCTTTTTCCTCTTTTGCTGGGAAAAAAATCCACCCAAAAACCCCRCTTTAGCCTGTGAAGTTTCATGTCAACTGAAATAATTGGTATACATTTCTAAGCTAAGTCCTAATCACTTTGGTTTGACCTTTTTATAGTCTCCCTCATTCCCTTGAGGATTTACTTTTGGTGACAATCTAATGATTAAATATAAAACAACTAAGATGAAATTAATTATGGCAACCAAACTCTTATCCCTGAGTGGAAAGATGCAAGTCTAAAGATAAGGACCAAAACTGACTGGACTACAAATTCCCAGGACAGTTTAAGTCAGCTACTGTTGACGCTTACAACTAGCAATCCTTCAGAACCCAAACGTTTCACTGGATAACAACACAGAAGAAGGAATCCAGTATGCAATATTTGCCATCTTTTTTTTTTGTTTGCTTTCAGTGATGTCCTTAACCTACTTTCTATGTCTTTCACAATTTCTGACAATGTTCAGTTAGCTCAGTTTAACATTTTTCTCACTCTTCTGCACTGCTAAAATAAGTCATTCAGTTTTGAATTGGAAAACAAGAAGGGAAGTTTTTGATAACACTGGGTGTATCCTTCAGTTTGTTGTAGCCAAAACCCTACACATTGCTGGCAAGAAAGATCTGTGTGTCTTAATTCCAAAACGCTGCAAAAAGAAGCTTGTTTATTTTTGCACAAGTCTGAGATTAGCAATGAAGTTACTCTATGACAAAACTGAGCTGCAAAATTAAAAACCAATAACATTACTCAGAAAAATCTGTCCTACCTGTTTTCCTTTTTTCTTTTTTTCTTTTTTAAATGCCTGTAGCTCACACTAGAATTTCAGGAACATGCATAATGTTGACAACCACCACTGCAAGTAACAAATGATCATAAAAACATGCCACTCAATTGTGAACACAGCAGAAATTTTGCATAGATGTTTTGCAAGCTTTCATACACAGTTTGTCTCCAATTTAAAAAAACAAAACAAAAAAACCCAAAACAAAAACACAAAAACAAAAGCAAAAGCAAACAACAACAACAAAAAAAACCACAACAAAAACAACCCAACACCTTTCTAAAAATCCCTTGGCTTTTAGAGAAAATATTATGATTTCAGGGCACACAAAAGTTAATACCACTTCTCCACTTCTTGTCCACTATACCCAAAAGCAGCATTGAGTACAGAAGTTATTTCATTTTTAAGTCATTACCAGTAAAACCCTTAATCTTTGTTGCTACTCTAGGAGCATTTCCTTATATCCTGCTCCTGAATATACCACTGTGCAATGGTGCTAGATTCGCTGAACATCACCCCAAGAGAGCAACATTAAAAAGGTAGGTCCTTCCATATCAAAAGAGCTTTGTTTTTCCATAGCACATTTGGGATTCATTCTATTTGTCTTCTAGTTTCTGAAGCTTTAGAGATCAGTCAAGTCTACATCTTTAGGTTTTACTCTCCTACCATAAAAAAAAAAAAAAAAAAAAAAAAAAAAAAGCTGATTGTTCACATATAATCCCATTCCTATAGAAGTCGAGGCTTTCAGAAAGAAAAAGAAAATCCTCCCCTGCCTTCCCCCCCCCCCAAAAAAATTTTTAAAAAACCCCAAATATTGTGAGATCTGTGAAACAGATCAGAAGAAAGGATAGAAGTCAGCCACATCTATGAACAACAGTATAGCAGCCCATTTCAACAGCTAAGAGATGGAAAACATGCAAGTTACCCTAAAGGAAAAGAATCAGGAGAAAGATGTAAGATTAGAGCACCGAATCTAAAAATTAATAAAGGAGAAGGGAGTAAATATGTCTTGTAAACTTTCAGAAAGCTTGATTTTCTCATTATGAGAATTGAAAATTGAAAACACTCTTTGCTACATCAGTGGTTATTAACAAAACCGAGAACTACAATTTCCTGAATAGTCAAGGGCAGGGACACACAAAAAACCAAACAAAACCCCAGACCCAGCCATGACCAAGTAGTGAATGACAACACGGCTGGTGATGATTTTCTAGAAAACCTAACAAGATCCAGGTACATAG
The DNA here is from genome assembly GCA_035582835.1 of Phoebastria nigripes. Classification (NCBI taxonomy): domain Eukaryota; kingdom Metazoa; phylum Chordata; class Aves; order Procellariiformes; family Diomedeidae; genus Phoebastria; species Phoebastria nigripes. Next base: position 1,044,834 of record JAYKAV010000700.1, on the reverse strand, counting down.
AAACATAGGATAGAGTTTCAAGAACCTAGCTAATGTTGCCAACAACCACTTGCTAATAGTAAATGAACCACATCACCTGATTGTAAACAGAATAGTCATTTTATATAGATAATTCATAAAATTTAATAATTAGTTTAAGTCTTTAATTCTCATATGACAACCAAAGCACCCAGTCACTAGTCTTCAGGAAATTCTTCAGAAAATAAAGAAAAAAGCATCACAATTCCTGTTAAGTCCATGGGCATTCTGCCATTGTTCTTGGCAGACTTACATTTTCATTAGTGTTTTGAGAGACTCTTAGAAGCAGACACAGGCGTTTTCTGATTTTGGAGTAAAGGAATGTTTACCTCGCATTGCACCAGCAAAAAGTCAAGTTTCACAAGCTGTGACCAGGTAAATCAACTATGAATATTCCTTGTGACAAAGCAAATCAGTCTTCTGGGTGAAATGATTGGATATGTTCTTTAAGTAATATCTTGCATAGATGCATAAGACACAAGAAGATTTCTGAGAACTTTTTGAGCTCCCTTCCCTCTTAAAATTAGTTAATAATCATTTACTATTTACCTGCAGGAAACTAAATAAAATGTTAAAATGCTCTAAGCCTCCAAACCTGTCTCTGGCAAACAGCAAAATAAATACAACTGGCCAATTTCAATCAGATTTCTTTGGCAATTTTTCAAAGACAGGAAGAAGCGTGACACAAGTACTCTGCCAGGCCTCGTGTCTCTGTGAATATGCTGTAAACAAAAGCACTTCAGCGCATCCCCAGTCAAAGTCATACCAGCTGTTGTTCTTCCTGCACTTATACTCTGCAGTGAAAGGGAAGACAAAAATCATACTGCCTGGACAAGAAAAGGGGTGGGGGGGGGAAGGCAAAACAACACACATCAGGGAAAAGGGATATTAATGGTTATATCAAGAAAGAAAAGTTTGCTTTTCAGCAGGCATTTTGATACCCTCATAAAAAAGGGCCACGATGATGATGATGGTGCCATAAAAAATAAAACTGTATCAAGCTAGGACTTTCATTTCCTTTTGACTCATGCAATTTTACCAGATTTGTGTAAAGTTCACAGCGCTTCAAGAAACAACAGAAAGACACATTAACTCTGCAGTAGTTCATAGAAACTTTCTATGAGATAGGAAATGTATTCATGTTGAAAATATTGAATCACTAAGCCCTCAGACTGCATTCCAAAAGTCTACCAGAAACATTTCAATCAAGAGTGCGAGTATGTGACAGCCAGGCCATTTGGGCTAAAAAGCATTGTGCAGAATTATGTTGGCGAATCTAGTGCCCTCTAAATGACCTCATATTACGGTCATAGTATTAAGTCATGGAGAAACCTGTAAGATGAATAATTTTAAAAAAAAAAAAAAAAAGAAAGAAAGAAAGGGAAAACTCTCAAGTTCCCAGTAAGAATGCTAAATTACCCCCTCTCCCAATGGAATGCTTCACTTTCATTTCCAAGTAGCAGTAAGCCTATTGACCCCCGTGGTGTTATCCTTTTCACTGCTCTTGCAGTACTTTCTTTAATCTCTTGGATCAAAGATTAGTCAATAAAAATCATCTCTGCTTTTGTGGGGAGCAAACAAACTGCATCGAGTCCTATGATAATTGTAAATCTTCACTAAAATCCCTGAGAAAAAAAAAAAAAAAACACACACACATATGTTGACATTAACTTTGCAACTGGAAATGTTTGTGTTCTTTTTGTTCTATATTAAATATTCTGAATGATTTTATTTTGAATCAGTTGTTATTGTTTTATACTCTTTAATGCTCATTGCATTCTTTAATTAAGTAATTTTAGGCCTTGAAAAACGAAAGCTAAATTATATTTACACTCTGTTATACGATATTTCTAATCAATTGGTTTAAGTCCTAATTATAGAAAAACCTCTGGGTCCTCCACAAAGGTTAAAAGATTGGACAGTATTTTAACAACAGAAATATTTTTTGAGACATTTTTCAACAGCCTCCAGACTATATGGCATCCAAGGCCTTTGTGTTACACCTTAAGGTATCAAATCTAATGAGAGTTTGAGCTGGAAAAAGAAGAAAAAGAAAATAAAAACAAAGATGCCAATAGAATTTTTTGCTGGAAAAAAAATCATCCAGAGGTATTATCTCCCTGCTACTTTAGCTTATAACCTAACTCATTTTTTAATTCTCTTTCAACTTTAACCTATGCCTCCTATGTGCAGCATCCATATCCTGACCTTATTATTCCAGAGTATTTCTAATATCCTTCAGCTTCCTTGTCATCTAAACAGAAAAGCAGTTATTTCTGTTTAGCAGAAATTCCTTGAAGTCACTCGTAATCACTGATCACTGCATCTTCATCTACTCTGGACTCCCTGATAAATGCAGAGCATTTCCCTCCTCCTGAGTCTCAAGAAAAACACAGACTGTGAATGGTCCTGGTGACCCGGCTGTGACACAGGTGCAGTTTCCACCAGGCCCCCCATCCCAAGACATAGCACTTGAAAGTCTTGACATCACCTACATCATGCCTTATAGACAATCTCTTGCTATTGCACTTTTATTGTCATCCCCAAACTGCCCTCTTACTTCACCTATGAGCTATTCAAACCCACATTGCTACCAAGAAGTCTCCCCATTTTACCCACTGTATTCGCCTGGCCCTCAGACAGGTTGTCCGCAAAGCTGCTAACAGATTCTCAGTCAAGCACTCTTCACTAGTAACTCTAGTGAAAAAACAACACATGTGTGTGCCCAGAACATTTTAGTCATAATAAGAGAGAAATTCCAGCATGCTGGGCTACACCTTGTCAGAGCAGAGATCCCAGACTTGGACCTTGATTTCAGGGAGACTTAAGCCAGGTCTTAACTGTGCTATAAATCATGTCCTTGTTTAGCAGCAATTTCCTACTTTATTTTAGAGCTCTACACCATTTTTTGACTCACATTGAAAATAGATCAGAAGATTCAACGGTGAAGGGGAATATTTTCTTATTTGCTCTATGGGGTGCCTTGTATGCACTCAGGAGAGATGTAAAATAACACACGAGGCTAAATACCACCCATAAATACTGAACTATAATTATTTTCTCACACATTTATTGCAAGGTCAAAAGTTATTCTACTAGTGCGCTAATTTGAAAAAACAGAACTTCACTTCCAAATCCAGATCCCTCAATTCAAGATGCCAAGGCTGAGAGAACAGCTTGTGTCCGCACATCGTACCCCTGCGTTAAGGATCATGGAGATGCACTCTGCAGATCAGGTTTGGTCCTTTGGTTCCCAGGGAGAGCCAAAGGTGTTCGGAGGACAGGCAAAGCTTAGGTGAATCCAGATTAGCCTAAAACATATCGGGCAATTTTGCATTTGCTGCATGAACAAATTCCCCATGATTTTATTTAAAACTTTGAGCATGCAAGCAGTATGCAGCTAGGTTTTTTGCCCAAACCCTGAACAGTTTTTTTCCCCCTATCAAGGGAAAACATTTTGTCACTTGGAAAATAGATTAAAAAGGTAATTTTTAAGCACATAGGAATTAATAGGTTGCTACTGAAGAAACAACCTTTTGTTCTAAGATGCAGAAAGGGAGCCTGCTGGATGTTTCCACAATAGTGTCAGTGATATTAGTGCACAGAGAAGCTAACAAAAGGCAGCCATGCTGTCTGCTGCAGCACTAGAAATGGAGCAAAATACGGTAAGGTGAGGGGAAAAAAAGCAGAACAAGCTAATTTCAAGATCAATTTCAAAAACAGATTAAAAATTAGAAAATAGAAGTTGATACTTTTATGACGGGCTAAGCTGACACTGATTTAGTTACATTGTTATAGTAACCTCAGAAAAACATTTCTTTGTTTAGAGGGACTTCATCATAATTCAAAAATAGTACATAATTTTTTTTTTCTGAATCTCAGGACATCTGACACATATATCACACACGGCACAAAGCGTAGACAAACACACATCTATCGATATATTCTTACTGTTACACCATTTATAAGATTTCCCATACATGATAATAGCAAGTAATTTAAAATATCATGGCTTGATTTTGTTTTTTAAATAAAGCACTCAGATACTAAAAATGGAATACTTCATATAGAAAATAGGTTGCTATTCTCTAAAATTGCCTCTAATGTTAGCTGAATATTAATAAAATCCATAAACCATTAGTACGTTATAGCTGCTTTGTTCTGAATTACATAGACCTTTTATGTTTATTCCTCAGTGAAAATGCATAAAAAAATCAAATCCTCTCTAATTGTGCTCTCTGAAGATAGCTGGTAAAATCATTTCTAGCAGCAATAAATCAATTGTAGTATTAAAATGACCTGCCAGGTGCATCTTCTGGGTATCAGACTAATTAAGGGAATGTATTAATTGCAACTATTCATCAACACCACCAATGTTGTTAGGTAACCCTTACAATGAATCTTTTTACCATATTATCCAGCAATGAAACTGCAGTTTGAGCAAATATATGGGATTGAACAAAAAAAATTTTAAAAACTATGCACAGCTTTCTTCATTGTATAACTTTGATCCCAATTCTTTGCTAGTAAATCAACCAAACACAAGAAGATATAATTATACGTGCATATGTAATTTATCTATATACATATCGCTCTCAGTAGAGAGTTTTACCAGGTTTCAGAGACTGATGTGTTTTTTTTCCCCTCCCCCAAAATCTAATTCTGATATAAGTTCATATGCGTTTTCTGTAGCTATGAGCCAAATGTGGCCAAATTTGGATCATACAGGCCTTCACTGGAAAAGACCATTCACTTCTGAAAGTATGGTTTACTGGTATCTTCATTATTTTTCCACCAGGATTTCTTTGTCACGTTAATCTATACATTCTTATAAATGCAGATAACATAATTCCAGTCTGCTGTTTTGTATGGGTTGCTGGTTCCCCCAGAGTTATGTTACCTGCTAAAAATAAAAGCTCTTCTTCAAAACTTCTGATATATTTTACCACCTTCTTCTACAAGCAAAAATTCTGGATTGCACAATAACTTCATACATTTCAGACAAAACGCTGGAAGTTGCAGGATGGAGTAAAACTCCTACCATACCAATTTCTCTGCCATGCTTTTTAGTTTAGAAGAAGATTAGGAAAGGGATATGATGATAGGCTGACAGAGGGGAAAACACATACATGTCTGAGTTCAATTAGCAAAATACACAGAGAATAGTAAATACACAGGCCAAATCTAAAAGACACGAGGACAAAATTTGGCCCACCATATCAAAGTTCACATTCCTCTCCCCAGTGTGCTGTAAACACTCATATCTAGGAGACTGTTTTTTGTTGACTCACTCTATCTACACCTTTTAGGTATTTCTAAGTCACCCTGGTATCTAAGCACTAAAAATAGTTAGATATAACTATGGCTTTTCCATTGCCACCCCCATGACTATCGCCATCATTCTCTGTCCCAGGTGAACCACAGCTTAAGTAGCACCTGTAGATGCATAGGAGGTCGTTCTTGTGTCCAGACAAAAATTTACCTTCTCTTCTGGCTGTATATCCATAGATGGGCAGCAAGATAGTGAAACTGGTCATACTTCACACATTTGGTCATTTGGCTATAAACCAGTGCATGCGCACTTATACTAGAACAAGAATGTCTTGGTTTTATTCAAAAAAAGAGGGGCTGGGGGAGACTTCACAACCCTGTGGCTCCTGCTCGTGCTTTTGCAAAATTACTCGAGTCCTACTTCTGCAGAAACCCCAGAGAATTATGCGCCATGTCCTGAAGGCCACGGTACTAGATACTGGTAATCAAAGCTAGGAAGCAAGATCCAGAAACATCAGCATTACAGTGCAGATGCCCTGGTAGCAGCTTCCCCAGACAGTGCTTCCTGGAAAGCACGGGCACTGACTTTAACCCAAGTGCCCAGTGCCAGGCAGAGAGCGCGGCAGGTACTGGGGCTGACGGCAGCCAGCCTGTTCAGCGCCCACAGCCACACACAGCACGGTCAGGACTCTCCTCTTCACACACAGCTCTGCAAATGCGCCGCAGTCCTGACCTCCAACACTGCTTGTTGCGGTTTTGAATGTTTCTTGAACAGCTACTGCCAGAATTGTCAAAATGAATGGAATTGAGAGAAAATAGACCCACAGTAAAAAACACTTGATTCATTTTTATTTATGACTCAAAATAAGAACATACACCTTCCTACTTTTAAAGTGTCAAATAAAGTAATTTTAGAATGATGTAGATGATTCACAATCAGCGATGAATTTTAAAGCCAGCCACCTGTCTCCAGCTTGTGTCAATACGTCTGAAGAAATGCTCTTGATCGCCTTTGGTATTCAAAGAGTTAGAAATAGAAGTTCACAAGTAAGATATTGTTCCTGTCTTTCCCTTCACTACCCAGACTGCTTTCTGATCTTCCTTTTGTCCTCAATCCGTTCCTTATCCCTTTCACCTCTCTTTCTCACTCTCACTCCGTCCCCTTGATCCATCAGACACAGCCAAGCTATCTGACACCTATGCCTTAAAGTAATTTTGGACAGAAGCAAAATGCCCTAGAATCCTTAGTAATCCTCCTCAGATCCATGTACTGAGCCCCGGTTTGGCTCTTTTATAGCCACAAACAGTCTTTCAGCTAGCTAGCCTGGAAACTGAAAGCTGTTTCAGTAACAGAGGAAGAACAACAAGTCCTGAAAGAAAATGAGCCTGCTCAGGAAGGAGAAAGAAAGAAAGAAAAAGGAAAAAAAAAAANAAAAAAAAAAAAAAAAAAAAAAAAAAAAAAAAAAAAAAAAAAAAAAAAAAAAAAAAAAAAAAAAAAAAAAAAAAAAAAAAAAAAAAAAAAATCTTTTTTGGTGTTAACATTAATATAAGCTAGAACGAACGAACCAATCAATAAATGAAAGTTAAAGAACTCTCTAACTATAGGAGGAGACAGTGAGTTCATGGGGGCAGGATCTGTCCTTTCCTTGCAGTTGTATACACTCTGTGTCCTGGTACAAGACAATGGTTTGTAAACACCGGTGGTTTTGTGAATTATGAAACAGCTACAGCATTCTGTAAGCCTGTAGAAAAATGTCTTTCACCCCTTATCATTCCCTATTGAGTCAAAGTGTAGTTTTTGACATACCAGAGTGGGATTTTTCTTTGTCCTTTTCCAGTACAGCTAAATCAAAAACCATATGGAATTTGGAGAAGTAAATAAAAAATAAAACACAAAAATCAAAAGACTACTGCCAAACCCCTGTGGATCATACTGAAGTCAGAGTTAAATTACCTTTCATGACTAACCAGGAATCTAGCAAAACTGAAAAGACTGCCTGTACCACGCTGAGTTACAGAGCTGCTCTCCCCCAGGCTCGGGGTGCACCAGCACTCACTCCTCTGGTACAAAAGGTAGATTTCAGTGACAGGCTGCGGGTCCTAAAGCTATCTCAGCTTTGAGAGGAAAAAACAAACTTATACTTCTCAGTGTGGGAATGTAACAGATCCTTCTCTTTGCAGTCTAATATAAGGCCTTGTTGTCTCTCCACTTCCTAATCTTTTCATGGAATCATTTAGGTTGGAAAAGACCCTTCATGAGCCAACCTTCCCAACAAACAACAGTTGGATACATCCAGGGAACATAATATGTGATGAAAAGCAATGAAGGATTATCTTTAAATTATGAGTATTTGTACTGAAAGAATGTGGGGATTTTTGGAAGGGGGGGATGAAGGAGGAAAGAGAAGGAAGAGGAGGAAACTGAGTAGCCAGAAGCTGCTTCTTTCTACCAAGGCCCATCAGACTTCGGCAAGTAACAGGACATGGAGCCAGATACCATGCACGGACTATCTCAGGGCAAGGGCTTAATTCTTCCTCAGGTCTGCCTTGTTGTTCCCGTGGTAAATCCCCAGACAATGGATGTCAGAAGACCTGCATCAGACTTACTCTAGCATAACGAGCAGCAGAACCTGGCATAAAGTTGTAGCAAATACAGTCAGATGAACTAATTCCCAACAGTTCTATCTGCTGAAGACATTAGGTTAGATTTTTGCAAGTTAAAAACAGAGGCTCACCTGTTCTCTGCAATTTAAGTGATCAGCCATTTCTAAATCTACTAATTGGTATTTCTCTGCAGCAGAACAAAGAAAAAAAAGATACTGTACGAGACTTTTTTTTAAGAAGAAGAAAAAAAAAAAACCCACCACACATCACTGAACGAAGTGGAACATACCTGTTACTAAGAGCTACGATACAGACATGGCCAGCCCCTCTCCTTCCCCCAAAGAAGCAATTTACAACAGTGAGAGGACGTAAGTCAGGGGATCAAACACAAGAGAAGTTTAAAAGCAGGTTTTGGCTGCAGTAGTGATGCAACCTAATGGGGGCAAGAACAACTTAATGCCACACAAATCCATTTTTCTGGTAGAGCCATAAGGCTCTGAGGCAGCCTGACAGCTGATTCACATCTCTGGGATGTCAGTAGGCAATGCTCTTTAGAAAAGCACAGCCCAGACTTAAGAAGCTTTACTCCCTCTTACTTCCTCATGATGAGTTGCAGTATGTGCCACATCAAGAGGCAAAGACTTTCAGCATTCCCATGTCCAGTGCTCCTAGCATTAAGCTCTTGAAACAGGCTGGGGTTTTTTTCCTGAAAATCCTGCTTCTAAGCTCCATTTTTGCTTACAAAAAATGGAAAAAGACTGGTAATATAAGCTTAGCAATTAAAGTTAAATAAAAACACACTACCACAAAATGATCATTACAAAAGTCATGAGATTAGACATGTTCATGATTTTGGAAATAACTGATTTTTGACTGCTTTAGTCTGGAAATAACAGCTATTTGAGAGCCTAACATGAGGTAGACCATTTTCTGTTCATATCTGTTTGTTCCCCCATAATTAACAGAAAAAGTTTAAGAAGAGTGTATATGAGTTTCTGTTTTGCTTTATTTTTCCAAACCAGGCATTGTCAAGCAGAAACTTGACCTTAACTTTTGTGGATGGCTGGCTTCAAAACATATTTGCTTAGTCTGCTTTAGAATAGTCGTTAGCTTATTTCTCCAGTACTATAGTAACAAGGTAAAAGTTTTAGTCACAACCACTCTAGACATCTGCCAATATAAATGGCACATAGGTACTTTATTTCCAAGGGTCAGTGCTGTGCGATAGGCCAAAAATCAGGTATCCCTGTTTTAGCTCTTGCCTACAATCTAGTCAGTCAAGATACATGTATGAAGACATTAAAATATCCATAATCTTTTGCACGCACTAATATACTCTATACTCTGTTTTCTTAAAAAGGCGTTTGGCCTTATACACTTTGTCCACAACAGCAGCAGATCCACTACAAAGCAACAACAAAATCCATACCGATAATTTGCATTTTCTCTGGTTGTATTGGTACACCGGCTTCCAGCCATTAGCAATAACTGAATTTACTAGTTTCCTTCTCTTCCTCTACCTTAGTTAGAAAAGAAAAAAAGCTTTTTTTTTCCCCCCTCTAAAACCTATCTATTGATTCTAAAAGCATCTCCTCCTTACCATGTTTGTTCCAATAGACTGTTGTTCTCCTTATTCCACTATTCTTCTCCTATACAGTTATACTTTAAAAGGAGCTGTTGCTTTCTTCTAAGTTTTATATGGATTTTTGTCATTTACTTATGGCAGTGCTTTATCCTTAATATAGTTGTAGAATATACCATATTTTGCCCTATTTTCACATTTTTGTTTTGTAGCTGCTCTGTGTTCTGAAAAGTATCATCCTTCACAGCAATTTTTTAAACAAATGCATGAAATCTAACAAAGTTTTAATTCATTAGCAAATGCAATTGACAGATATATCACATATAATACAGGTATAAGAAAACTGTCAATCTGCAAAAAAAAATCTGTTGCTAATAATGAACCATTTTTTAATGCTATTACACAGCTGAAAAATTCTAAACAAACATTTTATTTAAGCATATTTAAGATGGCTGGACCTCTTTTAGCAGAACAGCGATCTGTCTTCCATTGCACGTGTAGCTATGAAAAACAATTGTTCAGAACTTCAGCGGCCTTGCCCAGTGCACGAGTCAAGCTGATTTTTGCTGAATCAGGGTCTTAGTTCTAAATGATACCAATTTTTCTTTTCACACTTCAGATTTCCTCTCCTAAAAAAAAA
>JAYKAV010000700.1:1015257-1034464 GCA_035582835.1 Phoebastria nigripes | reverse complement strand
ACCCAGGGGATGAGATGTACTTTTATCAGAAATTTCTAGTAGAGTTACTCTGGTTAAAAGTCATTAGTCTTAAAAAACAAAATGGATACGCATAATTTCCATGATGAAGAATAATAAGCCAACTATTAGATTAGCAGCATAGTTACTTCCATATGCTAGAAAATATTTACAGCATCATCATGTACTGTTAGTTTTCACTGCTACGATAACAGAAAATTATCTGCGAGGGGCATGATACAAATCCATTCATATTGTTTTTCACTTTGGAGAAAAGTGCATCAGAATAATCACGTCAGACAACTAAGAGTTTCTATAACGACAAGTGTCATTTTGAAATATTCTGGGCCACAGAAGCTGAGAAAGTATGGCAATTTTGAATGGTCTTTATTTTCTTATTAAATCCTAAATGACTGTTGGTGTTTGTGTTTCCCGATTCCTATAAAAATACCTTTTTATCATGAAAAAAATTAATATTTTGCTAAAGGAAATGCTTACAACAATAATGGTATTAGTCCATTTTAGAAACTTAACTTTACCCAGTATGTTTTATTACTAAAACAATATATTGCCACTGAAGTAAATTATTATTCTCTCAAGTTCTTTTTAGTTGACATGGCACTGTCACTAGAAATCTAGCTTCCACGTTAATGTATCACTAGAGATACAGGTATCTCTTCATGTAAGTTGTATGTACACTTATATCCACAAATTTCATTCAAACTACAACTAAACATAAATACATTTGTATTCTTGCCTTTTGTCCTTTTCATCCTCATTTGCCTCCAAACAATCGAGAATTGCACATTTCATCCGTTGCCAGTGCCTCAATAATTATGATGGAGCTATAAAGGAAATTATACACTCTGTGGATGATTAAATCAGCCTAAACATTCTACTCTCATGATTCATTGTGGCATGAATGAAGACACCATATTTTTAGCCTTATATCTGTCCTGCTAATTTTCCTTAGCTTCATTATTTTTTTTGCCTGGTATCTTTGACCCTTCTTTTGCTTCTCCCCATCATCTGTCTCTCTCTTTTTTCTTCTAATTAGGCCACTTCTTTTTTTCTGTCCTTCTTGCTCCAGGTATACTTCTGTCCCTGCTCTCACCTCTTTTCCACATTATCTCTTTCTAAGCACGATACCAATGCCACATTTTTTTCCCTTTCTGATTTGTGAAAGTCTTTCCTCTGTCCCTGCCCAGGCCTCCTACCCCCTGCCTAAGCTTTTCCTTTCTCCTCTATTATGAGGTATGGTCTCTCTTATATTTCTAGCTCTAAAGTTCACTGAGCTTTTGGGAACAGAAAACTACAGCTGTGGTGAAACAACATAGGTTTGTCCAAAACTACTGCTGGCAATTCAATTCAGTTATTAGCTTTGTTTGTTCTCAACTAATAGTATAATTGCCCTAATTACTGGAAATTTAGAAATTAAATAAAATAAAAACACTAAAAAACCCAACCCACCAAGACAAATCTCTTGGGGAAATGCACTTACAGAAATCCTTTTGCCAGGAGTTTCACAGACTGCCTACGCTGTGTGGTTGCTTTTTAGAGGATTGTAACACAGTAAAGCTCAACAGAAATTGCTAGACTTAAGTAATGTAGATTGAAGCATCTCTACTAACAACAAAACTGCACTAACATAATCCAGGTGAAGAGCTAGTTCTTAAAGTATATAGCTGTATAGTTATAACCCTCATGTGTAACATACAGCCTCTACATCTATTCAGTTCAGCTTTTCTGACACCTAATATTTCAAATCAAGGATAATTTTATTATATTATTTTGTTTGCAGTACTATATAAACTGTAAGAAGACTGAGGACAGCGATGATCAAACCGGCGGTCATTTGCAAAGACCTTCGAAAAAAGCACACCAACGAAGAAATGCCGTAATAGTATATTGAGTCTCATATTTAGTCTGTCTTGAAGTATGCCTCATTAAGGCTGTGGTAACATTATCAGTACTTATATTCTTTTGTAAACCAAAATTACACACCTGCACAATGCTCCCTACAAAACACCCTCTTTTTCAAGACAACTCTTGAAACTAAACGTCGGCACTTCTATAAATCTTTCCTGATTTGGGTCCTACATTTTAATTTTCTTGTAACCTTCTCATTTATATTTTATAAAGACATTCCTATTTCTACTCCCATATTGAAAATATTATCTTCTATCTATACATCTTTTTAGCAGGAACACCCATTGCTACAATACCCTCTACTGCCTTATATCTTGCTACAAAACAAAAGGACAGGGAGATTCTTCTGGAAAATTAAGTAATCATAAATTACTATTAGATTAATGGATTCTTTTAAATGTTGCCTTAAGCTTTCTTTTTGTTTTGCCTAAGGGAAGAAGTCAGAAATAGGCCTTTGCAAAATAGTCTGTAAAGTCAAACAGAGTTTTGTTGGATTAATAGCTTCACAATTTAGTATCTTTTCCTTCTTTTCTTGACTAAAAATACATTACTGGACAATATTTCCAAAGCTAGGTATTCATATACCCAAACAGAAGCGGCCAGTTCTCAGAACTATTAAACACCTAAAGAAATCTTAACGATCACATGGAATACATTGAAATGAGGCTAGCAGTTCCTAAGGCATAAAAGGTTTATTTGGGCATCTAATTTTAGGCATTCAATATCAGAAGTTCTGAGGTGTAGAAATTATGGTAAACTTTACAGGGAAAATATACCTGTGCATAAATATATAATGACTGCACAGAAACCATTACAGTCAACTCATGGTCTGCCACTCTTCATATTCAGTAGAAACATACTCAAAAGCAATTCAAAAGAGCTAAACTGCAAAATGTGAGAAAGAATGAAGAATCCAGCCTTTCCTGAAAAATGGCATAAACCAGCATAACGTTAATGAAGAAACAATATCTGACATACAAATTCTGGAAGGACTTCATTAAAGACTGAGAAGCAAATAATAGGATGTTTGACTGCTTCTAAACGCTATACACTGGATGAAGTTTTGCATTCACCCATAAATTAGAAGCAGAATTTGAAATCTTACATTGCAGTAGTCTAGTTGATGCAATTCTACATCCCACTTTAGGAAAACTGTTAGCACAAGCTCTAAAAAAAAAAAATTATATTCCATTCACTGCCCCTATATATTTTAGTCACTTTAAGATAGATAGTGCTGTGATAAGAGAAAAAAAAAAGCATTAGCACTAGCATTTCAGCAAAAATATTTTATTCTGAAAAGTTCTGCAGAAATTACACTATGCCAGTGATATTTAATTGTAACATAAAAACTAAACACCATTTACTTGATATAAAATTGGGATAGTATGTAAATTAAGTAAGTTTCGATTCATGTCTTCTTACTCACATCTGTTGGCAGTTTAAATAGTTTTAGTGTCATTAATTGTTATAAAAGTGCAAGATTTGCTGTATGCTTGCCACTTAGGACCAAAGGCACAAAAGTCTAATTGAACTAAGTAATTAGTAATTTGTCATTTCCTATTGTCAGCAATTACTTTCCATTAGAAATCCTCACTGAAAATTCTAATTTGAAGTGAGGTTTGCATTTTATTGCTGTCCATCCAAATTAGTTTAAAATTGACAGCTACGTTTTCATTTAAAAATTTAAAGATATTAAATATGTTTGAAGACACTGAGGCATATTCTACCCCATGTGCAGTTGTGATAACGTATCTGGACTCAAAATAATGAGAAGGAAAATCCAAAATACTTCTTTCTTTTCTTCAATTACGAAGTATGTACCAGCATTACACAGTAGGCCACATCACACTCTTACTCATGCGAATAGTCCCCTTAATTGGCAATTTAAATGGGTAACATAAACAGAGTATGACACACAAAATTATATAAGGATTCATTGGATTTCTTATTCGCTTTTACACAGGGAACCAGAAATAGGTATTGAAATCGTAGGCGTAACAGGAATGGAACTGTGTATTTTCATGCCTTGTCCTAGAGGTCCTTGTGGTTTTACTGCAAGTGCAATTTTTCTTTTGTTGTTTTTCAGACTTGTTAAAGCAATCAGCATTGTCCAGTTGCAAATGCTCGGCGTGCAGCACAAGGCGGTACTTGGGAGGGCAGGAGTGCTGCAGGTTCCTCAGAAACGCACAGGGCTGATTAGCCATGAGGAGGTAGAGATGTATAATTAAGACGTGTCAACCCGATAGGTACCATCATTTCAGGGCTCATAACATGGAACTGCCTAGCAAGCAGCAACTTGGTGCCTTGTAAAATGCTTCTGCTGCCCAGTCCAACCCAGTCCTGAAACGAGGGGACAACTGGATGTCCCAAGGGACAAGGGCAAAGTGGTTCAACTTTACTCTGTTTGCAGAAAGGCAAAAATAATAGTGGTAAAAAATTCACTACTGTCCCAGAGCTCTTTTGCAAGCAAGTTACAAATCTGAAAGCAAAGAACATAGGGGTTTACTGTTTTTAATGTTCAAACCCTGAAATAAGATCATGCTTAGTGCCAGCTGACAAACGTTTCAACAGTAAAGCTAACAGTTTAGCAGAGGTTCGTACTAAATGTGTTCAGAAGACACCAGTTGGATATCAGCTGCTATCCACTTGTAAGTAAGCCTCTCATAAAAACACATACAGAAGATAAAAGGTATATGATAAGTTTTCACCATAGAATGGGGGGAGGGAATTCGATGTATAAAGAGTTGGCCAAGTGTATAGTGATATTTTAATGTATTAATTTACAGAATTAGAAAACTATTAAGACCACAAGACAACAGAATTGCACAATTGTATGTCTAATAATGGAACAGTTAGAGGAAGTATCAAGCACATTTGCACCTCAACTGCAGTTCTATGGTATACTGCTATCTTTCTTTTTCTTAATTTACGTGATACGATAATTAACCTTTAAATCTAGCAATGGTGATGAATTTCCCTTAAATAGTTATTCTACATTCATATTTCCTGAAAGCACACATCTTTCACTGAAACTCTCTCTGATAACTAGTTAATACACATCACAGATCACTAGCACTCTATATTAAGCTCACATTAATTACTGTTAATTTAGAACATAATTCCTATGAAGAAACATATCCATGTGCTTACAAAAAACTCATCACAATTGATGCTATTAAAAAGAAAAGTGAAGAATTCTAATGATTCATCACTAATAAGTAACAGGCATTGTCTACAATACTTTTATAGCTGAAGTAGGCTGTACCAGGGAATCTCTCAAACAGACAGTATCATAGGCCTCTYTCCTTAAACTGATTTAGGCACTACATTCACTAGGAATAGATTTGTTCCCTCTTCAGAGGAAAGAAGAAAGAAAAAAAAAAAAAGGGGGGTACAAAAGAAAACAGAAGGGGAAAAGGTTAACTGGACTCTCAACACAACTCCACTGGACTGGCAGAAACCTCACTCCAAAGCCCCCGCCACCTTCCACTGCAATCAGTTTTACTTCATACTGTTTTGGTAGGAGCTGATTATAATTAGATGTTTGATATGTATTAAGGAAAACACTGATCTCCAAATGCATAGACTGCTTCCTAATTATGTGTTTCCTAATTCCATGGGGTATTCAAAGCTAGGGTTTGGAGGTATTTTCAGAATAATAAAGATAGTAGGTATATTGCAAACCATTATTCTGCCATTTCTGCAGCTGTGTTTAATTGCCAATAAGGTACTGAACAAAACAGAGAATTAAATTAAAAGTTCAATAAACACTGATCAATATTCTTGTAAATACCAAGTCTATAAAATGATCTTCTCTTTAAATGTAGTTATACTACAGGTACCGTGTAGATGATCTGCATTTGAATTTCATGTGTTGCTTGAAAGCTTAGTTAAATTTCTTTCCAGTAAAAACATTTTGAATCTAAGAATGCTGTCAAAAACTATTATAAACCTGCCGTTATTCTTAAACTGTTGCTGTCTTCTGATTTCGCATTAGCTTACAATCATCTGAATAAAGAACTCATCTTCTGTCTAACATGTAAATAAATCATCAGCTTCAGTTACTTTACCACTAGCTGTTTGTCATTCAGAAAAATAATGGTTAATCAATGACTAATCAATGAAGATGTGTAACGTATTAGTTTGCAGTCCTTCATCATCCTATTTTCCTCAATTGCCTGGGGGTTTGTGTTCAGTACTTACAGAATCGATTACAATTGTGAGTGATCATTCAGCTCATGTTGAGAGCTGTCAGCTGTGCTTTCTGCTAGGAGTTTTTACCCTCCTGTTTAATACGAGATGCTAATATTTAGCTGCATCTGACAAGCTAGATACCGCAGTAGAAAATTTATAAGAAGTGCTTAAGTAACTAATTGCAACACTACATGTCACTTGATGAAACTAAACTTTTCCTGACTTCACAATAATCATAAGCATTACTGGCTTGCCGTGGAAAATTAAAGGAAAATAGCTGTCTGCTTGAGTCTGATCATGCCTGCAGGGAAGGTCTAAGAAAGGCAACTGACAATGATGCCTTTGTGCATAACTGCAGGGGGAAAACAGATAATTCTTCAATTTTCATACAAACTGACGTTCTTCACCATATGACATTCATGTGTGCGTTTAATTTCCTACCAGAGCCACTAGAAAAGTTGGACCCACAGACTTTTGATACAAAACATAAATGAGTAACAAAGGTTTCTATAACAAAAGTAATGTTTCACTGCTTGACAAGACTGTTTGCACTGAAGCAGATTTAAGCTTGTCACCAACATAAGGAAAAAGATTGGCTGTTGTTCCCACACACACGCCAAATATATTACTACCAACGTATAGGTTTATTCACTTTAATTATTGTTTTCATACTTCTCTTAGAAAATGCATGTCAGTGGTAGTCATAGGGTGTGATGGTGGAAACTAATAATTGTTAATGTATTTCATTAAATATTTAGAACTGAGCAGTATTGATTAAAACGGCAATGTGTAAGTGCTCATTTCTAGTAGTTTTAGCTCCAACAGCTCCCTCTTGTGATTGAAATGTCAAAGCTCCCTTGCCTAAACTGAGCTACGTTTGGATGTCACGCTAAGCTTACCAGCACTCTTTCCAAAGCCAATATTAAGAAAAAGAGGGAGAGAGAAGTTGCCTTACCAGAGAATCATGCTAATATATCTTTTTAACTTAAAACATTGCAATGTAATTCAATAATCAAGGTTAATATCCGAATTTAATCTAGAAAAGTAAAAAGAGTAATTTTTTCATTAATTTAAGGAATATAACTCACCTAAGAATTATTTTAATATTGTAGGGTTTTGCTCACTTGCCTTATTTTTAGCTGATGTGATAGACAGGGAAGATAGCAATAGATTTCAGGAAACAAGCACTTTCCTACCACTGAGGCTAAAAGTTGCACTGAAACCCGTGGTACTGAAAATAATCACTGACTGGTTTTTACATAGTGCACAGAAACAGCCCAAATACATCCTCTAATTCAAAACAATAAGTGACCCATTAAAAATAGCTACAAAGCAATATTGCTATAGAGAAGAGCATTCCCAGCATTAAATCTTATTTTATTTCGATGGTTTTGTCCCTCATCTGTATTGGAAATAAAATTACCTTTTACAAAAGAATAGATATTCAGAACTTTTTTGTTTTATATACAGACAGATGGATATAAACCACCAATTTCTAACATGATCAGAGAAACTGCTAATGTATTTAGTATTACTGCATAACAGCAAAAATAAAACCAATTAGCTATTAGTTACAAGACTAATACTGGACAAATAAAAATATAAGGCCTACAAATTATGTGTAGCAACGGTCTCCCTACAATCAAATAACAAGCAAATATTGTAAAGGAGTAAAACTTCATGTAGCTATGTAGCCATATTATCCACAACAGTTGTAAAAGCATGACAACAATCATTATATTTAGCCTCCGTTTTGGAATAAACTGGTGTTTTAATTTAAGATCGCTTGGCTAAGCTGCCCCCAAGAATAAAATTCCTACTGGTAGCTTGGTTGTTTTCCCCCTAAAGCTTCCTATAGTACACAGAAATATCTAGACATGGTCAATTCATCTTAACAACATCTTGAACACCCACCCGGGCTCCCAGCCCTTCAGAATGACAATACAAATAATTGCTCTGAAATCACAAAGTAAAGGAAACAACACTTTAAATCATGGATGGCATTTTTAGTGCAAACTCCTATTGTTTCTCATTTTTTTAAGTTCCTGCCAAAGACTCAAAGCACACAAATAGGCAAAACAGATCCATTCCCTCTTAGTTGTTTGGTGTCTACAGAATAGCCGTATTTTGCTGGACCAGTTAAGACAAGAACAAAAATACTTGTCTGCTTATATCAAGTTCATACTCTGAATTACCTTGCTTTGTCAGCTGACACTTTTTCTTTTGGTCTGGAAGGCCCCAGCCTATGGTAATACTATTATCAATAACAGCCAGAGTATGGTGACTATGTGTGACTAAAATCTTCTCATTTATGACTTTGCAAGCCAAACTGTGTTCTGACATTTCATGAAAATGCATTTCTAACATACTTTTCTGGAGTGAAATTGCTAATCTTTGTGTTGAAAATGAAACATTTACACCAAAACATCTAAGCAATCATTTTACATAAGAAAGACAAAAGCGCTAATTTTATCCAAACAATTGATAAGAAAAGTCTTATGAACTATTATATGATTCCTGATGCACAGAACATTTTTCTTTTCTTTTTTTTTTTTTTTTTACTCCTTTTATTTAAAGATATAATCATCAAAACAATGACAAATGAAAGACTCAGAAAAGGTTATGACTTGACAAAGTAACATTTTTAAAACTTGGACACCAATCAAATTGATATAAGCATCAGTGATGCAACACTTTCTGACACTAAAGTCTTTACCACTGTCTAAAATATATAGAATAGCCTATTGCGATTGCTTAATGTCAACTTTTGTTCATAAGCTCTTTCATAAAAGTGAAACAGGGAAAAATGATTTAAAGCAGTTCAATTTGTCTATTTACCTTAATCTTTAACTATTCCCATATGTCTTAGCTACATGATGTATGACTCTCCATAAACCAATTTTTCAAAGATATACAAGACAGAAAAAAGTCAGGCTCCTAACCTTTTATGCACTGAACTTTCGTAGACAGCTGGCAAAACAAAACACTTCTAGGCTTCAGAAAAAGCTGAAAGGTTATTTTGCTCTCTTGCTTTTACGAAACATTCGCATCTGTTAAATAAGATACAGTTGAAATATTTCATCATGGCAAACAATCTCAAGGGAGAAAGGTCTTTTTAAAAATTTGAATTAAACTAAAAAGTTGATGGCTGCTATTTTAATAGAACAATTAGACTTCCATTTGGGAAGCAAACACTAGAGTTGTGCGCTCTTTTCTGAAAACCAGCCTGTGACACCATACAAATCCTGACGTTAAAAATTGCAAGTGGTGTAATCTCACTTTATGGTCATATGCAAAACTCAAGGCACTTAGTCTAATGACTGCTTTTCTGAAGTATTTGGTAGTAACGCTCACTTTAATATGCATCGGTCTGAAGCACAGGGCAATGCAACGCACACTTTTGCTTTAGTTTAGCAAGACCTTCACTGGCAATGTAGAAAATACGAAACACACTGCAGAATAAAAGTGTCTGACTTACCTAGAACAGTCAGTAGACTGGAGCAAGG
Organism: Phoebastria nigripes; assembly: GCA_035582835.1. Lineage (NCBI taxonomy): Eukaryota > Metazoa > Chordata > Aves > Procellariiformes > Diomedeidae > Phoebastria > Phoebastria nigripes. Next base: position 1,024,838 of record JAYKAV010000700.1, on the reverse strand, counting down.
CAGAGATGTGTTAATTAGCAGTTAGAAGGTTTTGTTCCATCCAAGAAGTCGCAGCATAGGATCCATTTGGGCATTGGGAATAAGCAGCGTAGCAGGTAGAAGTAGGTATTCAGAAACTTATTACTCCCACTCTAAAAAAATTAAAAACAAAAATAGAGAATAAAAATATGCATAGATGGAAACGGGTTTAGTTTTCTTTTATACAATAAAAAATATTTATAATTCTGTGTACTGTAGTAAACCAATTAAGAAATATAGTCTTCAATTTATATTTTTAAATGTCATTCATATTTTTTGTTTCAATTTGAAATATTTAAATAAACTTCTACATTAAAGGACAGAATTGTGAACTTCATAACTCAAGACAGCTTCTCATATCAACAGRAGCTAAAGCTTTTCAGTAAGTCTAGCAACATACACGTCTGTAATTTGGTATCGTTATGCATTTCAAAAACATTTGGTGTCAGAGACAGACCAGGTAGAGATATCTGACAAGGGGGGGGGGGCTGTGTGTAAGTTTTCCGAGACTGTATTTTCAGAAACCTCACTGTCATAAAATCTGTTTGTGCTAAAACAAAACAAGAAGGTACATATATAGAAAAGGGGGGGAGGAGGTGTGTGTGTGGAACTCCACATCTCTTAAACTTACAACTTTAGAGAAAGAATAGTTTTAATCCAGAATATACATTTTTATATATATTTTGAATCCTAGAATTAAAATGACTGTTTTTTAAACTTCAAGTAAGCTTGAGAAACTGACTGCAGATCATGTATACAATGTAGGGTCAATGCTGTATTGAATTTCTAGACCATTTTCAGACTACCTTCTGGCAATGGAAGCATTTTGACCACTGACACTCCCTATGGGTATATCTGACTATCCTGGAACAACGCACCATTCCCCATTATTGAATCTACAACAAACTGCTGTAGGTTATTCATTGATTGAGTGTTTAAGTGTATTCTTTGGGAGCAAATGGAGAACAAAATCTGTAAACAATCACGCACACAAAATCAGCAGAATTCTTCACTCAGAGATGGTTTTCAGTTTCAGCACTTAATTATCTGTATTCTTTGATTGAAAACTCTGTCACTTTAAATAAAGATGCACAGAAATTTTGCTTTTAAAAGATACACCAAGCTACAACGTGGAGCTGCACATTTTACCTCAAAGAAAAATTAAGCCATCATTGGCCAATATGACTACATAGGGACATAAGGTTTAAGCACATCTGCCATACTTTATGCTAACATCTTTATCTAGATCAATTACAATATGCACTATCACTGTTAAATAACCAATATAGATGCAGACTGCAGCTCTATAATATTCCTAATGGAGGTTAGAACAGATATTAAGAGCTACATTTTCATAAGCTCAAGCAGTAATTCTGTGTGCTTGTACGCTTGTGCATATCTTCAATCAAGCTGTATTTTGATATCACAGGAAAATGTTCCTTTTTCCACTTTAACCAGTGCAAAACCCTCTTTCTTTCTTTTATATATATAGCTCTGAGTTCATTTGTACAGTTTGTCTGCCATTATGCATTTATAGCTATTGCCCGAATGAGTGGTTCATACAGTACTAGGGAGCTAAAAAAACCAAATAAGACATTTGAAGCTTACTTCATTATTATTTCCACCTTTGATTTAACAAAAAATAAGAAAAGGGGTCATCCTGAGAATATATACAAATGATATGATTTCAGCTTAAGAAAACTGTATTTGTGTGTGTCACTGCAGTACAAAAGCATAATAAAAAGTTTCTTAGAGTTAAATCTTTAAGGTTAATTTTACCATAAATCTACAATGCAGCTTTATTATTCCCTCCCATTCTCACTGAAAAACTGTAACTACGATATCATTACTTTCTATTTCAAAATAGCACCCAAACACCAGGGAAACAGGAGTCTTTGTCATGTGAAATCCTTTCCATACAAAAGGAGCAAAGATTTGACTGTGCTCCAAAGAGCTCAAAGCTGAGTAGTTTGGAGCAAAACACACAGCAAAACAACAACATGTTGAAAATAATTTTTTTGCTCTATGAACTGAACTTCAAACTACATTATTATTCTGTTACAGGAAAGTATTGAAGAAGGAAGAGAACCTGCATGCTCTGTGCATGAAGACATTGCAATGTAAGTTGAGCATAGACTAGGTTAAAAAAAATGTGTGCCTGATCTGTCTATAAACCACCTAGGTGTGCATATTCACAGACAAGAAAATATTAGGGTGCAGCACAACAGGACTCTATAGGTATCATAATTCAAGCATTTTAGCTGCACATGCAAGACAATGCTCCCCTGTGCCTGCTGGCACCCAGACACGTGTGTGGCTGTGTTCAGACTGTAGGTTAGAGTGAGGTCTTCAGCACGGTCCCCTTGGAGAGAACCTTAAGTTCACAGTCAATCCAGAAGGATTCAGTTTAGACAACCAGGGAGTAAGACTGCAAGTTGCACCGTGGAGAGCATCTGTTCTGCAACTCAGACACTCCCAATAGGCACTTTTGAGCGGACGCTCAAGTGTGTTATTAAATTGTGGTAAGGTATCAATTTCCTCTGCTGTCTGACAAGATTCAAATCCGTACCTCCCTACCTCCCCAGGGGGCAGCTCAGCCATCTGCCAGTAACCCCAGCCTATGCTTTCCCTTCCACTTCAGTGGAATCATACACACATACTTGATGGGCTACTGTGGGACTGGGCAGATCCATATTCGGTAATCCAACAGTACCAGCCTCTAGATGCTTGCCTAACTCCATAGATGTCCAAGCCTGTGCCCAGGAATGGGATTTGGTTGCATTCCATTACAAGTACTTTTGCAGGAATCCTAGAGTATTTTGTCTGGTCTCCAGCTGCCACTTCAGAAACATGCAGGTTTCCCGTAGTACATCTTCTGGCCACGTGCAGATATGTTGAATGCTCCAAGACTGTCTGAAACAGCACAAAGTATCTACATTTTGACACAGCCTACACTTAAGCCAGAAATAGCCCATAAGGTTCCCAGGGCATCTCAGATACCAGAAGCAGTCTAACCGTATTAGCTTTCTTGAGATGTGATGATTAGCACAGCCAGGGTAGCCACAGTTAATACGGTTTCATTTTTTTAGCCTGTAGTTCAGGTATCTCTTTCCAACACTCATTGGTGTTGTGTCATATGGAAACTTACTCTCTTGTTCTGCTTCTAAATACGCCCAGAAACATCTTATTCTTGAGCACTGAACAACCATGTAGCCCACTGGGAAGCTGCTTTTATGAACGAGATTTCATGCACTTTGTATGAAACAGTTAATTGGTAAAACTCAAATGGTCACTGGAGCAAGAAGCAGAGCACAGATTTCCCATTCCTAGCAGAGTGCCCCAGCCAGGAGTCCTGCTTGTTCCCTTCATGCCAACACATCTTTTCTGCAAAGAAGGAAGGGAAGAGCCGCCTAGATATAGCATTAAGGAGATATGGGTTTGAACCCGATATAGGTTCATGTCTCTGCCAGTCTGACCGATTCTCCTTCTGCTGAACACCTCATACCAGTGGACAGAAATTCCTTTCAGGAAAGGAATATCCTGCTTTGTTTTTTGTAAAGAAACAGCACCAAGGATCAAACACCAAGAGATAACTTAAGGTTATAAATATCACATAGAGGTAGATGTTCAAGCTCTGAAAAATTAATGCAGTGCTTCAATACCGCTTGTAATCATGATTTCTTATTGACTAATTTAGATGGTCGCCTTGTAAGTGTCTTTGCATAAAAAGGATCAGTAAAACTGATGGTTTATGCTATCAGTAAATCTCTATCAGTCAGAGAAGCCAAAGTGGAGGTTTCATCTTACAAATGAGGCCCCTAAATTTCCGGTATTGCTACATCCAGTGTCATAACAGCTGTACTGTGACCCTTTAAGGGCATGTATACCTGCCAGGTCCAAACACACAACTAACTGTGTAGGCTATACAGAGGACTTGGAAGCACTTTAAACCTCACCTTGAATCTCTTGTGGCTGACTAATTTCATGTTAATTCTGTTATGTCATAGAGCTTTCTTTGGAAACCTTTGGAAATGAGGGCTTATGTCATCATGGGAATTTTCATAATACTTCAAAGCAAGGCAATCACAAGAACATATAGCACCAAGAAAAGTAAAGGTTCAGGGGGCTTGTTTGGTTGGGTTTTTTATAATCAGTATAGTTCTACAGCACTGGTCACTATGCTTTCTTTGTAAGCTCATCTTGTAAGGTTGGGTAAATCTAATAACAGCGGTATTTAAAAGAAAAAGTCACTAGAGTTTTGTATTCTTGTATTTTAGCTGGTAGGCAAAGAAGAGAAAAAGGAATTTCTTCCTCTGCATACTAAACATGTACAACAAAGCAAACTATCTTCATAAAGAATTTTTCCTTGGGGACAGTTCTCTGCACATACCTATCTTCAAATTATGTTAACATGGAAAAACTAGAGCATTCAGCACCTTTCTGCACAAAAATCTATTATGTTCTATTTCCCATCTTGAGGAAGACATCAAGAATGCATGTAACCACCTTGTCACTGTTCCAATTTAAGTGTGGTCAGAACTTGTGTTGTAAACTCCCAAAAGTGGGGCTTAGTCATTTGACAGCAGGCGTTTCACTCCCCAAGTCAAGTTTGTTGAAAGAAATTGACTCTGCTGCAATATTCATTTCAAAGTTGTTTTGTTTTAAACATAGGCATCACCTTATGTGTGATTACATCAAGAGGGCCACATGACAGAACTCTGAGCCCATTTGGGTGAGCAAGTTGAAGTCTGGCAGGGATGCAGTGCTTGCCATTAAGGCTGCGCTGGGAAGAACTCACAATCAGGAAGTGACAAGGCTTGAGACTACACACACTGCGTTAGCTCTGCTCCCTGATGCATATGTATTACAACAGAGTCTTGAAATATATGGTCACTTCCTCTTTCAGTTGTAATATGTACTTTCTATAGGTAAATGCATGTAGCATCCTATGTTACATATTCCAGGCAGAGAAAGTCTTCTAGAACATCCACAATGTACACGTACAATAAGGAATATCGTTCTAGAATATAGCAAACCAAGTGCAAACAACTGTTTTATGCTTTCATTCTGCCAAATGCCCATTTACCTGCTCCCACCTTTTCTGTTGCACCTAAGGGAGTCCTCACTGTTGGCTGAAAAGAAATCTGTACCATGGTTGCTAATTAAGTCCATAAGCTTACCACAGGGGAGAAAAACTTACATCTTCAGGGCGTACCACTGCCACTGCTGAAAATGTGTTACTAGGATCATCCGAGGTTTTACCAAGCATGTGTTAGTAGGCACTGTTTTAGGAACTATGGGGTAAAGGAAAAACAGATTGTTTGTTTTTCACAAATAGTCATAGTCAAGAAAGAGAACAATTATTATTTTGCTTTCCTTTTTTGGGATGAGAAGAATGCATGATACACAGAAAACTCTCTGAAGATTATTTAAGCAGGGGTCCGGCTTGACTCCCTGGTACATGGAAGTTATCCCCCACCTTCTCTTTCTCATCGAGGAATGCTTCTTATGTTCCAATTATCATGACTCAGAATTTTATCTATTCTGTAAAATTCTGTAGTAAGAAAGGCTGAAGAAACACATTTTTTAATAATGTTGTGTTACTGCTTCTACTATGAAACTTAAGGGGGAATGGCAGAAGCAGGCAGGGCAACTTGCAACTTGGTGAATCATATAATCATTTAGGCTGGAAAAGACCCTTAAAATCATTGAGTCCAACTGTTAACCTAACACTACCAAGTCCACCGCTAAAAATGGTGATATATGAATAGTCTGGTTCTCTGCCTGGACAACTGTTAAACTCTTGCATTTGGGAGATAAGACCTGAGAATTAAGTAACAGTAAGAATAACCTCAGAGTCCTATACCAGGAAATCTAAAGAGCAAAACACCTTAGAAACAGCTTTTTGAAAGGATTGAGCTCTGATCCACCCCAACCCCAATAAGAACAATTTCCTTCTTAGGAAACTATTTGAAGAGAAAAAAAAGTAACATTTAAAAGGCAAGATTGCTATATTTTTGAAACTTTATTACTTGCAATTAGTAGATTTTCTGGGTACAAGATAGTCTTTTAACAACCTAAGATTCTTTTCTACGTTAAAGGTTTGTCAGTCTTGCACCTTGACAGATTCAAAAGGCCCAAAACAGAAGCAATACAAGCATATATCTTATATCTTTAATTGTTATGTGGTACTAAAGGAGAAAAGTAATTTCAGGAGCTAGACTATGACACCTGAATGCAATAAAGTGACTTCTGAAGGTGCCACATTTCATTTGTATGGAGTATAAATGAGGCGAGTGCTTTTTTTTTTTTTTACATCACAGCTAAGAAAATAACTGTTGATCTAGAACAGCTGGAAAAAATTAGTTATTGACACATCAGTTTAGAAAAGGCTTAATACAGAAGGACAAGGAAAGGGTTGCATGTTTAACATTAGCATAACAGAGTGACACTTATTGCAAATTTAATTACCTAATATGCATATTTGAAAGTTGTCTGAAAATAATCACTGATGACTTATTGTAGTTACTGAAAAATTAGCCTCTACAACCTCTAAGGATGCTACAGACTAGCAGAGGCAACGCTTGCTGCTGTCAGAACGCAAGGAGAAGCTGGTGGGAACGTAGGCACATTTTGGGTAACTAAGGTAGGATTATTGCTAAGGTATCTGGTGCAGATAGTGGGTAAATAGTTAGTTCTGATGGTGGATAACAGCTAGGAATAGTATCTGGTAGACCCTGAAGAACTTTCTCTTCTTCCTTCTTCTAATAATTCTGCTACTTCCAAGTTAGAAAAAGCCAAGTATGTCTAACATGGTAGGGAATCCAGAAGAGAAATATAAGGCCACCTGATTGTTGCTCACAAAATTGACCCTTTACTAACCTATGAGAAATTAGTCAAAATAAACAAACTTTGCCCGTAGCCAGCTGAATGCATGAGGTGAGCAGGGATGCCTGTGATTGATAAAACATACAACACTTGGAAGCCCTGGAGCAGAGAGACTAATCCATGAAATACAAACCTGAAGAAGGAAAAAAAAAAAAAAAAAAGCCTCCCAGACCAGACTGCAAGCTCCTCCCAAGGATGAGCACCATATAAATTTTATCCCATATCTTTTGATGAGAAACAGCTGGGATGATGGCATATCTACATTGTTGTCGAAGATGTACCTGCCACATAAGCACCACCAGCCACCAAATTAGCTTGGTCAAGGCCAAAAGGCAACATAAAACTCAGCAAGAGCTATTTTAGTCTCCCCCAAAAAATACTTGAGTTCTTCTGCATTGATGTTAGCTAAAAATCACTGAAAATTAAACATGAATGTGAAATTATATACATGCTACTAAGCAACAGAAGTCAAGTTTAATTATGTTTGGCTGCTTCGTTCAAATATTGCTTCCAGATATCAGAAATCAGGAAGTTTAGATTGTGATTATATTTACCCCATATAAATAGTCGCAAAGACTTCACTAGGACTATTTAAATGGAAGCATGATTGCTGTTACAATAATTCATTCTTACTTATTGCTTTCACTACCTAAATAATCTCCAAATGCCAAGGCATAAGACGACACCCACAGTCATACAACAGGGTTGTCTTGCCCTCCTTTCCATTGACTAGAATATGCATTTATCCATATTAAGATTACAGAAATGAACAAGGGTTGCATGACACAATCTTACCTTGCCTTATTTTTTTTCAACTGTAGCATAAATAAGGTCATCTCCTCTGTTACACAGAGACTGGGCATAGAGAAGAGCCCATTTAAGAGATTTCCTTAATTCAGCAAATTCAATTGGGGCCCTTTCTATCCCACCACTCTCCAGCAAAAGGGAGCCCAGAAGGGAAGAATGGTAAATTTGCAAATCAGATTAAAAGTGTGTTTGATTTCTTAGGGATCTGAGCTAGACACTGTCACTTAGAAGAAAAAAAAAAATTGCTTATGAGTGATTTACTGCACAGCAGGACTTTGGTTGTGGTTACTTGCAACCTGCTCCCTGACAGCTACTCATCCATTCTGTGCTCAGTGAGTCTCAGAGCAGAAGGAAATGCTGTCCTGAATGCTTGCTGTTAAAATTAAACTGTTCTTAACAAACAAGCGGACATCAAGCATCCAGCCCTATTAAAACATACACAAGAGTCACTTGGCTCCTTCAAATACTGTTTAAAGTACACTGAATTTCTGATCAACAGAAGATTGTTTTTCTTCATACAGGCACAACTGCGAAGGGAGCATTTGTTTGAAATTGATCTCCCCAGTGCAAGTTTTAATGTGTTGTTAAACTTGGCCATTTAAACCAGAACCAGTGAAATAAAACTCTGATGACTCTTAAAGAATTTAAGATTAATGCAGGAGGAAATTACCTTGCCTAGTCATGCCTACTTTTATTAGTACCCTGCAGTTGTGTTTCATTTTGGATGTGGCAAAAGTATGATTTGAAAGTCAAGAAGGCAACTTCTTGCATTTTGTATTTAATTATTGAACACAGAACAATGCTAAAGCTGCATTTCCAAAGTTTGTGGTGTTCTGTTTTGCAAACTTTACTTAACAAAACTGCAGTCATAGCAGTAAGAAACTGTCTTCCCATGATCATACTGAGAAATGGCATGTGCATTTTTGCATACCTATGTCCAGTAATCATTATACCAGCATCGCAGAATTCAACAATTTGCTTTTTCTTTTCTTATTTTTAGATTGGATTTTTTTTTTTTTTTTTTTTTTTTTTTTTAATACGGTGAAACAGATGCAGTCTTCAAACATTTCAGTAGGTTCCACTGATTACACACATGGGGCATAAACTTTGAGATTATTCCTGATGTATTACTTTCAATTTTTATTGTAGTATGTGGTTTTAAGGAGAGCACTAGTTTCAGCTTATGGTGAAGCTGGTTTTATTTATAAGGCTACAGTGTACAGGGAATTCATTAGCAAAACAGCAAACCAAACTAGACCAACTGGGTTAGAGAAGTTCTAAAACATTTATCAAGTTCTTCAGATGAACTATACTCCCCTTGGCACATCCCAGCACACCATGTGGACTTCTCCCCAACTCTCTGCTCATGAGAGCTACACAGCTATGCTCTTGTGCAAATGTTTCAGTGCCTAATCATTAGCCACATAGCTCAAGAGATATTCAATAAATTTCAAATTAAATTAATTCATAAAGATACCTTTCTGCTGTTTACTTAAGCCTGCCTTTAAAGGCAAAGCTGAACTGAATGAAGCAATTTTCTCACTTCCCTCACACTCTTATCCTTTCCCTACCTGCAAAAGTAAGCCTCCAGAAAACGCCTTATCAAAATATATGTATACAAAATAGCAACAGGCTGGCGGAAGGCAGCACACTGGTGAGAAACACTGAAGAACAACAATTTTTATTTTAGCATTGGTGAATACAAGGACTGTACAAGAATGGGATTTGGTGCTTTGTGATTATATTTTGATGGTTGTTCACATGACCAAGACCTGGAGGAAACAGACCAAGTAGCAGTATTAGATTTCTAAATATTTCCTAAATATTCTTTTCTTCCTTTTCTGGCCATGAGAAAAAAGAAGGGGGGA
>JAYKAV010000700.1:1003965-1015252 GCA_035582835.1 Phoebastria nigripes | reverse complement strand
AAAAAAAAAAAGAAAGAAAGAAAGAAAAAAAAAAAAGAAACTTCACAGAGAAGAGTAGCAAACATTCTTAAAAGTACTTTGAACTCTTCATAAAGAAACATGAGACAAATAGTAAAAATCCTCTGAGGTATGAAATGCTTTCATCATGAAAGAAGCTATTACATGCTGAGATTCAAACTTCAACTGTGAGTTACACAGAGCTCCTTTTAGCTATTTGTGTGCATGCAAGTGTTTAGCACAAGGTCGACAGCTCTATAGAGAGTTAAGCAAATGGTGACTGGCTGAGTCTATGCTTAAACCTGTCTGGTCCACACTGAAGGTCTTTATAGCACTCAGCATCACCAGGCAGTATTTTTGGGAAGAAAATGAAAAGTAGATTTTCTATTTGAAAACAGCAATCATTTTTAGGAAGGCAGAATGTAATTACTGAAGCTGGAATTTGGCCAGGTCATTGGCATTAACTTTCCTCCTCTTGCAAAAAAAGAGTGCCATGAAGTCTTTAATGACCACAGGTGGTCAGGACCTTGAATTTGCATCTTGTCTGAAAGACCTGAAGTATGTTATGCAAGTATACATGGAAAAAGGAAGTCTCAAGCTGTCAAAAGGGTAATTCTTCTAGTTAAATTTAAATGTCAAGAGAGACTTAAAAAAAAAATCTAACACAATCTGATCCCTGAATCCCTAAACTCAGTGAGCACTTTTCATTAAGTCACTGAAAGGAATAAACAAAAACAAATTTTAGAAGTTTTAATCTTATGTCCCAGAAATTTTACATGCCTTCACTGCAGATTGGACCTTCATCTGAATAAAGGAAGCAAGAACACCAGCAATTTATTAAATCCAGAATCTTGGGGTGGGGGGAAGAAACAGAGGGAGCTGGGGCAGGGGAGGGAGGGACAGAGAGAGCAAGCGCACTACAACACTTGAGCATATACTATGAGGGCCAAAGGAGGCAGCAGTTGATCATACTGATAATAATTTATTTTTATCTTCAGAGCCATTCACTTGGAGGCAGGGGGAGGAAGAAGTTGTGGGATTTTTCAGTTGCTTTATTCAACAAATCACAAGATGTAACTGAGCATGACACATCATTGCAATGCCGAGTCAACCTCCAAACGATAAACCAGTCCAGCCCCTTGACCAATGGGCACTTGCCTCAGGGTTAGGAGAAGGGACACAAACTCTTGAAAACAGATTTTGAAACAAGAGCAAGATGGATCCTTAGCCTTTTTTTCCTGCCTCACCTGGAAGACGTGTTCACTGATATGCACCATTTTCTAGTACACCAGAGTCCTGAGCCCAAAAAGGCCATTAGATCAGTAACTAGCATTCAGGCGTTAGCAAGGGATCTGTCACACCAGAAGTGCCTGAAAGCACTAGAGGTATAAAGTAGTTTGTCACCACAAGCCACACTCATCCTATTTATGCTGGAGAAGACAACAGTCGGCAGTTCCAGGTCACTCCATGACAGTCATCACCTCTTGTTCTCACCAGGAGAGGGACTGAACATACACTGGAGCCTTCACCTCAAGAGGCAGCTCTCACACACCAAAGCAATACCTGCCCCCAAACTCTGGCAGCAGTAGGGACAAGAAAGTTTTCTACCCCACAGCTCCCTTTGGGATCAGCCCTTCCTCTCCCTGTAATAAGAGCCAGCACTGTCCATCTTCTCAGCAGTACAGGAAGGTGCTGGAGCTCGTGCTTACAAAGAGAATGTAGGAGTGGAGGTAAGCAGGTGCCTGGTGGAAAAATAATTAATACACATTCTGAGGAAATGGTGAGGGATGGATTCAGATATCCTGGGATGATGAAAGTAAAGAAGAAAGAAACCTGCTCCCCCAACAACTGTATCCATCTCAGGACCTCAAAACCAGCCCTTCTCTCCCACTCTTCCTTAAAACCTGTCCCTACCATCGCCAAAATTATTTAAATTCTGCTTATACCACAAAAGAAGTCTTATGTCAGCTGAACATTTAGTAGCATCAGTCTTCAGCAGGACTTAAAAATTGTGTACAATTAAATACACATGCAACTTCAGCTTTATTGTGGAACACTTTCAGAAACATTTGCTGCAATTCTCCATTTGCCCAATTTCAGCTTTTTGCTAATATTGAAGACTCCCCTTCCTTCTTGCTGCTTGCACTTAAGCCCTTGCCATGTCTAATATTTCATTTGCATAGCCAAACTATATGTGACTACAATAGATTACTTTTTTTTTTAACTCATCTTCAAAAGTCAGTTCCTCCCACACACATATCCCCAACAAGTTTTTTTCTTTATACAAACTCCTCTTGATTTGTTACTGTAAGTGACTAGGATTGGATGGCAAGAATGGCTAGATTTTATCACTGCTTTGGCCTGAGTAATTAGATAATTCCTAGGTTCTTGAAGATAACTTCTTTATTTCTCTTTCTGAGGATTTCTGGTCATATTTTTTTTCTTAGCAGCTGTCAGGCTTATTACACAGAACATAATCCCATCTCTTTGAACACAGTAGGAAGAAATCAGACAAGGAAAGTTTATTTCTTTGTCGTGGAAGACTTTCTAGTCACACCTAAACAAAAAAATTTGTCCCTGTTTAGCTGATAGAAACAGGCTATGCTGTTGCATCTGTAGGTTTGGGGGTTTTTTTCCTCCTATATTTACACACTACTGCATATAGCTGCAATTAAACTGAATTTGCACTACTTACCTATGGTATGATAAAACCTCTCTACATCACAGTTCATGCACAGTCCTGGACAGCAACTGATTTGCTTGGCCAATAGTTACATCTCCATTCAGACATCATTAAACAAGCATTTAATCGTTCCCTCCTGCAGCCTGTCAGAAGGCAGCTGGCACAACGAATAATTCTGGGGAGATGTTGCGATTGTCCTGCCAAGGGTTGGGCAACACTTATTGATGTGAAACTGTGCTAAACTTTGTGGTGTTTCTGCTTATCTGTGTGACATCTAAGTATTTCTAGGGTTCCTGCCATTGCAACGTGTAAGCCTACACTCAAAAGCTTCTCTCTGTACTCTGAAAAATTATGTTCTCTCTACAACGAGCAGGAAACAGCTGAAAGCACTGAAAGCACAGCAGGACAGGGTTGGGGACATCAAAGGAGCAACAGTTGTGTCACCAGCCAGGTTAGCAGAGCCAGCAGGGAAGCTGCACAGAGGATAGAGGACATTAGATGTAATGAATTTCAAATTTTGAAAAGTGCTATAAAAATTCAAAATCAGACAGAAATAGTACAGTTTAAGCAAAACTAAAAAAAAAAAAAAAAAAAAAAAAAAAAAAAACCCACCACAACACCAAAACCAACTTTTGGGACTTTCCTAACTCCTCTAGGACAAAGAAGCGCTCAATAAATCTATATCCTAGATTGTCATCTACCAGCCTTCCTTGAAACCTTATTAAGCCATTACAATTTATACTAGGAGAAGATCGCACCTCAGAAGAAATTCACTCACAGTGGAAGACTCTGCTTTTGGTCTTCAAACCTAGTAAGTCTAAAGCAAAACCCATCACTGGAACCAAATACCCCACAAGCCATCCTTTACCTAATGGAAGCAGGCAATCGCAGATCAGTAAAGACAGAAGATGGCCATTAATTGCCGTAAACTACACCATGCTAAAATTATTTATGCCTCTTACAAAGCTATCCATGGTTTCAACTAACTAATTCCTAACAACCACTGTGAACCCAAATGTGAATAGAGAACGGATAAAAGGAACAGAAATACTAATAATTACTGCAGAATATTTTTCACAAAAGAACTGTTCCATATCTAACTTCTCAGCCCTGAAGTGAGGAAGAACTGAAGAAACAAGTAAGAGATAAGACTGGTACTAACATTCATAGCTCTACAGTGACAACTGTAGTAACAAAACAGCGTGACAATGTTTTTTTGGAATGTTATAGTTTATTCACCAACCTTCTACCCCCAAATATTGCCTTAATGTTCCACAAATGATAATTATCTGTCTCTTTCTCTGTGCCACAAAGGTTAGTGACCTTGTCACCCCTCTCCTTGTTAATACTTCCCCTTTGCTCCACGGGTCTAATCACCTTTTCTTTCAAATTGCCTAATTGATGAACATAATCAAGTTAAGCTCAAAGCATTTGTTCTCAACCTATATTTAATCTTGAAGGTTTTTTGCTTCTATTTCAGACACTATGAACAGCTTTGTGTTCAAAAGCTTGTTTGTTGCTCCCCTCCAACCCTGCAAATATATCAGGTGTTTTCTTATCGGTCTTATCAGAGAGCTTGAGATAGGGAATAAAATTTGTTCAAACTAACCAAAAAGCTGAAAACTATACTGTTATTACCTTACTTAAGCCTTCAAATATGTGGAAACTTTACCTAAAGAGTCAATTTATATCTGTAACCTGAAGTTCTGGGAGAAGAGACAGGAGAGCACCGCATAGTTTTGTGTAGTTATTATTTTCTAGATCAATAAAAACACAAGCTAAGAACAAGATGTATCTAATGCAATGATAATAGCCCTAAGTCTGATGCAGAGTCCCACATTAAGATAATTCCCTCCCCCTCAATCTCTAAACCAAACTTATCGTGGCTGCAGCAGCAGGCTTTATACCAAGCAAAACACAGAATTTTCCAAGTGTCAGTGGTACACAGCTATGGCTAAAAAAAAAAAAAAAAAAAAAAAATCTTAAACCTTCTTCCACCTTATTTCCAACAAAACTTGGGCTCCTAAGGTATCTCAGCTCCTTCAAAGAGATTGATAAAGCTTCTGTTGATGTCAGACTCTGCTTTAAGCCAAGCCATCAGAGACACAGACCTTCCCTTCTGAGTACAGAGAACTGACGCCAACTAGTGTTAAGAGGCCCTCAACTGCATATTGTTCCAATGTTGGAATCAATGATCTGGATGAGGGGATTGAGTGCTCCCTCAGTAAGTTTGCAGACACCAAGTTGGGCGGGAGTGTTGATCTGCTCGAGGGTAGGAAGGCTCTGCAGAGGGACCTGGACAGGCTGGATCGATGGGCTGAGGCCAACTGTATGAGGTTCAACAAGGCCAAGTGCCGGGTCCTGCACTTTGGCCACAACAACCCCATGCAACGCTACAGGCTGGGGGAAGAGTGGCTGGAAAGCTGCCTGGCGGAAAAGGACCTGGGGGTGCTGGTTGACAGCCGGCTGAATATGACTCGACAATGTGCCCAGGTGGCCAAGAAGGCCAATGGCATCCTGGCCTGTATCAGAAATAGTGTGGCCAGCAGGAGTAGGGAACTGATCATGCCCCTGTACTCGGCACTGGTGAAGCCACACCTCAAATGCTGTGTTCAGTTTTGGGCCCCTCACTACAAGAAGGACATTGAGGTGCTGGAGCATGTCCAGAGAAGGGCAACAAAGCTGGGGAAGGGTCTGGAGAACAAGTCTTATGAGGAGCGGCTGAGGGAACTGGGACTGTTTAGTCTGGAGGAGGCTCAGGGGAGACCTTATCGCCCTCTACAACTACCTGAAAGGAGGTTGTAGCAAGGTGGGTGTTGGTCTCTTCTCCCAAGTAACAAGCAATAGGACGAGAGGAAATGGCCTCAAATTGCACCAGGGGAGGTTTAGATTGGACATTAGGAAAAATTTCTTTACTGAAAGAGTGGTTAAGCATTGGAACAGGCTGCCCAGGGAAGTGGTGGAGTCACCATCCCTGGAAGTATTTAAAAAGACGTGTAGATGAGGTGCTTAGGGACATGGTTTAGTGGACATGGTGGTGTTGGGTTGACAGTTGGACTCAATGATCTTAGAGGTCTTCTCCAACCTTAATGATTCTGTGAACATCAGGTATGCTGGGACAGGATAATTCAGTGATGGGGTCCAAAGAATCAAGCTGAACTTTGCAAGACCTAATATACACTACTATCTGCTGGAAAGATGCATGTGCTCTGTAATATCAGTGGCTCCTTGGTAATAAAAACCACTGAAGACTTTAAGTATCATTTTGAAGTTAATCATTGTATCAGCTTTTCATTTCGGAGCTCTATTTTTTCCTTCAAACTAGCACTGATGTTTCAGATCCTTTCCCCATACAAAGTGACTCAAGTTATACATTTGTCATACTTCACTGTTATGTACTTACACAGTATACATTTTAATAGTTAGTCCAACATTACCAACAAACCACTCCTGCAGCTTTCAATTTTAAATGCCTTGGAAAGAAAAATAGCTATTTTGCAGCTGAGGCAAGACAAATTACTGCTTCCCTCCCCCGTCAATACACTGGGGTTATTTTATTTCTGCTGGAAGCAGCTATCAATTTATGTTTGCCAACTTGCTTGTCACTGAATAGGCATCCTCACATAAGCACACCAAGCTATCCGAGAGCTGTAGTATCCCTGCTTTCCACCTCTCAACATGCTTATAATTGAAGCTACCAATAGTACTGAATTTTATGGTTTTCGATGGCGCTATACCAGCAGCAAGAGAGAAACCACCAAACTCCGTTCAGCACCTGCAATATCAATAAGATCTGAATGCAGGTCTCCCGAGGTGAAAGGAGAGTGTATCAAACCCACCATACCACCTAGCCCTCAGCATATTAAGATATTAATTAGTCACTTTCCTTATTATTCAGTCAAAATATGCTGGATTGAAACAAATTAGATTTTTAGCACATATTTCACACATTGGATCAAGTCTTGCAAGGGTTTTCTTTTATTATTTATAAGATCATGTGCTGTCTTCCTGCTGAAAATGAGATGGTCTGCATGAGGAAAAAAGGTAAAAGTAAAGCAGAGAAATGAAAATCAGATATTCCCTAATGATATTTAAAAATAGAAATTTTGCTACTGTTACATACAGCATGTTCCATCTTTTGAGATTTAATGGCTCTCTTGTGGTTTAATGGAGAATTACTTTCAGTAATTGATTATTAAAATTTAAAATTGCTAACCATCTTCATTATTAGATGAACGAACATGTTATCCTTGTAATTAAAAAAGCTTGAGATTCACTTTCATCCTGTTGACAGAATGGGCAGATAGGCTTAGCACTCCAGCGTGATGGTTTCAGGGTTCTTCTTTGACAAAAATAGTCAGCAAGTTATTTGATGATGAAAATACAGAACATCCACAGAGACTGGGCAAGAAATAATGAACAAAGATAAAATAATAATAAAAAGCCCTACAAACTAATTAAAGTTTTCAGTCCAACCTATCATAGGCAGAATGAGTATTTTCCAATGAATTTCAGTTGAGTTTAGGAAAAAAAGAAAATAAAAATATATGCATATTGTTTGTGTTACAAATATACATTAGGTGATACATTGGAAATTTTTTTCCTAGATGCAGGGCTATTTTCACCATTTGGAATTCAGTGCTAGACCTCCTACCTGCAGCAATACAGAAACGTGTCTGGGATGAGTCYGAAGACTACCATCTTACCCCTTAAGAAAGCCTTACAGCTGAATGAAGGCAAGTAGACAGACCTGGTACTTTCAGCCACCCTAGATCTTAAGGAAGGAGAACCAATTTTAAGATAACCTCTTAAGTACAATCCAAAGGGCTGAAGGTTTGCGCAAGAAAAGTAATTCTTTGGCCTTTCTGTTGAGACTACCAACAACATTTTAGATCATAATTTTAATACCATAGGCAGAACACAAGAAAAATTGAAAAACGAAATATATTTAATACAAAATTTTAAAGTTTAAAAGCATACCAGCTTTCTGGAACTGTCTGCATTATGCTGTCAGTTCCCACACTTTGCAAAATGATACAGGACCATCAAAAGTTCAAGACTGTTACACAGTAATGGAGCTTCAATCAGCCTGAAAAATCATCTTTTCAACCTATATATTTAATAGTAGTTTCTTTGCCAAAGACATCACTTGCATGAATCTATCGGTATATTTTCTCCAGTTTCTTCAGAGAGATGAGAAAATTACCACCTACATTGCTTATCCTGAAAAGCACAAAGAAGTTTCCAAAATATATTGCAAAGATGTTGAAGAACAATTTTCCCATTGTAATTAGAGTAGGAAATATGCTCTTTTCACCATCATATTGTGTGATCTTTCTAACCAAATGGTAATATCAGTGTCAAACCTCTGTGAACTATGTCGGGAGCACAGCCACAAGCCCCGCAGTATTTATAAACACATTCTCCTGGCTATTCCAGGTTCTGTTTTCTTCCACTCAGTTCTTGCCCAAGACGGTTCTTTTCACCTCCTCCCAAAGCATAGGAATGCTATTTACTGTATGTATATGTCAGCGTAGGTTGCACCGTCTCAGCACAATGCAATGGCAGAGTGAGAAGAATTAATGGCAGGCATTGACACATCATTCACCAGTAACACCCCAGCATGTAATGTCAATAATACTTTCAAAATATGCCACGGAGGGAAATCCCAAATCCTTAGCAGAATATGCTCCAATACATAATGTATAAAAGTAGTACCAGTTTTCCTCCATATAACTACTAGCAAGTGAAGAACAGTAAGTATATTAACTGTAAAATATATACTGTATTACTTTCCAGTGTTAAAAATATGTTCATTACTGTATCCTGAGTGGCTTACCCAGACGCAGTCTTTCTAAGCACTATTGCTGCCTTTGCATCAGTGCTTAAAGGTGTATTATACCACATCCCTAGTCTAATGCTACAAGAATTATGCAAAAGGGGCATTAAACTATAGTTTGAATCACAGAGTAGGACCAAATAAACAAAGCTCTCTAACATCAGTGCACCTACAAATCTCTGTTAGCTAAAGTGTATTAGTAAAATACAAAATACAGAGCTGTCAATATCTGGTGACAGAGAGCCCCTTTCTGATCCCATGTCTGTAGGACAAGAAAAATGTGCTTTAAGGATCCATTCTTCTATTTACACTATCCCAATGAGACAAAAGACTTTAAAGAATTTTCCTATTTGAAAGGAAAAATGAGTATGGTTTTCCTATCTAACAGGATGCAAGAGGTATATAGCCATTCAAAAAAACCTATAGTTTGTTTTTAAACATAGACAAGCTGGAGCTTAAAGTATGATGGGTTATGATTTCATGTGGCTCCTGTTACATGTATAGCTCTGAAAGTTACCTACATTTTACAGAGATCTGAGATTCTCTTCATCCTCCAACTGCAAAAGGATTTTCATCAGAAATGACAGAATCACAGAACAAATTAGAGTGGATTGCAATGAAGGAAGAGTTCATTTTCAAACTTTGCTGTGTGAATCATTTTGCATTTTTATGCATCCCTTATTTGAACACTAGACACCTTGAGACTCACTGGCAGATAACAAAATCCCAAAGTTAAGTTATTTCTGAGAGTGAGCACTGTAGGGTTAGGACCAGGGAATTACAAATTCAGATACAGATAGGATTATTTACAGGGATAGAACCAGAACTGTATCTTTAATTATAAAAATCAAATTCTCTCTGTGGTTTCAAAAATTATGTGAAAGCTATTTGCACATACCTGTGATATTCCACAATGTTAACAACCCCGCTGTCCATTTTACTTCATTGTGCCTGCACTTCACACCAGGTATTTAATGCTTTAGCAGTGCAAGGATGAGGACTAGCTTTCACCCTCTTTGGTCACAGGCAAATCCACGTGACAGTGGTATCCTAATGCTAAAGACATGGATGGGGTTGGGAACATTAAAAAAAAAAAAATCTGAATAGCTCTGTTTTCAGCTTCAACCTGTGAGGCACAGAGCAAGCAGAATACTGGCAGACATCAGCAAGGTCTTAAAAGATTTTGAGTGTGCAACAGTAGCTGTATATCAGCAGATTACCTGTTAGACTCAGATTATAGTTGAGATTAAGGTTAAACAGAGGGATGTGAAAAATTAGATTTGTCGATTCGTTTGAGCAGGCTTTCATGGATAGCAGGAAGTATTCTGTAGACATCCAATGGATTATGCTTCCTTTTGGTCCTGTACTGTTCAGTTATGAAGGCTTGGAGAGATGGGTGTTGAATGGACTACATTTGGTAGTCTCCAAATACTCCCACAACTACAAATACTTTGGGGTGTAGGGGGTGGAAGGAAGCAGGAAAGGGCCAGGTGGAAGCAAGTCTCAAAAGCTTTATATAAATAGCAATCCCAGTATGGTCCACAGCACCTAAAAACTGAGTCAAAGAAGATGGGGGAAGAAAAGGCAATTTACATTTGCTGTAATCTGCCCTTTCCTTTAAGGGCATTGAATTCCTGGTAAGCAAACTCTACCATAAGCAGTGCCACCATGAAGCATCTTTTCAGATGTCTAGATGTAAAGATCATAACTCTAAGGTTTGTTCTGGGAGAAGGTCAGGAGGGTGCAGGGTGGGGCAGGGGGAGAGTACTCCAACAAGGTACAGATACAGCTTGGCAAAAGAGCCTCAAGACCCAACTATCCATGAAATGCAGTCACACAAAGCTAGTACAAATATCGATACAATCACACGACTATATACAGCACGTGTAAAAATCAAAACCCTGCGCATGCTTGTGCTTTTCTTTTCTTAAGTAACTCATCGCATTCTCCTGTATGAAAATACTAAATCCCTTGAACGTCACCAAAGGATCTATTTCCATAAGACACTTATTAAAATTACAGATTGCTCTAATTCAGTATGTCATTAACTAATGTTGTTGTGGCTGGATTACAAACCCATTGTCACCCCTACATGTGACACACTGGATATCAGTTGGATGTTTGGCTCTGTGCCTCATTACAGCATGGAAGATCCAAACCTTCAAAGCTGGCCTTGTGTCCTTCTTCCCTCCTGAGAGGGTTTCTCCTTGTCCTTACATGGCTCTGCTGTGCTCTTATTATAGCAACAGAATACCTAAAACCTAGTGCAAAGACAAATAAATCTCTATAGCAAGGACAGAGTAGAAATGAACTAATCGGGCAACATATTTTTTCCAGAAGTCCATTAATGTTAAACTTGCATCTTCCTGCACTTACATTATGTAATGTACATGCATTGCTTACACATGCAGGAAACCCTTTTTCCTCTCCTTGTTTTGGTAACTGCATGCTCAGTCTTTGGTCCAACACACATCACCCTGCCCAAGCTGATTTCCATTCCACTAATATTCTAAATGACTAGCTAATAGTAAGGAACTTCTTGGATTTTATAGTTTTACATACACTGAGACAGCAAAGAGAACAAATTGTTTTTCTTTTCAAGTAAATCAGCTGAAGTTACGTGTAATTTAACATGGTTGTTATTTAACCAAGATGCAGAGAAAAAATTTGATTCTTAAACTTGCTTAGAAGCAGTATCAGAAGTCTACTTGTACTGACCACAAAAAGCTGGTTTACATTTTAAAGAAACCTTTAAAAAAAAAAAAAAA
>JAYKAV010000700.1:943969-1003885 GCA_035582835.1 Phoebastria nigripes | reverse complement strand
AGAATCTCAGAGATCTGAGAGAATACCCAAAAAAAAACCCGCTACACAAAAACCCCATACATCATCTTTTTCACTTCTTCTGGATGCAGATGAAATCTGATGCTAGTGACACTTGTACTATTATTATATACTGTTACACATTACCATTATAATTTTTCATTCATATCTACATTAATTCGGGTAATGAAATAACCTATCACATGGCGATTAACGCTTCATTTACAAAAGGATGCACAAGTGCTTAGGTACTGCATTTGGAAGGGGCGATTTAAGACATTAGTATGTTTTTCAATAGCTTAACTACCAAGACATATCAAATTCAAAACATTACAACTGAAGCACTGGTTTGAACATTGTCCCAAAAAGATAAAGGGGAAAGGTGGAGTACCTTGAAGTTTTTTTTCTAGACAGTGCCAGTGACACAGACAGATATGATAAAATCTTATTCTACTGACACCTTTCAAATAAGCCTGAAAAATAGTATTCCAATTAAATTGATAATTTTGTCAAAAACTAATAACTTCAGCTGATAACAACAACAAGCCACCACAGAACATTTTTCTCCCTATCAAGCTATAGTCTATATGTGCTCTAGATTTAGAAGCCTATGCCACAACCTGTGCAAGCACAGTAAAGCAGAGTATCACCAACTGAAAATAAGACGCCATTAAGAAAGGCTTGCTTTAGTTTTATAATAAACTATTAAGCGATTGAAATTTTACACTGTTATCTTCACCCAGAAAGTTTCTGATAAGCTTTTTCTTTCTGATGTCATCACCATGACAATTGCTAAAAATGTAGCTATCCATTTAAAAATATTTTCATTAACATAAACAGTATCAACTTCAGTCAGTTTTGATCTTGCTGCAGCGAGTACAGCCTTCAAAAGATTGATAACTATCTCAGCTAACTAAATTTTCATGCCATAGCAAACCAAACAATTGGTTTACTGATGCGTTCAGCAAACAGGATTTATGAAATGCCCTCAGTCAGGTTTTTCCATTGCTTTAAATCTATACCCGCTCAACTTGCAGGATCTGCTTTAGCTTGCTAAACTCCTGCAAATCCAGTTCTATTACAGTGCCAGAGGGACTTATATGTGGTTTTGCTTTTATAAACCACAGGCTGAAGACAAGCAGCATTTGACACCTCTGAGAAAGCGACCCAGTCTGGCACACTGATGACCGTGAATCAGAAGTGGGCAGATTTACTGACAGACACGGGGAGCCTTCTCAGGGTACGTGGAGCTACAGTCAGTTGCCCACCCCCACCACCTCCAGGGAACTCAAAGCTCCACAACACCAGTCCCCAGCACTCACGTGCCCTGGGACAGGGGACAAGTCAAGCCTCTGAACCCAAAAAGCAGCCCTGGAAGCTCCTGACTTCCATCATCTCCCTGACTTCCCACTACCACTGTGCAAGGAGCTCTGCTCAACCCCACCAAGGACATGTATCAGGATATCAGGTCCCTCTCCAAACCATTACTGAGCTGCAAAAAGGAGCCTCTTGGGTCTTAGATCAAAGTACCATAAAGTCCTCTATCCTACATGATCCCATTCCTCTGCTTTTGTTATCCTTTCCCAGCAAAAAAAAGTCAACGGTCCTTAGCCAACAGTCAGCTCCCATTTAACTAAGTTGTTCATGAGCAAGAAACATAAGCTACTAGCAACACTTGGATTTTGTGAAGGTACAAGCATCACTGCAGTAAGGTGTCTCCAAATAGCCAATTTTAGTTTGGTTGTTTTAGCAGAAGAAAGAGGTGGAAATAAGTAAATAAAAATAATAAAAAACAAATTAAATGCACGCAGGTAAGTCCAGAAACAAAGAGTACACTCATATCAATGCTTTGCTAATTAAGCAATAAATCCACCAACTGTACAGTAATTAATGTAGCATCTAGCCCACAATATTTAAACAAGTTTTTCCCCTTAAAATAAACAGAAAACCTGATGTACATGCATACACAAACAAAATATTCTTAGCTCTTTATAGAAATCATACAACGTACTATCAGAAAGCGTGCAAACTGAGGACCAAGTTCTAGACTGATAGCATGCCCAAAGCATAGCATTTGCCTCCATGGGAAGCAAGATGATGGGTGTAAAGATGTGCAGAATCTGAGCAACATGGTGTAGGTACCAGATATCATTTCATGGGAGGCACAGTGAAAGCAACAGGTTTTATTTGCTCTCTCTGCTGAAAAATATTTTTTCCCCTCTCTGCAATAGTTTATGAACCTTGTCACTATTCCTTTGTGCACAAAATCAACAAATGAGTTTTGTTACTGGTTTTTTGTTTGTTTGTTTGTGGGGTTTTGGGAGGGATTTTTTGGTTGGTTGTGTTTTGTTGGGGGGGGGGGGGGTTGGTGGGGTTTTTTTGTTGGTTTTTTGTTTTGGTTGGTTTGTTGGTTTTGTTTTTTGGTGCAGGGCGTTAATTCAGAGTGGTCACGCACACACACCAACTCATCACCTTGGAAGCCACATACCTGTCATTACCAAATGTTCTTAGACCAACAGAGGAACTGTGTGGCAGCCCTCATTTAGAGTCACAGGAAAGAGTAGTTAAACTACAGTTAACTAAAAACACAGTGCATTGAAAATAATTCATTTTCCATCACTTATACAATTTATATTTTTTCCATTCCATAAATTTGCACAAGTACTGTGATTGCAACATCCAAACTGTTGTATACAGTTTAGCACTCAAAGCTTATAATTTAAGGAGCATGACAAATCATAAATACACACAGAATACTGAGAACATTAACCATCACTACAAAAATCAATGCAATGATTATAAAAGTATGCTGACCTCTGAATTTGTGGCTATTGTTTAGTCATGGACTCCACAAGTATTTTGTTGTTGCTTTATAACATACCAAATAGTTTATGTTACAGATGTTTGGTTTCTCAGTCCTGTCTTTGCAAGAAGAGTGCTGAAAGCCTGTAGCCAGTCTCAGACTGCAGACCAGCAGCAGACTGTTATAGTTCCCTGCTGTGCTCAACACACTGATGTGAGAAGTGCAAGAGAACAAGGACAAAGCTTTGCCTCTCCACCTCTAACAGTTCTGGAGCGCCCCATATAACAGCCAAGACAGCAGGGCTTTTATTTAGCTAGACCAGCCTAGAACCTAGAGTAYCAACTGCCCAGAAAAAGGACGCCATCTCGCATTAACTAAGAAAATGAATTGAACTATCATGTTTTATCTGGAGCCAAAGCAGTGCAGAAAAGCAATTCAGTGGCTGCCAGGAAGAAATAAGTGCTGCTTCCAAAATTGATTAGGTAAAGAATTGCAATTTTAACAGTTGTCTTGTCTTTTGGGGTGGGGGGGAGAACAACAGACTGAGAGTATTGTCAATAGCACTGTAAATATGTGTCTTATTACACACACACACACACACTAAAAGCTACCAGCCCAAATGGGATGTTTTCCCCTTTCTGAAGGATTTTGAAAGAGACACCATTTTCATTAAAACCCAGGGGAAAGTTGAAGTCATAAGAGCAGAGGGAACAGCTCCTGCTCAGAACAGTGAAAAACAAAGATCCTGTTGTTCATAACTGCTCTGATCTCAGCTCATGTTAGCTTTTTGTGGCATTAGGCAACGGCTGCTTAAAAACTGTCTTTCTGTGGTCCAGGGGACAAAAACACAGCAGAGTAGATCATTACTTTTCTGATAACGCTAAAAAACCTAGGGTACAGTTGAGCTGCTAATAAAGCCTGCAAAAGCCAATCTCTCACACCCCACATACTCTTCTGGTGTGTCTTCAAGGCACAGTTATTCCTTTTTAATCATATATTACCTGTTAGCAGCTCTTCGTCAAAAGATTCCCAGCCTCTCTTCCTTTGCTGTGTAGGAGGTAGCTATCACCCAGTCTTTTAGCTTTCTCCCTCAATTCCTGCAGAAAAAACTCACCCTCCAATCCTCAAGTTACAAGTGTCCCTCTTTGCTCAGAGACCGTCACCACCTATCTTCTCTTGTCGGCCAGCATATTTGATTTTCTCTCTCGAGGTAGAGCTGAACAGAGACTTTTACACCTGCCTCCTTAGGGCTTGCAGACACACTGCTCAGCCAACCGGGAAGGTTTCTAGGCTTCTCTTCAGCTTGGTAGAAAGGAAGTTGTTCCGTAACACCTGCTTAAGTAAGTGTTACTAAAGCTTTTATGATCCTTTTGGATCTTCACRTCACTTTTACAGATTTTCATCAGTAAACCAAGTACAGATTTGTGACCTTCCTCCATTCTCTCCTGCACTGGAATTTCAAGTGCAATAATTGCCACATTTTGTTTCAATAGGATTTTTACTGCTATTAAATTTAAACCAAGTATGAGTTGCAAATTGCTTCTAGCCTAGGGCAGACACATCTTACTCCAGGGCTTAATGCTTTATTTGACCCTAGTTTGACTTCGTATCAGGATCTACAAGACTAATCAGGCAGGTAGCTTCAAAGAAGCTTCA
This sequence comes from Phoebastria nigripes, assembly GCA_035582835.1. NCBI lineage: Eukaryota > Metazoa > Chordata > Aves > Procellariiformes > Diomedeidae > Phoebastria > Phoebastria nigripes. Next base: position 999,429 of record JAYKAV010000700.1, on the reverse strand, counting down.
GGCATTAGCTTTTTAGGCCTTTTCCTTAGAAATTGTTCCTGTAAGAACAACCACAACACAAATACTAGTCAGTGTAAGAACAACAGAACAACTGTTTCCACAAGCTTTTCCTTTTCTTCCAAATAGGAACGCAAGATTCAAGGACCTGCAAGTCCTCTATATACAGCAGTGCTCTTATTTAAGAAATGTTGCACATAAGGCAGTAACACAGGTACTATGAGGTAGAATACCAATGTGCACAAGCAGCTTAGTATGTGCAATACTCAATTTATGCTCTTCAGGAATTCTGACCTCCTACAAACAGTCAAGAATAAGCTCCTATAATAAATATGCCTATAAGCAGCAATAATCATATTTTGCATTTACAGTAAACTCTCTAATGGATGCAGATACACAGCACTTAAAAGGTCTGAAAGCTTGGGATCTTCTTGTTCAGTTCATTGCTTAGCATCTGGAAAGGCTATATGAAATCTTTCCCCTACACATTTTTGACCCTTTTGCCAAAATTCATACACTTAGTATCTTATGTACTGTGATAGATGAAGCTGCTTTTTCACCTCTGTTTGCATGCCATCCCTAAACCTCATGACATTATTAACCTCTGTTTTTCCAGCATCTAATAGATGTCACCAGAAAAACAGTTTTAATAAATGCATCCTGGAACATTCAGTTTGGAGCTAAGGTACCATATGTGAAAAGGAAAAATAATGATAAGTGATAAATGGGATAAAGATTTTAGGGAAATTTTATTGTATTTAATTAATCTACCATTTTTACTAAGTTGCTTTCAAGTGAAATGGCTTTTTACCAACTCCTTTTGAAAAGGTTAGAAGGGTATTCCCTGAGCTACAATCATTAGCATATAGATGTCTTTAAGTGTTAATTTCTGTTTTCACTGAATGAATGTAATTTAAAATGAGGCCCTTTCAAATCAGTTAACTTCGGCCATTTGAGAAAGATAAGAAAAACAGACTCAAGCATGAACCCCAGCAAAACCTGCTTCTTAAGGATAAATATATGTCACTATTTAAGAGTCTCCATTGCCACATGCTGCAAATGATAGATTTCAGGAAAATTATGGGAAAGGGTGGGTGCTGGGATTAAAGTCCTACCACTAGGTGATAGAATCCATTAATAGGGTTAACAGTAACAAAAAGAAGGGTTATTTTTATATTTCATTTTTTAAAGAGAGTTGAAAACCAGCCTAGAAATTAGAGTTGTGGCAATTAGTTTTACACCTACAGCAAAACTCGTTGAATTTCTTCTTTTTCAGTTTTATGCAACAAAGGAAGAATAATTAGGAGCTGATCCAGGTCCTAAATTAATGAATGGTATACCAACTACCATCTTCAGCTGGATCAGGCTCAGGAGTGTTTTGAAGTTTTCATTTTAAAATAACCTAATACAGGTTCAGTATGATGTACAATGAACCTCTGACACAGCTGTCCATCCAGGCATGCCACATTCCCCAAGAAAAGAAGGTTTCTCTTCAGCAGGTCTACAGCATATATACACTCCATAACATAATAAAGACAGAGAATATTTGTAATTAAACATGTCTCATTCTCCATCATAAAATCATATCCTCACCAGATCACAACTTTCCTGAAATTACATTTTTCCCAGAGCAATCATTTCTTGCTTGAATATCTTTTAACTCATGGGAGGAAAAAAAGAAAAGAAACAACCAACCAACTTCAACCTTGGAGAACATGTTTTCTTATGAGAAATATGAAATTTGGGAAAGTGAGTTGCCCTAACCTACATAGAAATTCCAGCTGTTTGGCAAAGCTACAAGGCTTTTGATTATATTTAGTTTGCACATACTGAAACAATCATTGCCATTTGACCATTTGGCAGTCAAAGTCCTCAGAAAGTGTCTTTGCTCTGAACATACCAGGATCTGGAGAAGTCAGACCCAAACCACAGTGTTTTCTTGGCAGCAGGAAATCCCTAAGGTGTGGCAAGCACTAGAAAGGAAACATTGGAAATATTGGCCACAGAGGAAGGGATTTCCCACCCACAAAATTCTTCATAAGATTTCCCAAATTTACGCTATGTATGAACATTATCTACACTGCATATTTGTTTCAACAGCCCTGTTCTATGAATAAGAAGCATTTACGTGCAAAAAGGCTGAGTGGAAGTTACAAAGTCGCCTTTCACAGTTATGAGCATACCTATGCCATCCTTTGTCCAGTGCTCTAAACAAATTCTAAATTAGACTTTTATTTTAGTTTCCATTCTGGAAGATATTCAGGAAAAGCATGATATACTTTTGACCCTTATTTAAATCCCTGAGATTCTATTTTGCTTTTTAAGTTTTTCTACATCCAGTTCCCATACAGTTTCAAAAAGTTCAATAGCTAAATTTCTTCACATTATCTCTTCCACAACAAAAATGTACACGTTTTTAGCAGAGCTGTAAATAAAAAAAGCCATCATATGCTGTATTTTTTGCAAGGCCCTTCATGTAAGCAGAATCCTTGAGCTCTGTTCTTAGTGTGTATGAAACGTGCACAGTCTTTAGAAATGCAGATAATCAAAAAAAAGAGCCACTAGGGAAACAAAGTAATAACATTAGCTAACGCCACACAGTAATGTTTATTTAACATATCTGTGTTGCATGCCTGACATTTCCCCTGGCATCAATTTATTTTGTTTTGCTTTTCTCTGATAGCAGCACAAATGCATTTAAAGTGTAAACTTATTTTACACCTACCAAAGTGTATACACAATATAATAAAAACATATACATCTTTTTTAATATCTTATGGGAATAAATACTGGAGATGTGCAGAAAGCCCAACAGCCAAAGTAAACAATCCAGATTATGGAAAATGTTCATTTTTAGCTTTCCCAATAGCTACTAAAACTGCAATTGTCAGTGCACTGTACATCACTGCATTATGTTATTTATAAAGTGCCACAATGTGACAAAATGATGCTATCCATCAGGATCCAATCTTAACTGAAAGCGGCAGGGGAAGTGGAGTGGATGGAAAGATATCTTCGCAGTCCATTCAAACTGGCAGTTCGGAATAGTTACAAATGGCAATTTTCAGAAGATTAATTTACTGGTCATTTGTAAAAGTGTACACAAATGATTCTATGAACCAAATTAGAAAGAAAAGTTTCTACTTTCAAACTTCTCTGTAACCAAGCTATCTCTTGCTCCACTATTCCTCCCAGCCAAATACCATACCATTTCATTCATGCCACTCTTGCTTTCTTCATTACAGTCCTAGATTTGTCAGCCTTTCTTTTCAGGATCAGTACCTTTCTTCACTTAGAAAGCCAGTCCAGCCAGCTGTCTCCAAGAAATACTCTTTAATTTCCCTTTTCTTTGTTGTCCAGCAGTCTCTTATCTTTGCTGCCTCACTGGACTTTTTCAGAACACTGAAATGCCAAATTTTATGTCTTGTCTTCTAAAATATTCAGGTTATGTCAGATAACACCAAGGACAACATTGGACAACACACCAGGCAGGACGACATCATCTCTCTCACATATACCCACATGCTACTTTCACAGTAACTAAAATTTTTTAAAAATAGAAAAATAAAAAATTGTCATTAAATTCAAAGTAATGAGAAAGAATAACCTGAAGCACACACATGCAATGATTGGCCACAAGTTAGATACTACCACTCCAAAAACATCAGTTCAATGCTCAGCAGAGGTCAGAAAAATAAACAGAGTATTAGAAACTGTAAAGAAGAAAAACGAGAAATCTCAAAACATTATGTGACTTCATAAATCCAAATGCACACAGATCTTTCACTCTAAGTGCAGCTCTGATAACCTCATTAAAGGAAAGCAGAGTTCAGAAAAGCACAAGAAGAGTCATCAGGAACAYAGAAAATGTCCAAAAGGGAGAGAGTTCAACTCTTCAACTAGCCTCTTTCCCAGTAAAGGAGAGTTATGCCCCTGTCTATAAAGTAACAAACAGTGAGGTAAAAGTGATGATGAGTCACCTGCTCACTTATAAACATTCGGTAAACACATCAAGCAGCATGTTTAAAAACCCACAAAGAACTCCTTCCACATAACAAGAAGTGCAACTCTTTGCCTGAGAGGTGGTGGAAGTCAAGAGCATAAATGGGACCAAACAGAGCTGAAAATAGTTCATGGTACAGTAATGACTAGTTAAGAACAGACAAGATGCAGCCTACTGTAAGGAAGTTCTCTAAGGACAGACTGGTTGCAGAAGGATGCGCAACAGGGAGGGTCCCTCCATATAGCTCCTGTTTCCTATTCCCTCTACCAGAATTTACAATTGACCACGGGGAGGAAGAGAATATTGAGTCCATTTGACCTTAATTAATTTGGAGATATTACCAAAAATCATAATGAGCATTTCCCCACCCTGCCCAGCATTTTGGGGATGAGGGGAAGAGAAATCCTTACTCTCAAAGTAGCTTTTCCTAGAGGCAAAGGGTGCTCATCTTTTCAAATTGTTTAATCTCATTTCCTTCAATGCTCCATTTTGCTTTCTCCATCTCTCATACAGAACCAGTCAGTCTGCATTTCCACCTCTGGCAATCACTAGCAGTTTTCCAGGTGCAGGAATTTGGGTCAGAAGGTTTCACAGGAGAGAGGATACATCAAAATTACTCCTTGACCCAAAGGAAATTATAGCCTTCAACTAATCTGCATGGGCCCATACCTCCAGTTACAAGCCAAAGTATTCAGGAATTGAAGAATGAAAGTAAGCTGACTGGAAAAGGAGGCTTAACAAGGAACTGTACACATGTAGGTAGTTTTGACTAGACTATGAAATTAATACTGCAAGGTTTATGTTTTGTTAAACTATCCTTAAGAAAAAAACCTGGATATAGAAGCTATTTTATAACATGGGAGTCTTACTGCTATTGCTGCCACAGCAGAATCTGGAAGGATACACTAGGATATGCTGCCATATGGTCATATTTGCTCAGTTGCCCAGCTCCATTTATTTTTTTCTCCAATACAAGAGCAGCTTGTGTTGCTCAAAAAAAAAAAACAAAACACCACACCATTAAATGAAAAGGTATTCTTCTAGTTATAATGCATCGTTTAAAAATCTGTTAGCCCAGATATAAATATCACTGTTTACTTATTTGACTGATAACTCCTTTACCTGGCATAAAACCAGAATGTGAATGCTTACTCAAAGACATAATATGTTTCGCATTACAAAAAAAAAAAAAAAAAAAATTTAAAAAGTACGTATGCAATAATTGTCACAGCTGAATACCATTAAATGTACTAATAGCACATTGATATATTTGGTACACTGCTATTCACTGTTAGTATGTACACAGTACATAGGTTATACTTCAGAATATACTACTGGTACCCAGCAGGAAATAAAACTTGAACAAGTTCTATGCAATTATTTTGAGTCTGCCATCTTAAAAACAGTTTAGCTAAAGTTCAATGAAAAGCAAACAACCAAAACCACACCTCCTTATCTGGCCCCAGTGTATCACACCAGCACAATTCTTTTCCTTCTATCACCAGGATCAACACTGAGTAAATCTGCAGATATCTCAATTACAAAGTGGAAGACACTTTCAATGTCAGGCACCTAGTTCTTTGGTACTCTCTTCCACAGTTTCATGTACTCTTGCTCACTATTACCTCTGCAGAAAACTCAGATCTTGTTCAGTCAGCAGAGGAAAACTGAAAAATCTTACACAAGTAAGAATTTTAGTCACTATATTTATTCTACATTCAGCAGCTTGATATAAGGACCCTTTATCATTCTTCCTTCTAAAGATGTTTTTTCCAGCACAAATAATGGGCAATGTAGAAGTGTTTATGTCAGACTAATGTGTTACTGGCTGTAGTCTACGTTGCTTTCCTTCAGTGCCAGTGTTGTTTATCCTCATATAGCATCACTCTAGTCCTTTCTCTGCCACAACTGTTTTTCCTAAACTGTTAGTTGCCCTTGTCTGGGTCCATTATTGGCTCTATCCAAAGTTCAAAAACCTTGAAAAGTTACAGGCAAGTTTTCCTATTGGAAGTCCATGGTGTTATCGTTATATGATTTTGGAAGTGTCAGTTGTAGAGAATGTGCCAAAGCCACTGCTCCTTGAAGCCTCGCTTTTTCTTGGGTTTCTACTATGTAAAGCATCTCCTATGCATACATGAATCCTTTGTTTTGGATGCACAAGGTGGTTTTTTTAATATTATTCACCACCTAAAAAAATTTTTATTTTTATACACTCATATTGGGGGTTGTTTCCCTGCACCTGCTTATGCCAAAGATACCATAATGTGTTACAAAATGTAAACTGAGGCAGGAGTCTAATTCAGTACACAGGAAAGTAGTAATGCCCTGGGACCAACAGAGAACTGCTGCTGACACACTTGATTTAGATAAGAAATTTACTCTTGCTCCTCTTACCACTACCCACAAATAACATACACATAYATTATCAGAGAGATGAAAATCTGTTTGAGACCACTAATTAGAAATAAAGGAGTACTTTGCACAAACAGATTCTCCTTTACCAGATGGTTTCCACTAATATTCACTAATAAAAAAGTCTGTTTGAGGAGCTTATGTTCAGTTAGATTGGAAGAGGCCAGAAACAGCACAACTATGTCAGCAATTAATGTCATTAGAAAGATTCTGTGTCAGTTCTGTCCGAGAACTCTGTAGCTTTTACAACTTTCTTTACTCTGTGCAGATTTCACTTCTGCAGTGCAACATACCTGACAACCTTCCTGTAGCAAAACTGTATTTTGTGGCTGTTAAGACAAACTCTTAAATGGAATCTTATCAACATTTGAACATGCATGTATTAATGTGAATCCTTGAGGATTCACCTCATAGTTCTACCTCAGTCTTCCATTTATTATCAAAGTAAACATACTATCTACCTATCAAAAGTTTTGAACCACTATACCACGACAGAGTTCAGTCAACATATCAAAATCTTTATCATAAATACTGTTTCTATTGCAAGGTACTGATTTCTCTCAAGTGTCAAAGCTCATCAAATGATTTTCAGCAACAGTTGTTTGTCTCTCCTGTTCCTTATTACATCACCACCCAGACAGGAAGTCAGAGGAATATATTTTCTGTGAAAAATGAAAAATATTTTAATTCAAGTAATAGGGAAAACAACACAGCACTGGCCATTTGTCAGAAGAGCTAAGGTAACATACACTTTTAAGCATGAAATGCAATCCCTTCCAAAGCAAATATAAAGTATCATCATGTAAAACCTAGAAGCTATTTGCTAAATATGACAAAATACAAGTAATCAGATTGCACACACATATTTTAGATATGAACAGTAGCCACAAAAATCCCTACCTACTCAAAAAAAAGGGAACCCCCCCAAAAAAACCCAAAACAGACCAAAAAAAAAAACCAAACCCCACAAACAAAAAAACACACCACACAAATCACTTTATGTTTATTAATGACCAAGAACCATTCCAACCCAAGGTCTTGTCCCTTGCTCAGCTCCTCTCAGTCACCTGATGACTTTTTGCCATCTTCCCATGCTCTTTGTGGTGGGATTTCTCATTACTGATCTTAATTTAAAATTATTCTAGCTTCTGAATACCATCTTCTCTCCACCCACACAGAGCAGACCAAGTGAATCGTTCCTCCTCCTTCCTCCTACACTGACGAGAAAACAAACCTGAGGTCACGACTGGTTGTTTCTTGTTCCTCCACAGAGTCTGCATCCACAGGCAGAATACTCAAGTCTCTTTGTACCAATTACGCTTCTCCAAACTGGGTTAATATTAAGTCCCTACTTTACTGAAACCAACTTAAATAGGCATGTACCTTCAATGTACTCTGACAGAAAGGTACTGAAAGAAGAGATTGTCCGAGAACTTCTCGTGCTTACTGTGAAGACTTTATTGTGTCCAGATACAGCAGGAATAGAACAAGAGAACCTCTTCACCAAGACTAGTGCTGGAGCCAAGAGATTAAAACTCACATCACTACTCCCAGGAAACAGGTTCTTTGCAAGAATACTGAACAGAGGTCCAGTCTATGGACAGGTCATTTAGTTTCTTTAAAAAGGAAAAGAATGGCATTATTGAGCTTATTTGACACTTCAAGTCATTATGTAATGTGTGCATTTTTAAAAATAATCATTTGCATTATGAAGTTTTCTGACATCATGAAAGATTCTTTACTTTTAAAACTGTCCCAGTTATATATGTGAAAAGAAACTATAAAAATCAGAATGAAAGAACAATTCTTAAATTAGTACAAGGGCAGAGCAACAGCTTTTTTCAAAAATGGCTTTTATGCTGAACATGTTTGCAGTTTTCAAATTTATGGGTGTAGCTGTCAACATGTATATTCACTTTTAGAATATCGTCCTGGCTTAATGAGGTCTCCTGGAATGATTTCTTTTAATAAAAAGTTAACATGATTACATATCTGGTTTCCATCTTTTTTTTTTTTTAAGGGATCTACACTACTCCTTAGCAGAGAGATCACAGCAAAGTTTACTTTAAAATTTTACAGTGCATTCAACTACTTCAACACTTCAAAGTCAGGCAGCTTCCAATGAAACTTTCAAGGAACAATTGTTATAGCTAACCCTTAACAAGTATAGATCCATATCTTCAGCATAAAAAACCTAAGCCAGAAAAAAGTCACGAGACAATTGCATTTCAGTTACAACTACATGCCATCAGCAAATGGTGCCACATTACTAAATAGCAACAAGACTTCTTACTAGTCTCTCCATCTTTGGTCAAGCCTCATAATTGTGGCACATACCAGGCATCTACCTCATTTCTTTCTGTCTCACCATCTCTCCACCTGTTTATGCTGTTGTTTCTGTTAGGCAGAGTGTAAGAAAACTAGACTCAGAAAACAAACACACCCCTCAGAACAAAACTTCCCCTGCAACATCAGGCTACTGAGTGACAAGTTCAGAGTTATTCAGTAAAAATACTGTTATTTCACTAGCTCAGAATTGCTCCATGAGACTCCACAGGTGACTGATAGAGTTGATGACAATTCTGAACTTCATACACATTCCTGCAAGAATGCCTCATAATCATGGGCCAAACAGATTAAGACTTCCCCCCCCGCCCCAAGCAGCTGAAGTAGTCGTTCTTCTCTAACTTCTTCCCTTCCGTTTCATCTTCTCATTCACTTTTCCACTTCTTAGTGTTTTTCAGGGTTGAAACTGCCACAGCCTACTTGGCTAAACTGCCATAGTTCTCTAGCTTTTACTTGGAGCTTGTTTCCTCCAACCTCTTCTTCATCACAGTTCTCTTCTTCAGGAGCTCTCCATTTGTTTCATTTTTCTTCTCTTGAGCTACCCACAACCAGTCTGATATGCTATAAAGGCAAATCACTCCACCATAAAGACGCTCAGTTACCTCAAGCCTGATTTCTTTGTCTGTACAACCTCGTATAGCAGAATCTCTCCACCATCACATTTCTTTGTGAGGAGTCTGCATAACGTCAAGTACATTTTTCTCCTACTGTTATGACTTTGAAAGCATCCTGAACAGTACACGTGCATTAATCCATTCAGCATCGTGCTTTCAGCACTAGATTCATCAACTGTAGATACAGAATCAACACTGCTTCCAGATTACATCAAAAACTTCTTAGAAGAACTGCAAACCAACAACACTCTTCATATAGCAAAGAGGGTATTTTCCTCTTTTCTACAGAATCAATTCTAGGAAGACAAATAACGGGCCGAAAATATATTTCAAAGAGAAAGAGATTAATTTATGGGAGTAATAAAAAGATAATCTGGAAAGAATTATATGCAGAGGGAAAGAAAAGTTGAAAGCCTAGAAGAATGTCAATAGTTAAAGTTCCTGCAGCTCCTTGGATCAACATGATTGGAAAAGTATGTTGATTCTTCTCCATGTCTCTAAAATCATGCTGAGTGATATGGCCTTATTCCAAGTGGAAGCAGGAGCAGAAGTGGAACACACATTCCTGCAGACAAAGGAGCGTTTCACTTCATCACAGAACAATCTAGAATTCATTTGTTGCAAACCCCCATTATTCTTAAGCAAAGGGGCAATACAATTCAGCTGTACTTCTTTGTCATGGGGAGGCCCTTTTAAGGGCCACCTGTACTGCTGATACTCCTTGAATCTGTGTTAGTTTTATTTCTAGCAAAGAAATAGAAACAATTAGATCATTCCCATAATGCTTTTTAGTTCCTAACTCTACAGAGCTGAGAAATCAGGAACTTTTTCTTCAAAAGTATCATACATCTTACACTTTCACAAGGCCAAGGCCACTTCAAATATAGATTCCTACTGCAAACTGTTTCTTGTAAAGAAGGCTTTGGGGTTTTTTTGGTTGGGTTTTTGTGTGTTTTTTCTTAAACACACAATAAAGGATAATAAGTGAAAATAGCATTATCAATGTACAAGTACTAAAGAGGCAAAACATTCCTAATTTTTAGTTCAACTTCATATACTGCTCTTCATTTACCTCAAAAATAGAGATGGATATTGTTCAGTCACAGTGAACGCAGTGACCACAGTCCATCATTAAATATAATATCAGCTACAATTTCCACTTCAGCATCAACTGAAGTATCACCTTATTACACTTTGTGAATTTTCACAAGCCCTCCAAGTTATTTTTGACGTCTTTGACTCTGATCCTGCCAACACTTACTCACATTATCTTAAGCATACTGAAATCCATAGCATTATGCACAGCACACAAACAAGCACATGCATCACTTCAGAAATGAGGACTTCATTAATTGTTCAGCACAGAACCAAACCCCTTCAGATGTGATGTGTACACGTTAGGAAAAAATCACTCCAATAGCATATCTATTGTTGTTCCAAGTGTTAGTATCTCTTTTAAAATTCCTTCCTTACCCTTCCACCCTGCTACACACATCACCTCCTTTACATTCTCCTTAAATGCCTAAAAATAACTAACTATGCATATGGTCTGAGCACCACAGCCCTATACCATGTAACTGGGGAGAAAGTATTTTAGTTTGAATAGCTGACCTCACATCCATCATCAGAARAGATTTTTCCATGAGTTATTTCCCAGAACTTAAACATGTAGCATAAGCTGTAGATTTGGCAATTACAGAGTTCCACACAGTTTAACAGAGTAAGTTTTTTGGTTAAAAAAATACCACAACAAACTACAAATAAAACAAACCCCAACCTGTGAAAACTTCATGCGTTTTTCCTCCCACCTGCATCCTCTTGCATTGTAAAAAGATTTGAAATTATATATTTCTTTTCTCTTAGTTTAAGGATTTTTCTTCACATTAGAAAGTTTTTGCTGACATTAAATACCAATCTAAACTTATGATCCCACTGGAAGCCTACCCCACATTCAGGGATGCAAGACCAAGGACTCATTCTTTTGTTCAGCTTCAGCCACAAGGAGGAAAGCAGGAACCATCTCATTCAACGTCCTCTCATTTTTTTTCTACCAGCTTGCTTACCCTAGTTAATGCTCTTTCCTCTGCTCCTTCTCTTTCCCCAAGTAGGTAGCTAGCATAATAGAAGAGGAAGCTGAAACACATTTGTGAAAAGTGGTGTTTCAACTTAGCTCAGAGCAAGAATGGAAAGTTGTACGTCTGAGTCAATGCACCTCCCAGAGAACTAGAGAAACGCTTCCAGGACTGCACTCTGCTAAGGAAATTCCTAGATCATAGTCTAATTTCACACCATCAGAGAGTCACACCTGCTATTTCAGATAAAGAACAACCATTTTTACTTAGACTTATCTTCCACAGTGAGATCCTAGTCATGCAAGTTCAGTAGCGATAACGATACAAACGCCTTCCTTGGGTCTCACTTTAGAAAAGGCTGTGATCCAGTTCTGCTGCCTACTATGGCCAGGGCTAGAAACATGCACTGCACTTCACATAACTGAAGCCTAAGAATACTACATAGAGTTTAGCATTTGAAAATAAAGGCACTCTGATTTATAAACAGAAGAAAAAGGGCAACACAACAGGTACATGACAACCTCCTCTCATGCTTTCCCATCCCCACCTCAAGCCCCCAGTCTTAAAAAAATAAACAATTTCACTCACTATTCATACTGACCTCCATTTGATACGTAACATGCCTCCCCCAAGCACAGACCTACTAGCCAAACCTAGAGCACACATATTTATTAAGGGCAACTCATTAACTCTGACAGTCTCCAGCTGGTGGGGCTCATCAGCCTCACCTGAGGGGTGGGTGACTGCTCCCTTTCCAGGAGGCAAAGGGCACAGCAGAGCTCCTGGGCTGTTCGCACCCCCCTTTGTACAGGGTCCCCAGGAGAAGCTGGGGCAGGCCCTCATCTTCCTTCAAGCCTCATCCACAGCAGCTCACTCCCATGGGGTGCCTGGGGCCATTGGCCATGGTCTTTGGTGGCACTCTGCCAGGCAGGCTGGAGGCAGAGCTGGAAGGAGAGGGAGAGAAAAGTGAGCTTTGGCTCTCACTGCTGCAGAGCACAGCGCCTGAGGGGTGCTGCCTACCACCTACCCTACCTGCCCCGCTGGGCACTGGCGCAGAGGGACGGCAGCACACAGCTCACCCCTAAGCCTCCCCCACACCCCCAGCCCGTTCCAGCTCCCAGTGCATAGGCAGGTCTTGTCACCTCCTGTACCCTCTCACAGAGGCATTACAAAACTCCTAACACATCACATGTGCCCACATACAAGCAGATGACAAAAGCTGCGCCACGCCACCAGCATTGGCTAGCTCCAGCCGCGTGGGCTCCCTCTGTGCCACAGCTGGTGCCCGCTGCCTTTGCTCTCCAGGCCGCTCCTACGCTGCCACGAAGGTTAGCTTCTCTCAGGGAGGTGGAAAGCAAAAAGCCAGGCCCTGGGGCCGCCCCTCCGCTCCACCTACTCCCTTAATGGGCAATAAAATAATTTATTTTCTTTCCCCCATGGGAGGGGAGGACAGGCCTGTCTCCTCCAGAGCCAGCCCTGCAGGTTCAACAGCACCGGGCTGCTCCTGCTCACCCTGGGCTCCGGAGGGTCCCAGCTGCCCCCACCCCCAAATCTGCCTAGCTGCTGCCTTGGGCACAGCTGTGAGGACACGGGCTCTTCCCACCACCCACCTCACACGCACGCACACCACCTCGAAAAACTGGTGTGGGGGACAGCCCCTCTTTTGGAAACTTTGCCTGGCATTCGCCACACTGCCCGGCAGTTCCCTGGTGGCATTAATGTACCTGAGTGGTTCCCATGGAAATCCTGGGGTTACTTGCACGCCTAAAATCCAGCACAGGCTTAAACGTTGTTGAAACTGCATCTTGATATGGTTCAGTTTTTAACCGTGATGTTTAGGGGAATCGTCTGTGTTATCAGCGTTAATCACATAAAGTTCTGTTTTGAAAATACGACTCACTAGTGGATAGAGTTTTCCCAAATTGCTTAAAAGATTAATAAAATAATCAACTTAGCAGAGGGGAAAAAACCACAAACTATTCCTGTAAGGAAATCACTTTATTGCCTATACATGTGAATGAGCTGTTTTAATACTCAGGTTCACTGCCTCCTCTGCATTTAATCTCTTCTCTTTTATGTCCTACTCTGATTTTTTTTAAAAGACTTTCAGGCTTTTTTAAAATTAATTATACAAATCATTAGTATTAAAAAGGTAATATAATGGTTTCAAGAACAAGCTTCACAGACTATCTGCATATTTAATCATCTCTGCTAATAAATTTTTAATCACTCATTGAGTTCAGGTTCTTGTCTTGAAGCTTAACTTGATAACAAACCTAGCAACTGGTAGAACTAATTGGTACAGAGTAAGTGAATAATTTATAAGAGGAAAAAGCACTGGGTGTTCTGGAGGTGTGCAGAGACCACAAGTCACAGCTATTTCTGGGAGGAAGCAGGAAAACAGCAGCTGATTACAGGAATTTCGTGATACACTGCTGACATCCAGAGGCCAACAGTCAATACTGTTCACATATGTGAACCAGGCTGTAAAGCGCACTGTAAAGCCAGATTCATTAAGTTTTAAATATTCATGCATTTCATTAAAGTTAACATTAATTGCACTACCATACACATTGATTATGCATAGACCGTAAGTGTTTAACCTCTGAAAGCTTGCAAGTATATTCAAGTAATGGGGTATGTCCCATCTTCGATGATTTCAGTGAAAGCTTCAACAAAGTTGAAATTAAAAATGGAATGCATTACAGTGCTAAGGAACAGTAGTTTGAAATATCAGAACAGTAATAAAAATTATTATTTTACTGACCAAACAAAAGCTGTAAGTTGCTTTGTATTTTTCTAAACTAAAGTAATAAAGGTAACAAAAATTATGTGTAAGATTTCTTACTGACAAATGCTAGACTGATTTGCAAGCTACATCTATTAAATAGGTTTAAACAGTTAAAATAAATTAATTGGTGGCTGAGTGGCTTCTATTTAGATGAAGATGACTAGCTTTAAACAATGTAACAACAAAAAAAGGCTATTCTCTTGAAATAAGCTGATTTATGTGTTAAAATTAGACACCCAAACCCACTTACACTACAGAATAATTCTACCCCCAGGGAAGCACAAAATGCTACAATTCTTAAACCAGGATGTAACAGACAACATTTGACAGAAATTCAATTATCCTTGAAAGATCCCACTTGTAGTTAGTTACATATGTAATCCTCTTTTATTTAATGGGTTAAAGCTCTCTTTCAAAACATTCAGTTTGATGAACTGAAGACTTGCTACATGTCAAAAAATTCATTAAGTGACTTAATAAGATTGTTAAGTAAAAACACTCAAGTTAAGAAACGTCATTTAATGCTGACCATATGCATTATGAAACATCAGTGAATTAACTTTTAATCTCCTTTGAGCCAAAAAGATTTTAAGATTGGAAACCAAGGCACAAAGGGCATGGCAACAAATACAATGCTGAGCTTTAGAGCAATCTCTGAACTAGCTCACAGCCTGCAGAGCATACCCCTGCAGGGCTAATTACCCCAGATAGAAAGATGGGCTTGTACAGTTAAACTGCTTCTGGTACCTCTGCATGGCAAGCTTAGTTCTCTCTTCCTGGCACTGCACTGCAGTGCACAGATACACTCACAAAAGTGTAAAATTTTAAATCTGAAGAAAGTATGAAGTGTTCATCAAATATCATGCTTCAAACCTAGGTGCTTTGACGCTGATTTTCCATCAAGAAGCTTAAGACTGTAGATTAAGATTTACCTCCTCAAAGTAAAGGTAAATACATATCCCTTCCTTATGTATTAAAAAAAGCCCTCTGCAAACAATACCAATTTCAATTATAATTTCTGAAAAAATCAGTCCTTAAATCCTCTATGAGGTAGATATAAAATTGTCCACATTTTATAGAGAAGCAAACTGTTGGAGACAGATAGACTGGTTTGCCAAAAATAGTACTGATTTCTCCCTGAGCTGTTAGCAACTGCTGATTAGCCAATTTTCTTTGTGAAGGTGGGCACCAAAGAAGCATAGTATTCCTAATTAGAAGCCACAGTTAACACACTGAAATTCTGTTTAAACAGCATTGCCTACACCCTCCAAGAACTTTATGGTCAGACATATCCTGGGTGGTATCATAAAAAACCTTGCCATTTTTCTGACAAGAAAATAGTCCTTGCTAGCAAGGATCTTTCAAGTCATATATCAACCACCTGTACCATTTAGCATGTTTTAAAGTAGTCTGGGATATCAAATAGTTTTGTTTTGTTTGTTTGGGCTTTTTTTTCCATTTCTTTTTTTGTTTTTACACATTAACACCACCTCCTTCATGCTTCTTCCTTCAGTAATATTTAAACAAGGAGGTAGCCTGTTAAGTCATTTAAACACCAAACTAGATCTTATTAATTTTACTGGTTTGGTTTTTATGGTATAGTCACGAACAACCATACAGTTCAGGGAAGGTATGCACATTTGTAAAAAAAAGATTTTGTATTCTCAGCAAGATTTCAGTTTAGATTTTAATTGAGAGAGTTGTCAAAATGCAGGAGGCAACACTTTACAGAGTAAGAATGCTTTGTATACTTGCCAGATAGAAACTTTCAAATGTCCAAAAACCATGCTCATTAAGCAATACTTCCTTTTACTTGGTGTTTTTTGATGTTGGGTTGTTTTTTTTTTTTCCAATTTCACTTGTGGAAAAAAACTGAAAAAGCAGGCAAAGATTCTTGATGGTTGATGTCTCTCCACCACATGACATAATCCCCATCTTCTCTTTTCTTTTCTGATAGGCCCAAAGGTGACAGGTACTCACTCACCAAGCAGTTAGCTTTCTACCAAGCATGCTAGCAAATACATAAATACAAATAAAAATTATGGCAAAGCTTTCACATGTCCAAGTAGAAATGGACTACAGTAGACAATTCATTTCGTTTGTCAGAAGATGATCAAAAAAACCAGGGATGCAGAGGAGAATGTTTCTCCTCATTCTATACTAACCTCTGAAATAATACTAGGCCTGAGAAATAATCACATTATTAAACTAAATCTGAAGAGGTTTTAATTAAAACCATATTTTTGTAATTACAATTTGAAATCATATTCAAGGTTTAAGAGTTAAATTTATCAGACTGTGAAGAGTTTTACAAGGCATTCCTAATGTAATGAGCTTAGGCACCACATATGTTGCATCTTTGGTACACGTTATGAAGAGTTGCTTTTTTAATGAGCTTTAAAAACTGTATTTGCATACCAGAGGAAAAGGTCAGTGATGTGTGGATCAAGTCAGTAAATTAAGTATCACAGTATTATGTTATTATGATTGCCTTCCACAGACACACAATAACAAAACCATAGGCTATAGTTACCATACTATTCTAGTGCTTCCATCTACATGACCTTGTCGGCTTACACACACCGGCGCTGCTGTGCCCCAGGTCCCATCTTACCCCGTCCCTTGCCCAGGCCTCCTTCACCTTCTCTCCCCGCCAACTCCTACAGCAGAACAGCTGGTATGTCTGACAATCAGAGAATCAAAGCAAGCGCAGGAAGGAGGGGCCAGACTCTGTGATGGCCCATCTCCAAGCACTCCCTTGCACTCCAGCCTTTAGCCCAAGTAAAGATACCCAGGGCCAGGTCCTGAACCCTCATAACAAGATCAAACCTATTGGACAGCAAAGCATCAGGACAGGGACACCTCTTTCAATCCAAGCCCCATTCCACTCGAGTCTTTGTTCAAGGCTGCAGCAGTATCATCTCTCTTTCAAAACACAGATACCAAAAGTATTCCTAATGCTATGGTCCAAAATTTGACTCAGTCTACCGTAACAGTTCTTTTTAGTTGGCATGTTAGATGTTTCGCAATCTCTAAAGACTAGTTGACTGGTAGCTATATTGAAATTTTTATTCTCTGATAAATAATAAAATAAGCTCGGAACTGACTGCAAATACACTCTCACCAGGTTTTCAGCAAAGAGTAAAGTTCACTGGATTTACCTTTATTTGTAAGTATTGTAAATATTGTAAATTTGTACATATTATAACCTTACCTTTATTTTTTAAGGGCAATTGAAGCTGATTCCCTCCCCAACTCTGCAACAATCCACAGTATTTAACAGGTCTCTCTCTCCCTCTCTCTCTGTTAGAGACTGTAGGTATATACTAAACCACGTCATGCACTACATAATACTTTACACATGTTTATGCATAACACAGCCAACTAAGTGACACTCCAACTCTGTATAAAGATGTAGATTTAGTCATTAGATTAGAGAAAAAAATCCTTTAAAATATTACAACAGTAATAGCACAACTCAATACAACTGGTCACTTGTAAGTACTTTTAATGATTTTTCACTTTTTGTATGATAATCCTCAAAGTAGCATTCAAAAATATAGTGCAAAATATTTATTATTTTATTTACAAACAAAATGTGCAGTTCAGCTTCTTATCCTCACCACAGTAAATGTTATTCTTCTATGTGATGAATAGAAATTATGAGAAACATTTGAAGAGACAAAGAGTTCATTTTAAACCTAAGAACAAAGATCTTTCCTTCAGTCATATTTTTGTAGGAGTTACACAATATTAGTTTTTTAAAAATTGTTTTCAGTTGAAAAAAAAAAAAAAMCAAAGTCCGAGACAACACTAAAGAATTACATAGGAAAGGATGTTTTTTTAAAACCATAAAGTTAATTTTGCTGTGACAATCACAATGCAAAGTTCTTATCTATATAGAATATAAATTTTTTTGCAGCTAAAACATAGAATCTTCACAAGGTAATGCTCTTTCCCTTCTTACTCTACAAATTGCCTTTAGGGGAAAAAGTATTCTAGTATCTTCCTTTCCCTCTGATGAAACAACATATGCTTTGGTTAAAGAGCAATTCGTGCGCAATAGTGTTTTAACTTGCAAGGCAGTACTCCTTTATTAAGTTGGTAGAATTCCACTAGCTGGATGAGATCAGTAAATCTGGTATGACCATCATCAAGGGTATAGAATAGCTTCCCATCATCTTCCAACTGTAAAAACGGAAAAACAAAATAGAATAAAATCCTCTTTTGCTACGGTATTTCTTCCCAATTGAAATACTCATTTGAGAAATCTTCTTGTAGACCAAGGTATTCATAATCTTATGACTACTGAGAGAAGGAAAAAATACAGCGATCATTCACAGCAAGACCAAAAATAAACAACAGAAAAATAATGCATTCTTTAACTTCCCCTTTAAGTTAGGTACATGCCCAAAAGGAAAGAACAGTTAAATAAGTATAGGAATAGTCTTTCTGCACTAACAATATTACTTTATGCCTTTGCTTTGGAATGTTAGCTGGAGTTAATATGAACACTGAGTTTTTACAGAGTGACAAGAACCAACCAAGTTTCAACTTACTGGTAGATTTCAACCTTTGCTCCATTCATATTCTGTGTAACTGCTACATTTTGTATCACTTATTTTGTAAGGTGCAATGAGGCTACACCCTAGTGCACTGGATGACACTTGCTATAAAAGAAACTGCGCACCACAAAAGTAACATGCTTGATGTAGTAATATGTTCTTCATTGTAGGAGAAACAACTGCTGCGGCTCCAAATGCATGTATTGGCATAGATACAGGAGAGAAAGAAGAAACTGCAAAACATACCTTGAAAGATTACTTTTGACTTTTAGATGCTTAAAAATTTACAATCAGCATTTCCCTATTCTAGGTTACTGAACATTAGCTCTTGCACAATTTGTATTGCATTGGTGACTATATACTTTCTCGATTTGTTTCCTCTACTGCTGATATGTCTAATATCAAGAAGCTTCAGTGCAATAGTGACTAATTAGTATTAATTTAAATAGAGGGTAAAAAACCCTATTTAAACTATTTTTAAAAAGAAAAGGGAAAAAAGATATTTTACAAGATTGAGAGAGTAGTGAACAGAAGATCCTGAAGTAGGGCTAGCGTAGAGTAGCAGACGGTGTGCTAGGGAAAGATGCAACTATCCTACTTGAGTACAGGGGAAGGGAGAAGATATAATGAGCTCTCTTACCTGTAATTAAGATTTCTCATCTGAAGCAGCTGTTGAACTGCTTATGATTCCTGGTTATTCTACCCCTTTCTACCATGTCTGGAAGTAGTTTGTTATTTCTTTATTCTCAGACTTTGGTCAATCCAGGTCAAACACTGCTAGTTAAGGAATTACCAATGTGTGCACGTGTAAGTTCCTGTGCTCCAGCCAAGAACCTGAAAATGGATTATCATCCATCGGACTTTCCTTATGCATGCAATTTTCCTGCCAACACACTGAAGACAAGGAAGAGTTGACAATTCAGATGTCTGTTGACCGGGATTATATTTTCAGCTTATTTTTCCCCCTCCAAGTTAATCCCAAACCTTGAAGTGAATCCAGACATATTGCTAATTCTAAAGCAATCAATATTTTGCAAAGTAAAAGCTCATATCAAAGTTACGTTGCCCAGGAACCTAACATCTTCTGCAAGCTAAGGCGGCTGTTATAAGAGAACATTTATTGGAAAAAGACAGTCCCAGAAATGTATATCAATTCTTCTCTTTCGTGTGGACTACAGAACAGTTAATTTCAGGATAGACTACACTGAAGTTAACTTGTATCAGCTCAGAGTAGTAAGGCTGAATAATACATTTAGGCTATCAAGTTCTCCAATTTTCACAGTATGGGATCCCAAATGTATCCCAAAGGTCTTCCTTTCAACTTTTTACAACCAATTCCATGCCACCCACCTGCAATACCTGTTGCACATGTTACCAACGTTAACATGATGCACCTGTCAATGTGGGGGAAGCTTGAATTGGCAGGCTGCATGCCCTATCTGAAAGGAGACATTTTAAAATGTGGTATAACCTAAGCAACCTAAAATGTAAGAGAAAAATAACTCATTTAGAGCCTGAATGATTTTTAACTTGTAAAAAGACCTTCTAAATGCCATTCATTTATTTAAATTTAGTAGGAAAGTTTATCTTCTCTTCCAAATGACTGGAAAAAGGCAAGAGTTTAGAAGAACAGTAGGATTTGAAGTTCAAAAAGGTAACCTTGATCTCCAACTATAAGCTACCAACTTACTGCAGTAACACAAAATGCCTTGTTTCTTAGAAAATGTTAACTTCATTTAGAAGATCAGCAGCAACTGGAAGCAAAACCTTTCCCCTCCTCAAAAAATACTTTTCTGAACTCCTTAAAGAGTATTGTTCTAGCAAAAAAGGAGCATGCGGTAAGTCAGGGTATTGAGAACATCATGAGGGGTACTGAATGCAAATTAAATGACAGAAAGAAATTGAAATATGCCTATGTTTGGGGAACTAACAGTTTCCATATTGTCTCTCTGGATTAAGTTGTTCTCATTACAAATTTATTTTTCCTGGTAACTAGCATAGGATAAATTGCTTTACTTTAAAAACAATCAAAGAAATTTTCCTTCACATAAGCCAGGTTTTGCACTGAAGTGGTACAGGTCTTCTAGACCATCAGCATGGAAAAATTGACCCAAGTCTGTAGACAATCTATGTCAAAATAAAGAATTCCTGGTTCCTCCAAAGATCCTACAACAGGAGAGCAAGGTTTTAGCATGCATATATATGATTAATTCCTCAAATGCACTGCTTACACCTGCAGAAGAATATTAGAATTGACTGGATAATTTTTTTTGAAGGTAAGAGGAGAATCATCCAGTTCAGAAGAAACTGAAGATAACTGCAGCTTCCTGCTACATCTGCTCTTAGAGAAGAGAGAGTCTGTTTCCTGATAGGGAAAGAAGAAGTGGTCTCTCAAATTTGAGAGTTCAATGACATCCCAATGAAGTAGAATCATACAGTATTTGTATGGAGTTCAAAAGGTTTTCTAAACCACACAACAGTTATCCCAAAGTAAATACTAGAAGCGACCACAGTCAATAGAAGCACAGAGATCTTACACCTGGGATTCTGATCACAGAGCATATGCTGATGGTCGCATGCGATCCAGGGCATAGCTATCACTTTTGGATGAGGGACTCCTCCATTGTTTGTACCTAACACAATGAAAATCCTGGGCAATTCTTTTAACAAACACTGATTCACTCCTTTCCTCCTCCCAAATAATGCTTCTGTTTTATTCTACAGGAACTTTTTTAGGGGAGGATATCAGCTACAAGCCCTAGGTAAGGCATACAGAAATTTGGTGAATGATCATAGCTGATCACCAGATCAGAAACAAAAAAAATGCCACTACACTCATTTCTACTGAGAAACTGTAGAATCTCCTAGAAACTTCAGTAGGAAGAAACATGGAGGCTAGAGTATTATGTGGTCTGGAAGAAAGGTTCTTGTGAAGAGAGAAGAAAAAGGTATAGGTTTACTCAGTTATGTCAAGCATCTGCGGCTAAAACACATAACGCTAAAGTGTTTCTCATCTCAACAGAAGAAGCCTATTAACCACCTCTGGAGGGAGTGGAAGGGATGGGGAAAGCTGGCCGTTCTGGCAGGAGAGTTGGATGATATCTTCAATGAAAATTGATGGAAATATGATTTCAATTTAGGAAATTTCAGCTTACCTATAAGTAGCTGGACTAAATAAGGGTATCAGTTTTTTGCTAAAATTGTCCCCATGAAGAAGACCTGGACATGAATATACCACAATAACATGAATCAAGAAGAGGTCAGCAAAAAATGTTTGATTCCAAATATTGAGAGAAACTATCCTGAACAGATGAGTCAGTGAGATACACACAGACATTGTACACAGTCCACCTAAACAGATGACTGAAAATAAATTGTGCGCATATCGAAAAATGAAAAGGCAATATTACCTTTCTTAATACATGATTTTCATGCCATCAGGGTTGCTTCTATTCCAGTTCAAATAGATTTGTCTATTTTTTAAGACACTTTTTAGGATTTCATAATACTAGTCAAGCTTTATAACAAATCAAACAGCAAAGCTCAAAAATGTTCAACTCTACTCAAGAATACTAATTATTTTTAGTGATACAGGTATTATGTTTACATCTTCTATATAACAGCAAAAGAAAAAAAAAATCCAGCAATATTCTATCACAATTATTCAATTGTTTTGTTTTACAACTGTATATATAAACTGAAAAATTTACTTACTGGTACAATCTGAAAATGCTTTATTTTTAATCCATGACTCAATGACAATACAAATGTTTTGGGGTTACTTTGGCTATCACGTACCAGAAATACCCTAAAAGAAATTGAAAATTTCCACAGTAAGATCACTCTGGAAAGCCTTTTGTAAACATCCAGTTAAAACTGTTGTAAATTCATTACAGAAGTATTAGTGAAAAGCAAAAATAATAATAATTACCTAAGTTATGCTTTTAGTCAGTATTTCTTTGCAAATGTGTCACTGGAAATACTTTTTCTGAAATTCTTCTTCACCTTGTCTATTATGTGAAAAATGTGCATTCTCAGAATGAATGACACTGTAGGTGTTAGTTTTTACACTGCATAGAGTTACAGTGCATCTCTTTAGACAGAAAAGCACCCTCAAAGTTTGTGCTTTGAACAAATTTTTTCTTTGGACTGTGACAGTTACCTAAATCACAAGTGTTACCGGGAAAATTCGAAAGGTAGTTCAACAGGAAATTTACAGAAAAGGTAATACAAGACATACCAGAATGATTTTTCACATCTGGCCAATATTCATAAATGCACACTCACTTCTGCACATTGGCGAAATTCCCACTGAGACAGAGCTACACTCTGCTCACTTTATGGCATCATTATTCAAATGACAACACTCTCAATGGCCAACAGTGTCGCTGCAACTAGTTCACTGATAACTTACTCCAGCCAGGTTATGGACAGACATAATTTTGCCATAATCCTGGTAGGATAATCTGGTACAGGCAAAGGATGACTACCAATAAGAGACAGCTTTTATTGAATTGGGAGGGGGTTTGGGATATCGGCAGAGAACAGTTTGGAGGACAGAGAGAAGTACCCGATTCACAGCTTTGTAGTGGAGAGAGTCTGCACTGTTTGTACTGTGCAGGTCTGGAACAGATATAGCTAACCAATGTACCAAAGAAGGGAAATGGAGGGACAGCCATTGGCAAGCATGCTCCTCTTTCAGGACACAAAAGAAACAGGCAAAATGGACTTGCAGGTATCAACCAAGTGAGCACTAGTGGCCACCTACTTTTGCCCAACCACATACCAGGAATTAGAGCACAACTATTATACGAAAAGAAAGGATTTCAGGAGAAGAAAGCAAACAAAGGCTTACAGTGGATTTTCACTGACTAACAGCATGGATCCAATACTAATTTCATCCTCGAAGTTTTTAAGAGTTGTATTTTTACAAAGTAAGAAAATACCTGGAATTAAGAAATTTGGAGTCCATAATCATTAACATTTCTATCAAAATCCCCATCCAGTCTAATTCGGAGCTCTGATACTAATTCAGTTATTAAAGAGGGATAATTGCCAACTCAGCATATGGCTTGTAAGAGCACATGGCAAGTATAAGGACAAAAAAGAGTTCCCAATAGACTCGGGCTCTCCTAACAAGCTCTCTCTCACCACCTAGTGGCCTTTCACCCTCTCCAGGACATGAATGAAATTTTTCAGAGCACAGTTAGATAGATCCTTTGCATAAACTTAAATCTTTTATATGTTTGTCATTAAGGACTGACATTTTATTTTATTCAGAAAAATGACACTATAAGAATGTGCCACTTTGCAGATATCCAAAATGGGGTCTCTACACCCAAATACTGGGATCTACATTAAACAATACACAAAGTAATCACATTGGGTAGAAAGAAAATACAGGTTGATTAGGATTTATGTTCCCATTCATCAGTTCTTTTAAAGTCCATTTTCTTACTTTTTTTCCTTGTTTTAACAGCAAAGATAAGCAACATTTGTCCTCCCTCACATAAAAAGATCTTTACTCTTTTCTAACCTTATCACAATAGACCTACTTTAGTTGTCAAAGAACCTTTAAAAAGATCACTTTATTATGAAGAAAAGGTTGTAGTTCACAGAATCTTAGAAATCTGGTTGGAAGGGAGCTTTTTAGACATGCTGGATGACTCCAAACAACTGCTCCTTCATAAACTTATAAGGAATTCTCTGAATGACCAGTTGCATTTTGTCATGGGCCTTTTGGTAATGCTATTATTCCATTCATAAATCAGATGCCCATCAGTTTGCAATCCTGTCAACCATTTATCACTGAAAAGTCTTCAAATGTCCTTTAGGGAGTAAAGTATGAAATCTACAATATTGCTACATAAACTTTTTTAAGAAACAGTAAGATCTTAAGAACAGTAGATCCAAAAACTTTATTCCTTCATTGCACACCTTAAGATTGTTGCTGTCCCTAATTCTGTTATTGGGTTATTCAAATACTGAGACTACCGTAGATCCTTTATATAATAGCCCCTTTATCTTCTATAAGCCATCATGAACAGCGTATTTGTTGGTACATATGGTATTGCAGAGGTCCTACCACCTCTGTCATATATGCAGGAGATCTCCCTGCTTGGGATCACCTTAAAAGGCTCAACATGGATTATTTTCTCTGCTCCCCGCCCTCCCCCCGAAACTAAAATCTTATTATTCCCATGAGAAACTTCCGTATTTCTGATGATAATTCATTCTTTCAGCCCGTCAAAAAGCACAGCATTTGTCACATGCTGTAACGTATTCATGACTTCTTTGTAACTCCTGAGTATGTATCTGACAGCATACGAGTGCTCATACTACCATGTTCTAATCAATTCTAGACAGTCCACACAAGAGTACCATCCTCACCAAAACTACAAGGTGTATCTATGAATAGATCCAAGAATATAACATAAACAACACTGTACTAAACTAACGTTAGCAAGGTATTCACTTCCTCATGTCAAACACCATTGCTATTTACTCGTCAAAGCTACTGGGTTTCATTTAACAGTATGTGTGTGTACCCACTGAAATACACTGGAAGATTCTTCAGCCCTAGAATGACATATTGCTCAGAAATACACGTTGGATTCACACCCATGTCCCGTCCCTCTCATGTAACCAATGCAAAAATGAATGCAGGTACAGAAGCAGTTTCAGGATGATTAGCCGGGCTTAAAAACAGGACCCTGCAATTAAAAAATAGAAGAAAAAATACAAAAGGGGAAGTCCAATTAGCTATCCTTGCTGAGTATGACTATTTTTGTCTCCCTTTCCTTCCCATCTCTTTTTTTTTTTCCTAGAGCCCTTTCTGCAGATGTAGAAAACAGTATTACAACATACTTAATCTAAAACTGAAGGAATTAAACCAGTAATCTGATATTACAGGTACCTAACTGGAAACAGACTCGGAGAAACTTAGAGAGTTTTATGGAATTACTCACTGAATGAAGGAGGCCCAAGTTTACATTTAATACAGGAGTAAGGATAAAAACACAGAAATGAAAAACAGGAGGTTTTGAACATAAAATACCTACTTGCTTTGTCATTTTTAAAAATTATTATTTAAATGAGAGAAAAACAAAGGTGAATAGTCTTACCCTAATGTTTATTGTTTACCATTAAGAGATAACAAAATTTTTAGTCATTTCATGAGGAAAAGCATACTTTTTTTTCAATGGCTGTCTCTGCACAGTTCATCTCAGAATAAGGTTAGTCAATGTTTTCAGGCTTTCTTTCATTCTTTCATCACTAATAAGAGATACAAAAGACACCAGTGCCAAAGTTGACAGCTCCCAGAGAATATTGTGCAAATACAGAGCTCAAGTGCCTGGCTCTGAGCAGACATAAGTAATCTGTCAGTGACAGAATCGAAGTGTTAGATCACCACTTTATTGCTTCCAAAAGATATAAAATAGAAACCAACTGATCCCCAGATAGCCCTATATAAAAGAATTTTTATTTCTGTTAGGTAAGTGGAAAATCTTCCTTCCTCCATCTCCCCCCCAATAAGAAAATAAGAAGTACATGAAAATAGCAGTTGTTGACTAGAAATGTGTCTCAGAAGAGTTATGTAAAGAATTAACTTACCCATCTACAAGTCCATGCTGCAAAATAAGTCTCTGAGCCTCTTCTCTAGAGATTTTATGATGAAACCATGACTGAGATCTGTGTATAGCTGTAGAAATAAAGATCTTTAAAAACCATTTTGCCTTTATTGAAAGAACCAGCTATTGCATTTCTCTGGCAATGAATTAACTCTCACATACCCATGTTAGACATGGCAATAGGACTACCATGTGAGTTGAGTCGTAGACACCCTCTCCTCTGTATGAGAGAGAAGTAAAAACATGATTTCAAAGCTTTTTTGTTTTAAAAAAAAAAAAAAAAATCAGAAAATACTATTCTGATAAAGCAAAGGTGTTTATACCCGCCATGCTAATCCTTCTTCAACTGCAACTGAAAGGGCTTCTGTTGGATTTTCTATAATTCTGCTTCTGTGTCCTGAGAAATCCATTGCTACTAAAGAATTTTCTGAAATGCTTCTCTGTAACAAAGAAAAATAAATTTAGTTTGTTCATTTTTTAAAAGATCCAACATTTAAAAGTGAGCTTCTGAGAAAACATTATGTTTCGTAAGTGGTGTTTCAAGTATCTGCACTGTTTCCCATCAGAGCCAAACTCATTTTACCCTAGGGAGCATTTGTAATTCCAGTATACTGCTGCAAAGCTCAATTTTACAGTCTGGCAAGACAGATCATCTTTTTGCATTACTGCAATGGATGATAAATACATCACTTTACCATAAACTGTATTTATATTTTTAACTATAACTAGCCCTTTGCATGTCAAAACAAGTCAGGAAACTGTTATTAAGTTGTCCAAGTAACAGAAAAAAGATAAAATACAAAATTCTCATACATAGCCATCGAATTAACAAAGATTTGAAATATTTTGCTATAAATATGTCATAAATTTATATATTTTCCGTATAAACTTTCACTCAAAGTTTACTGGATTTAAGCATTGAAAACAATCACTTCTATGGAGTTTAACTTCTATTTTAATACATCCCTTCTAACTCTTATCACAGACTCAACAACTGTAGGATCTGTTATAAAAAAATGCTTTTCTTCTCCCAGTGAAGATCAAGTTTGTAACAATAGAATAAAAAGCATTGAAGTTTGACAAAACAGTCTTAAAACTCACCAAAATACTTCTCAGAAACCAAGGTTTACAAAAGCAAGTTTAATACGGATTGTAATGGCTCAAATGTGGGCAGGCACTGGAATATCAAATAATTAAAAGAACATTCTAGCATTCTGTAAGTTAAAGTAACATCTGGAACACAAGAGGCCCAGATTTCTGTAGGGTTAGCAAAGCTTCCCGGTCCAAAACCAAAGCAGCTCTGTTTTGTTCCTGTTTGGTTACAAGCATGAATATAACTAGAAATGGAAGACAGCAATTCTGTAGTTCACTGTAATTCTTGACACTGTGGTCTAAGGTCTGCCTGAGTAACTGTAACCTGTAAAGAACTCTGCAAAAGTAAAAAAACAAGGGCAAAATAAGAGAAAATGTTTGCCTCTAGGAGAGTGGAGGGAACTCCTTGTAGCTGACATGGTTGTGAGTTATTGAGGAATGTGAAACATGGAAGTGGTTCCCCTACAAAGTATGTTCATTAGCTTGTGCACTTAATTCCCAAGTTTATCCCATTTGCTGTTTAATTCATGAATTATACACAAGTAGAAAAACAGTGCCATGCTTAATACTGGTTATAGATTCTGCCTGTGTTAGAAGCTACATGAGCTAAAACGCACACAACAGTGTAAGAGGAGAGAGAATCAGTAATGGCTCCCAGATCCGTTATAAAAGCAGCAGCTGGCTATTGTAACAGCTTCACATAACAGAAAGTAAAGACACAGTCGGTGTATTAAACACAATTTTGAAGCCATGCTTATTAGCAATATCACTGAAAACTATTTTTGTGAATACCTATAATAGCAAATGCATATTTTAGGCATTTTAACAGCAAGAACTGTAATAAAAGCTCAAAAAATCAACACAAAATCAGTCACAAGTCCCAGCAACAAGTAATTTTCACCCAATTTAGCCAACAAAAAACACAAGTGTGATATAAATCATCCAAGAAAAAGTCTGAAATCAAATGACTCGTAAAGAACTGGCATAACACAAGATATTAAAGAAAAGGACAACCTGATCCAATCTCAACTATCTGACTGAGGAGATAGACACAGCACTTAGTATAGGCTGGTGTTCCTCCAAAACCCAGTTCTGGCAAATTATGGTGTTCCTCTGAAGTCCAGTCAGTATTACAACAGCTGAAATTCATCTTAAGTACTTAATATTTTATATTAAAAAAATAAAATGGAAGTATTACTGTATACCAAAAAGGATTTGTTACAGCTTTCTTATTCATCATTTACCGCATGTGTAACCTTAAACTCTTTGCTTCTTTTTTAATGCATTTATAGTTCTGCTGCTCTGTTTTCAAAATCCTCTTTCCATTCTTTTTGACAGTGATAATAAGCCAATGAAGTCCCCAAATACTGGAGATTTGACAAAGGGAAAAAGCCTGTTAACTGGTTTGAACTACCCGATTTGTATTAAGTAAGTAAGTAAATTAATTAGCTCTCTAGTCAACCCTGACAGCCCTAAAGTTTTCAGCAAGCATTTGCACATGCAAAGATTTGCAGGATCAGGTCAGTAGTATAACAGACACAAGTTACTTAAAAATAGCATGATGGCAGATACAATGTATTTATTCATGGAGCTACTGTGAGACATACCATAGGTGTTACATTCAAAGGGCTGCAGCCACTTCTACCTTGATATGGTTGCATGTAATTCTGATACAGCTGCATCCCATACTAAAACCAGAAAATAACATGGTTAGCATTTTAAATTATAAACCTAAGCCAAATAAATTTTTTTTCCAGATGTAAAAGATAACACGTGCTTTCTTTACCATTAAAAACCAGGGATTTTAATGTTGGGATAAGGAAATGCACAACATCGCTGTTGTTGCTGCTGCCTTTATAAAAGTACACTCTGCATTAAATACTACACATTTAATACACCAGCTGACCTATTCTATTTTATCACAAACAGACACATTTTAAAAACATATTAAAGTTCCCGTCTTGTGTATTCTTGTAGCTTTGTTCAACATCACTCAACAATCTCACTGAATTCAACATGGTTACATATAAGCATATGCTTAATGTTAAGTTTAAGTACTTGCAGGACTAAGGCTTCAAGACATCATCCCATCCCCTACAATGACTCCAGTAATTTGGTCTCTCTCTGTGTGTTGGGATGAAGAAAAACAAGCTTTCAGAGTACAAAATTGATATTGCTATTGCATGGGAACCTAGAATTACGTTACTTCTCTATCGCACAGTATCAAAATTTCACATAGTAAACTTAAGCAAGAAGTTAACTCCACACAGAAAAATTACCTTAAGCAACCTAATTGCTGTTATCCAACAGGTCCTACTTTGTTCATCATCTGCACAGAGCTGTTTCAGGTCTCTGGTTCCTCCTGATTTGTTAGGCTAGAAGGCCACAGCACATTTTTTTTAGCATTAATGCATATCTTGAAGATAATACCTGTTGAAATAAAAGCCACTAATTCTCCTATTTTATAATAGACAGCTGAATATTGATTTCAAAAACCTTAAAGGAGCTTAAGCTTACCTAAAAACTGTGGCTTGCTTTAATATGTATCAGAATAATAAGCTTGTACCTTAAAGCAGAATCCATAGTTTGTTGGTGCTCCAGAAATCTTTTTGCCTGTCAAAGACATGTACATATCACTATTGCTGAATTCACAGAAAAACTGCAGATGCCTTGGCTCCTAAAAAGAAGAGCAATGTAATACAGTTAGACTATTTTTAGCCAGCCTCTCCAGATAAGAAACTCAGAAGAGTATAGTAGTTATCCTGTTCCAAAATAGTCTTACATACTGCAGTTTTAACTGTGACATCATGAAATCTAGAAAGAGACAACTCAACATTAATTTTATAATGCAGAGAAAAAACACCTCGACCTAGTCAAAGAGTTCATTCTTCTAGAAAGGGAGAAAAACCAAAGTACAAGTGATATCATTTCTGGGAAAACATGCACTAAATTCAAGCCACAATAATATTAGAGTAGGAGTCAAGTTTTTAGAGCAGTATGCATTTCAAACATCAAAATAAAATATACTTTCATAATGTGAAAAACTGTAATTATTACTGTCCAGTACTATTTCTAACCATTACCTCCATCCTCTAAGGTCAATTAGGCCAAGGAAGCAAACAAAAGAAATTTGCTGAAGGATACAAAAACAATGAATACTCTGGCAGTTAACACAGAAAATTCAGAACAAGAAAAAACATTGGTTTAAGTGGTTTATGTAAAAGGTATCTCAACTCCAGAATATCCTGTTTAACATAATCAGGTTTAAAGTACTGCCATCAAAAAGCTGAACTAGTAAAATGAAAAACTGTCCAGCGACAAAATTTGGGAACTCTCAAAATCTTCCTGTAAAATCCTTTTATACATAGGTTTTTGTTTATTTTAGATAATGAAGTATTATGTCCACCTTTCAGAGCATCTACTTACACTTCAGAATTTTAACCACTACTATTTGAAAATTCATTTTAAAAGGGCACTCTGTTAACTGATTGGAAAAATATTAATCAGAATGAAGCAAAGTTACCAGGCAAAAAGAAACTACTGTTTCTAAGACAATACTTTTCCAATTTTATATCTCAATATCTCTCTAGATTTTATCTATAATAAATAGATTTTTTTTTTTTTCCTTTTTATCACTGTAAGTTGAAATTCACATTTTGGTTATTATTAAAACAAATGATAAATACATACACATTTGCTCTAACTTCATAGTTCTGTCTCTCTTTTTTTTTTTCCTTCCCTTACCTTAGATGTACCTTTAGTGGAAAAATAAAGGCCAGATCTTCTCAAAAGAAAGTACAATTTTTTCCATGATTTTTTTCCCAGCTCCTTTGCATGCAAATAACCATGAATCTCAGGGTATGTGCTGGAGCTTAGGAACATCTGAAAGAAAATATCAGACATGCATTTTTCTTTTCATCTGAAACCAGCTTTCTGTTTCATTAACGTACTCAGACAGGACTAAGGGGAATAAACCCCTAAATCCACTATCACACCACAGTAATTCAGTTATGATTGCATCTAATCCCATTAAGGGTACCTCTGATTTAAGGYGTGTAGAATGTTACACAACTCCAAGGTATGCTAAGCAAGTTACAGATTTATATGGAACATATGGTTTGAAATGAGAGCATTAGTTATGCAATATGTTGACTTCAGCAACAAAACCAGTGTAAGAAGTTCTGATCCCATGCCTCAGACCCTATTTATATAAAACTGCAAATCAATGCTACCAAAAGAAGAAAGAAAAAATGCCATCCCTCCCCGCTTCCTGTGTTACAAACCAGATAAGGGAACTGATCTGAGTTAAAATTAATTCAGCAAACAAATCACAAAATCTGAATCACAAAACCATGCAGGTCAGGCAGATATTACCATTTTCAAAAGGAGGGAACAAAGGTCTCAGGACCTTAAGTGGTGCTTAAGTAGGAGCTTTAGTTGAACCAAAACCAGGAGAGGCTGGGCCAGTCACCAAGACAGCTCCTGTCTGTGCTCAAGGTCATGTGGCAGAGAGCATTGAAAAAAGCTGCATCAGGAAGAAGGAAAGAGCACTTAAAAGTCTGAGAGATCAGCCATTTTGCCTCCAGAACTGCAAGAAAAAGGTGCACACCCTCACAAGCCATAGAAAAGGCAGAATGATATGGACAGGCAGAGAAGTTAACTAATGCACTGAAAGAAGCTAACTGATGCACTGCCTCTACTCAAGGTATTCAATGGCTTCTGTTCAGCCATTTCAACCAGACACTGTCAAGAGTGCAAAAGTACCCACTAAAAGCTGGCAACCGTGTTAACTTTATTCTAATTCCATGTAATGCATTCATTTTTATTACTCTTCTTCCAATAAAACTACTCAGAACTATGACTCGCATCTAAACAGCCTAACCTAGAATTCTTCCATTTCCATATATGCAAAGGAATCTGTGTTATTTCTAAGCTCTTCAAGGAGAGACTTGCCCCAGACTGGCCTGCAGAATCATAAATACTATCTAGGCTTATACAGAGGTAGGGAACAAGCGATTTTCTGCTTGGTATCTGCAGCTTTCATTGCTGCATTTTCCTCCTGTCCACTGCCACTTCCAGAAGATCTGATTTGAGGACACGAAGCAACAGATTACCAGGCAAGAGACAGACTGGCCAGTACCGGACTGCAGCAAAATGATGACGTGAACCTGATTTTGGAAGTACACCAAGGTCTTTGGTGACTAAATAATGCAGTCCAACCAAGATACACAAGGTTTCTTTCACTTTTATTGTTTTCCCACCTTGCAGCCAGATGCATGACCTTACCACCTGTAGACCAACCTGAGCTAATTAAATTCAGCTGGTGTGAATGCAGTAATATGGGCAGGCTTCATTTGACAGGGGAGTACCCTAGCCCACAACTAGGAATGCATTAGGAATAGCTTCACCGCTATTCACCTGAATAGTTAACTTACAGTAAGACTAGGTACATCTATCTACATGTGCTGCTGGCACACAGCCGTATGAAAATTCAGTTTAAGCTATTTCAGCCACATTGAAGCAGACTGGTAGGTCCTGGTAGGTGTTCCAACCTGTTAATCTTCCCATTTGCCACGTATTAACAGGTTCACTGATGGTGAACATAAAGGCTGAATTGAGAAAGTATTTTAACTCCATAAACAAAGTCAAATGGAAGCTTTAGGAAAATCTAAAAGAGTCAATGTATGTAAAAACAAATTAGCATCTTTTTAGGCTTTAGTATCTCTGCTGCAGATGAAAGGACAGGCTGGCTCCCAGCCTGCACAAGTGTCTTCCCCAGGATTTGTGCCGTAAGAGCTTCAAACCAGAAGCGCTGTCATGAAAAGCACTTTTCTTACTCAGCAGACCAAACTGGTGGAGCAATACAAAGCTCAGCTTCAACAGTCACTGTTGTACCCATGCTATCAATTAAAATAAAGTAGCAATAATGCTAGGAAAAAGGCAATCCCAGATCCATCTTTTTCTTTCTAAGACAGCTGAGGACTGTGTGAGAAAATACAACATGAACAAGCTGCAGTCAAAACCATTAACTGTCACAAGGTATGAGCAGTAAAAATATTTCAGGGTGAGAACTGAATGTCTGTAATAAACACCTAAAACTAAAGATAGTAGAAAAGAGAACTTTCTTGGTTTTTTTTGTTGCGGGTTGGATTTGGTTGGGTTTTTTGTTGTTGTTTTGGTTTGTTGGTTTTTTTAATGGAGGCACATGCAAGTTTATCATAGGAGGCAATGGATCCCTGTTTACGCAGATAAAAGGTAATCAAAATAGGAAAAAAATAAGAAAAATAAGAAAAGTCCTTAATATAGGAAGAAGAAGTGGGGAGAGTTAAATGATGGTATGCTGCAGACAGGGATTATTGGTCACACAATATGCAGAAATAAGCTTGCACCCTCTCCCCCATGCAGTGAAATATACAACATGATATGTAGGGTGGTGTCAAACATCACCATGTCTTTCAGATACTAATATGTGACAGCACCAAGGACTCAATTATGATTTGATTAGCTGTAAAACCAACCAATTTAAAACCCATCTGAACAAAAAACAAAGCAAATAAATGTCTTTTGCTGGGGGAAAAAAAAATCAAATCAATCAACAAGTGAAAACACAACAGAACAGGAAAAACATTGCACTGTCTCAGATGAATATAATAATAAAAAATGCAGAAATACTAGATGTCACTGAATGCAATAAAGATTGAGAGTTGCACTCCTAACTTATTTGTCTGCACCTTCCACATTTTCAATGAAAGAACGGCTGCAGTAGTGGAGACAACAACATTTGCTAAGGTGGATGCTTCTCGAGCACTTACACACTATTTTGGAGAGTTAAAGACGCCATCATTTTCCTAAGACCCTGTGAATCAAGCTTGAATTTGATGACTGATTTCTTCAAAGATGTGATGACAGCCAGCCGTGATCCAGCCCAACGCTACTGCGAATGAGCAGGATTATTCCCCTGAACCTGCTGATAGATTTTGGGGGCAACAAGTAATTCCAGTGAAGAACTGATACTGATTCTCAGTATTGTCTCCGATAGACTTCAGTCAGTCTGAGGGGTTTAGACTGTGAGAAAGGCCAGCAAAACCTTGAGTGGAAGATGGGGAAAGGCAACGGGCAGACTAGAACACGTCTAGGAGATTGACAAGAGACTGAAATTCAGTGCATGGCTATTTCAGCCTGAAGACTGTTAAAGGAGTCAGATGAGAAACGGGTCAGGGAAAGAGGGACTTGCTGTGGTAGAGAGATTAAAGAAATGAAAGCTTGAATCGTAAATCTGTGAAGGTAGAGAATGGGAACAACTAAGAACATGGGGCAAGAAATGGCAATGGGGAAAGGGCAAAAGGAAAAGACACTATCAGTAATTCTACCTTTCACAACATTATGATTGTTGGTCTTGGTAATCCTGTTCTGTCTTTAACTTAATTTTTGCATATATAACATCTATTTTTTTATGTTTATTTAGGAAAGACATCTGCTCCCTTCTWTAACACATTCTACATCAGGTGCAAGTTTTTTCTCATTGGTCTGGAAGATGGCTTGGACATGTGCGATCTACAATAGCTTTTTTTAATGTATTCGCGTTATACATAAAAAGCTATTAGAAAGAAGCAGTCAAATTGGTCAATACAAGACTTGAACTCTGAACTTCAAGGCTACCTACAGAACCTGAGTATCAACTGCATCTATTAAACAATGAGGAAGAGCAGGGGGAATAGGTCTATTCTTAAAGCAAAACCAGAAAAAAGTGTAATTACCCAAGTAATTTCAACCTTCTATTTTGAAGATATCACTGTTAAATTTAAAACACTGATTGACATACTGCATAGTGAAAAAAATTCTGCTACAAATACAATTAAAGATTAAAAAAACAGAATTACAAAATTGGATAAATGTTATTCACAGACAAAAAGAAAATGAAAGAAACCTACGATAAAATTTTGACCTTTCAAAGTAATTTAAAAAAAAAAAAAAAAAAACTATTTACTTCAGTGAGGCTAGGATTTCACATACTAACTCAGAAGGACTCAATTCTGCCAACACTGTCTATGCTGTGCAGTCTATTAATTGGAAATGCTGTCATGAATAAGAATACAAAAGGATCTACTACGTACATGAACTCATCTAAAATAAGAGTTGCTCCAATAAGCAGACAATGTTTTAAACAAGCCACAAGCCCCATTTAAAATTACATTCAACAACAGTTTCACATCTAATTAGACCAAGTGAATTAATTTGTTGCCCACCTATGGAAGTTGCTAATTCTCAAAAAACCAAACAAACAACCCACTCCAAAATCTGAAAATAATAGACTATTTCATTACTATGGGGAGAGGCCTCAGATTAGAATCTTCATACTATGTTCATTTTTGACATGTTTTAAAGCATCCAGTTTGCAAAAATAACCTAAAGCAAGTTCCAAATGATCCACACTGCCTACCACTAGACATGTACGTACAGCGTTGTGTCTCAGAGCAGCTATACTCTTCTTTTTTTAGGCTAACGATCTCTATGACAGCAATTAAACCTCTCTCTTTGATATGCATAGACATATATGTATATGCCAGACCTAGAAATTTTACTTAGCACGTGCTAAATGGATAGGAGACAGGTAAACTTTTTTTTTTGTTTTTGAGGCTATTTTGATGCTCTGATTTAAAGTCATCAGCCAAAATACTCATTCTTTCACTTTCAATGAAAGTCAAGAAAAACATACTTGAGAAACATTTTACTTGCTTACAGCTCAATCCACAAAAAGCTATAAAAGTATCAGAAGTGATTTTTTAATCACTTGTAAGCATTGAGTTGTTTAAAACTAATGTCCCTCTTGATACTTGACCAAGCACATCACAAATAATAATGCAAGCCCATTAACTTGTCTTAATGAAAGTTTCCAAGGCAATAGTGACACACTGTAAACAATTTACCAACAGCTTCTGCCAAAACGTGCATAACGGCTGCCCAATCCACAAAGGCATTCTCTACTTTGTGCCTAGTAAGTTTTATTTGATGAAATACAATTAAACAGACAATACAACATAAAATAGCAACAGAGAAGAGTTTGTAACAAATTTTTCAAGCTATCAAAATGGGATGTAACTATATATATTTAGAATGAGTCTTAATCTCACCCACAAGCTCTGTACACATTCTACATATCACAACATGGGCTTAAGGAAGTTCTGTGCAAGAATACATGGCAAACAGTTCCATTATAATTTTTTTTTTTCCTTCAAACTACCAAATTACATTTGCGAGCAAAAAATTAAGTTCTATTAACACAGGGGACAAGACTTTCTAAATCAAATGTTTACATTAGACTGCAAAATCTATTTGCTATTTAGGTAGCAAAAGTGAACCAATTTTCATGAGAAATGCAGCATCTTTTGAAATTACGAAGTTTTTATTTAGATTTGTAAAAATGATTTACAGAATCTAGCATGTGTCAATTAAATTTAGTTTGAAACATTTTTTACTATATTTGGGATAATCTTAACCTCCTGCCTAACATCCACTTCTATAAGGATATAACTATTTAATACAGAAGAACGCTTTGAGAATTAGTTCTTTAATGTTTTTCATTTACTGGTGGATGCTAAGGTAGAATTTATTATATAGATGCGAAAAAAATTTTGTAATTTCTGTATTTCTTTTAGTTCTACCTTAAATATCTTATGTTATTATGTTGCCTTTCCAATCATTCTTTATCCCCAAAACTTACACATAGGGTTGTTGTCTTAAGACCAGTGAAAGTTCTTCTATTAATTAATTTTTCTAGTGACAAGCAAACAAGAGTGATGTGTATGTTTCCACCTTTATTACTCATTTTTCCCCTCTTTGAGAAGTAAGACGATGATCCCCGATATGGTCACTCTGTGAAATTATTCTCACTGTAAATTAAAATCTTGTGTCCACTTAAAAGATGACTAACACTGAGTGACCTACCATATTTTCTTTCAAGGCTACAGTAGCCTTCAAGCTAACAAATCATACTAGTCAGTCTAGATTTTCTACTCATTAAGTTTAACCATTTAACTCTTTTTTATATCCATTTGTATCACATTACCAGTTCCTCAGTATTCTACCAAGGCCTGCTGTTAAGTATGTGCTGAGTACTGCAGCACTCCACCTTTTTAAGGAAACAAGGTCTTTCACCTGAAATACCCAATAAAGGTATTAGCCATTTTTACTGCATTTTGTCTGTTTCGGCACTCCTTGATTCTGAAAGAATATGCAAATTTCCAAGTGTGGTCATATAATAACTGTCTGGAAGGGACATATCACTTCATATCTCATAAGGAAGAAAAGTTATTAACCATGTTTTGAGTTATTCAAAACCTAGCAACAGATCCAACAGTGACAAGGAGCTATGCTCACACAGCACAGACAACGGGAAATTCTGAGCTATGCTGGCTTGTCTTCATTCAAAGATTACATACCTGTAATATCCCAGAGTGGCTTACAGCTGCATTGGTCTCACTTGGAAAAGATATCATATGATCCGGAAAAAAGCTCTGTAACAGTAATAATTTGTATCAAAGTTCCGTAAAAATAAATATAAAACTTCCTATCTCTTTTGGACATAAAATTAAAGTTCTCACTGCAGTGCAAGACACTGGAGATTCTCTGATCCAGTAATTTAAGCTTACCTTAATATCATTCCTAAATTTGTGACATCTTATATATTATTTGCTGAAAAACTTAGAATTTTGAGAAAACATCAATGGTCTCTGGAAGCAAGAGGGTTTCATACACCAGTGCAAGTCACATTGCAGTACTTGGCCCTTAGTGTTGTTTTTATAGCAGTAATTTCTATTGCTGTTGACATGTAAGACTTGCCTGGGGCTTCAATATGCTACGAAGCAGGGAGGATATACACCAACATGCTGAAAAATATATTGTTTTCTATTTTTTCATTACACTAGAAACCTGGTAAAATATTTTTGAATAACTTCCATTAATAGAGAACAAGTCCTCTCAGTTTCTTTTTTTAATTGTCCCTTTTGTATGGTATGAATATGAATTAACATCAAAATCTGACTACATCAATATGGTGTGGTTAAAAAGTCCACATTTAAAGTGCCAATTTCATTATCAAGGAAAGCTCAGTGGGTAATTCATGGGACAGACCTGCAGCTAGGGAGTTCAATATAGTCATGCAGATATGAACCAGCCAAGAGTTTGACCATTACTAATAAAGTTTTCCCAAGGCTTTAGACAAGTTTGAAGCTAATATTCCCTTGACAATCCAAGGTCCACTGACTTTCATTTTTAATAAAACTGAACTACTGGTAGGGTTAATTCCCATCAACTCATTTCTGATAAAGCATTCTTGCTACAGCTGGGACCCAAGTACCCAGAAGAATGACTCAACAGGAACAGTAAGGACTTTGATTAGCCACAGCTGCTGATGCTAGTCATAGCTGCACATCCGCCACACTCCACAGATGGTTCCGCTCACTGGTTAACCAATACACAAACATACTTATTCTTTGAAAGCTTCTCTACTAACTGTAGACCATCTCAAGCTTAGAATTTTTCACTAGTGCCATGATATCTCCGTGTCAGGGGACTACATGATCTGCCCAGAGAAACACAGGTGGAGCAAGGAAAAAACCCTCAGATCTCTTGTATCTTTTGGTATGTTAATATTTACCTTTTCATCCTTTTCACAGGTAGATAATTTGAGTTCCCTTCCACTTTTCACCTGTCAAGTCCTCATACATTTCTGCTATTTCTCCCTTTGACGACTGAAACAAACCGGCTTTATAAGAGACAGCATTAGGAGTGATCCAAATACACCATGCATTTGAGCAACCAGATGGTGAGTTTCTCCTGCTGAGCCAAGACTGCTTCCATGGCCTTTGCCATSAGCCAAGGTCTGAATCAGCAGCATTAACCTTTAGCAACATCCTTGAGTTATCTCTGCTCTCCTTCCATTCCTTACATACACTAACTTTGGCTTCACTTTCACTTACTCCTAATAGGTTATGGCTGCTCATGGCCTTTTGTGTCAGTTGTCATTTAGCTGCAGCTGTGAGAAGCTGCCATTGGGCAGCGCTGGGCCATAACATTCAATTTTCACTTTAACAATAAAATCATCTCTGCTACAGATGCCCCTCCTCACAGTGCTTCATTACATATTTTGTTGTCACCTGATGGAAACTTCACTCAATTTCAAAAATTTTATTTTATTGTAGCTCTGTGTGCAAACTTCAATAAAGTTAAACCCATGTCTGCCCCTCCTCACCCAAAAAAAGAAGTATGAACATGGATGTTTTACAGTTGCAACAAAGGGACCGGCCAACAGTTACACACACTACCATATATTCCTATATCCCATATATTCCCTCGCAATTATTCCTTTTGACTCATGTTACACTAACAGCTTTACACTCTGCCTCTCTGTGCGTAACAGAAAAGACTATTTTGCAGCAGCAGCGATTGCACCACTTCACAGATATGTTAGGACTTACCAGTGGATTTTTAAAAAACTCATACTTGGTATAATTTTTTCTAAAATACAGTTTGTTTTCCTCTTCCATTACCCAATTTGCCTGGACTTCCATCACTAATTCATGGTCCTCTATAGCTCTTCCTGTAAAAAAACCAAACAAATCAAAAAAAACAACACATAACCTGCACCTAAGAGCCTAGGAGTAGAAAGTGAAAACACAAAGGTCAGATAATAAAAATATTATTAAATTAAATTAACTTAAATGAATACAAAATATGAAACAAGCAATCTGAACACAGTCCATTAATCAGGTCCATGTTACACCAAGTTACTGTTCCACCTCAGTAGGGCCCAACTTCTGAGGTAGGTCACACATGGGGTTTTTTGTTCATGATTTGTTGTTGTTGTTTTCTTTTACAGGGGCAGCTGAGGGCTTTATTCCATTTCATGGCCAAATCCATGTTCTCCCTGCAGAAGCCAGGCAGTTCCTGCTGTGACGCATGGGACAGCAGGCAGCAGACCACTTCAACCGTTCACTCAGCCTGTCTGGGGTGTCAGGAATGTCTTTCTAATGCTCCTTTCTCTAATGCATCATTCGTAAAGCGATATAGAAAAGCATTAATTTGTCTTCTCCTCCCCAGGTCCCTACTATGGCCTGAAGTGTCCTGGTTTCACCTGGGATAGAGTTAATTTTCTTCCTAGGAGCTGGTATAATGCTATGTTTTGGATTTAGTATGAGAAAAAAGTTGATAACACACTGATGTTTTAGTTGTTGCTAAGTAGTGTTTACACCAGTCAAGGACTTTTCAGCTTCCCATGCCCTGCCAGGTGCACAAGAAGCTGGGAGGGAGCATAGCCAGGACAGCTAGCCCAACTGGCCAACGGGGTATTCCATACCATGTGATGTCATACTCAGTATATAAAGCTGGGGGAAGAAGAAGGAAGGAGGGACGTTCAGAGTGATGGCGTTTGTCTTCCCAAGTAACCGTTACGTGTGATGGAGCCCTGCTTTCCTGGAGATGGCTGAACACCTGCCTGCCAATGGGAAGTAGTGAATGAATTCCTTGTTTTGCTTTGCTTGTGTGCGTAGCTTTTGCTTTACCTATTAAACTGTCTTTATCTCAACCCATGAGTTTTCTCACTTTTACCCTTCTGATTCTCTCCCCCATCCCACCGTTGGGGAGTGAGCGAGCGGCTGTGTGGTGGTTAGTTGCTGGCTGGGGTTAAACCAYGACAGTCCTTTTTGGTGCCCAATGTGGGGCTCGAAGGGTTTGAGATAACGACAGATTTGATTGGAATGTGCTAGATTGAATATATAGCTGTTATTGCTGTTTAGCTATTAATTGGCAGGCTCCCGTGCTTGCCATGGGGCTTGCTTGCCCTACTGTATATTAGAGCCTAGTGCTTTTTAGTGGCTGCTTTTTGCTTTCGCTGCTTGCTGTACTGCTGCACTGCTGATCATCTTTTACTTTACTGTGCCTGGGAACATTTTGATGATGGCAATGGCCATGCGCCTGGGCTGGGAGATGGCCAGGGCATCGCTGCTGTTTCTGTGCTGCTGTAGTGGACAGGTTGGAACCCCAGTGTGAACTCGAGTCAAAGGGTCTGTGACCTGTGGATGAGTCCACGCAGGAGCAGGACACCCTGAAGCGTCTGTGGCCATGGATAAGTCCATACTGCAGCAGGTACACCTTGAAGCATCAGCAGCTGTGCATGAAGTCATGCTGGAGTGCCTCAAAGCGTGTGGCCATGGATAAGCCCATGACAGAGCAGGCACACCCCTGGAGGGATTGCAACCATGGGTAAGGCCATGTTGGAGCAGGTTTACTTCTGAAGGGACTGCGGCTGTGGGTAAGGCCATGCTGGTGCACCTCAATGTGACTGTGGCTGTGGATAAGTCTATGCCGCAGCAGGTATACCCCTGAAGAGACTGTGGCTCATAGATCAGGCTCCACTTGGAGCAGGTACTCCCCGAAGGGACTGCAGTCTGTGGATAAGTCCAAGCCGGAGCAGGGGCAAGGGGAGGAGTTCATTGCAATGTTAAACCCTATAACCTGGCCCAAAGGGACCAGGGGTGGAGATTGTAATGGATACACCTTTAAATTGTTGTAACCCATGATTGGAGTTGCATGTTATAGGAATTACTATAGCAGGAACCACCTGAACCAATGGAGGACAAGCCTTRCAAGAAGCAGGGCAAGTGCAGCAGTGACCCGACCTGAGCTGGCTTTGGTGCCCAGTAACCCCATGCAACACACCACCTCTCCTGTCCTGAGTGACCACCATAACAGATGGAGCCCAAAGTCACAGACTAAATGAACTCAATGGACATTTTGTGGACAATTATGGATATTTTACAGACATTGCACAGGGGTGGTCCATAGGCTGAGGGAATGATATCTGTGTATTATATCAAAGGGTGGGAAGGGGGGTGGTAGGTAATGAGAATGTATTGCATAGTGTGGGACCTGAGCATGACGTAAATGGTATGGAATAAGGGGTGGATACTGGCGAGGGCATTTCAGTGTTTTAATATTTTTGCACAAACCAGGGATACTGAGAATTTTAGCAGCTGTAGAAATAGCATATGCAAAAGGAATGGTAAAAGTAAGCCGTGAAAAAAACTAAAAAAGAAAACAAAACAAAAAAATAACCTACAAAGTGAATCCTAATGTGTAGTTTGGCTTTGCAGTGGGGTGAGGGGAAGAAAACGCAAAGAATTCAGTTATTCGTACCACAGCACTGGCGTTCAGAATCAGCATCCTCACTGCTTTAGACTGCTTTTGCTGCTCAGATTCTTGAGCGAATGTTTCGACTTTACAGCACTTATAGGAAAGATATAGCATTTAAGAACTTCCCTGTAGATGTGTTGTGCATGTTTACCTGTTGCACACTCTGAGTAATGCAATGGGACTACTCGTAGTGCAGGAAGTTAAGCATAAATCCTGAAAGACTATGGATAATTTCTGTACATTATTATTTATACTGCCTTTTTTTTTTTTTTTTATAAATTTCAGCAGCTTATGAAATCATGTTACAAAAAAAGGATGAACATGCTTCCAAATGAGTACACAGTTTTTGTGGCCACTTGTACTTTGTTGTGGACTCAAACTAATGAGAACAAGACGGAGTTGAACAAAGTTGTAGATTTCATTTAAATGATCATTGGCACCTCCA
The DNA here is from genome assembly GCA_035582835.1 of Phoebastria nigripes. Taxonomy (NCBI): domain Eukaryota; kingdom Metazoa; phylum Chordata; class Aves; order Procellariiformes; family Diomedeidae; genus Phoebastria; species Phoebastria nigripes. The sequence goes on along the minus strand of JAYKAV010000700.1, from coordinate 956,272 downwards.
AATTTAAATTACACTCCAACAATGAGTTACAGGTTAAGAATAGGCTCGAGATCTCAACTTATGCCTCCCTGCCAATTATGGGGTTTTAACATACAATTCTGATCATGGTTTCAAAGGGAAAAGGCAATTAAAAGCATATTATAAAAAAACATGTAACTCACAATTTTCTGATCACACTTTCTACACTTCATTGCATTATCACAAGGGATCTTATGATATACTTCAAATGAATATTGATGTTCTCATATAACTGCCTGTTGTTAGAAACTTCTTTAAAAATCGTAACAGATAGAAGAATAGTATAGATTTTTTAAAAAACTTAATTAGGCATAACATTAAATTAATATAAACGGTAAATTTTTGCAAGTGGTCCTGGCTAAACAAAGAGCCTAACTTTCATAAAGCGTAGCATGCACAACCTTCTAAGAGATAAAAATCAAACCTCAAATTTGAAATCATTAGAGCCTCTTTAGAACTACAGCATCTTTTTATTGATCTTCTCTTGCCACCTCTTTTGCCAGTCACTGCTTCATGCTTCTACACTGTCTAATCTGGTGGGTAACAGCCTTATTGTAGCCTGCAAACCTGTAAGCTTCTTCAGGAAGTTTCCAGCTAGCAAATTTAGAGACAATACACTCATACAGCTAAATTTCACCTCAGTAGGAAAATACCAAGCTCACGACTAGCAGAAGACAACACACTCTCATGATCTACAGATCAAGTAGGGAAAAGTTAAACTTCCGTTGAATTTAACTCATTCTTCATTGAATTTAACTCATTCTTGAACCCATAAAGACAGAGATTAAGGATGCTACGTGAAACTCACGTTTTGTGAACAGATCAAATGAATCAAATAAAAACATAAAGCAATTCAGAAAACAAAAAATACCCCAAAAATACTGGAAGAAAAGCGAGCATTTTAAAATCTTGTACAGGCTGCTCTACTCCAAAACACATTCTGCAGATGCAGGAGTAAAGAGACACTAAAGAACTGAAGCTCTTACTCAAAACCAGCATTTTTTTTCCCTTTCAGTTTTATAGAGAGAAAGTGCTCCTTTGGGATGACATTTAAAACTCTTAAATGCTTGGATTGTGACATTTAAGAAAATATCATTTCCTCAAGACTTACTTCCTGGTACAAAAATAAGACATTCTGCATCACCCCAATGGATGGGTAAGGATGCTGGTACTTCTTTATTTTTAAGGTGTCACATCACAGAATATTTTACAATTGATTCAACTTACTTTCTTGGAGGAACTGAAACACTGAGTTAGTGCCCTCCAAAACACAGCCCTGTAATCAAATCCCTAAATGTTGCCATGAAAAAGCTGCACTTTGGTTTTGTTAGATCATTTTTTCTCTTCCAGCTGGACTGGAGAGTTTCTACCTTCCTCTCTACCATCTCTTTATTACTACTATCTCTAACATGAGGAGCACCTGCTACAGTCCAAAACAAAGTCTCCTTAACTATGGAAAGTAACTGAAGCAAATGAAAGAAGATTTAATACTGAAGTGTATGACAGAATACATTTCAAATAGCCTCCTCTCTAGCCACGCAGCAGGGGAAAAAAATTTAAACTAAATAAAAAACAGAAAAGCCATTGCCCGGTACTATTGCACAGATAGTGCTTTATGAGCCTTCCCACAGGCTACCTAAAAGAATGCAGATAGTGAAATCAAAATGAGAGACTGAAACACAACGATGATGTGCCTGGCCAAGGCACTATCCCCTACTCAAAGAGGAACCCTAGAACACATGTCTATTGAGCTGCAGAAGCAAATGGAAAACTGTTTACGGTCAACACAAAAATTTCTCACTAGAAAAGGAAAAATTTCAGGATGAAGACGGTATTTTCCTTGAAAAGGAGAACAGCTATGGAAAACTGATCTGTTTTCACAGCCTGCCCTGTACAGGGGAATTGCAGTGGAAGTATGGGACTCCAACACCAAGGTACCTGGTGGTAGGGATGRCATGGCATCATGCAAATCTAGGCATACCTCAGCTGCCTTCAATACTCTTAGAAAAGGTGAAAAACATCTAAGAATTTCTTTGAATTCAATAGCTTGGGACAAAAGGGACACATACCAGAAGCACACAGTCCTGAAATACAGTGTGATTTACAGTGCTATAATAATCATCGTACTTCAGATATTTGAAATAGAGCCCAGGCTACTGCAAAACTTCAGAGGTGGGCGGGAAGGCTGAGCATCCCGGGTGGTGAGGCAACGGCAGCAGGCTGTGCGCAGCGTGGGTGCCCCACGGCAGGCAGATGGGGTGCACCGGCCAGCGCCCCGGGGAAGCGGTGCAGGTGGAGGAACCATCTCACCTGCCCACTCGCCCCGAGTCAACACCACCTGGTCAGCACTTGCCATGTAATGCAGTGAGGACACGACCATGTTCAATAATATAGTTCCACACTAAAGGACATATAGGTTTGTGAAAACAGGAATATACAGACCGTGGTTTTATGTTCTCTTTTGGGTGACATTTTTTTTTTTCTTCTTTTTTAACCTTCACATGCAGATACCTCCACACAGCAATGAAGGCATACTCTGGTGATGTAATTAATGTCTGTCTTGATTAGAAGCAGAACGCTATGCTCAGCTCACTAAGAATCATGCAATCATATCTAATTCAGGAGTATTCAGGCAGCTGTTAGATATTAAAGAAAATGTTCACTAATTGATGAATGAATTATTAATCCCCATCATACTGGAATTTACACAGACACACACTCACTCACAGTACTTCTCCTTTCTATATCCATTCATTTAACTTGGGAGCAGAAAAAGACTGTCCAAATTTCCATGGGTAAAACATAGAACAGAATAATAAATAGCAAACAGTCTAAAACTAAATCATCGTTGGAAAAATATCTGTTCATGCTACTCATCCAGTGCTTAAGAATATACTTAATGCAAGTCAAGATCAGTATGTTAAACCTTTCAAACAAAACCAGACCTAACAGTATCATAAAAATAAATCCATTATTATTCAGTATTATTAAAAAAAAAAGGAAGATATCTCAAGTTGTTCCCTTCCTTGGCTAGTAACGTTGAATTGCCATCCTCATCACCTAGGGAATCCTTTTATTTTAAAAATGAACAATTCACCTTTTTCTAAAATTATGCCCAAAGCAACTGGAGCAATCAGGAGACTTTATGGTGAATGCAGGTCTTCAGACCTACACGCAGCAATTTTGAGAATTTCAGAATCTTAGGAAAAGCAACTTCACTAAAGATTTGATATTGAAATCTTCCAATAAATCCTTCAGATTGAAGCAAACACACTATTTGACAAAAAGTGTATCATACAAATAAATAAACCTGGAGAAACAATGCCACTATTGTTCTGGCATGGTTTGTCAAAAGTATCTTCTTCAACAGTTACTACACTACTTAAACACCAGCCACACTATAAAATACAGAAAACACTTCTACTATTTATATAGTAGTGTTGTCTAAAGCCATTTTTATACTTCCTCTTCTGTAGCAGTCAGTCATTTACAGCCTCAACCCAGATTTAACTCTGACCTTACTCTGAGCTGGAAGCATCTTACAACTGATACATTCAGTGCAAAAGGTTATAAATATCTTTGAAATGTTACAAAGCAAGAAAAAAAATTTGAAAAACAGTTGTGACTACCTTCATAGGATAAAGGAGCAGAAAAGGGCAGGAAACAATTTTAGCTTTTGTAGTTCATCTTTAAAATACGGCTGTTAAACATAATACAGTCAGAGATGCACAGCCAAGTTTATTTTACACAAAAGCATGAGTCCGGATTCCCTAGATACATACACAGAAAGGGAATCTAACAATAGCTTTTAGCCATATATAAATATCCATGGTGTGTGCATGCCGGGGGGGGGGTGGTGGTGGTGTGTGGTTTTGGTTTTTTTTCTGGTTTGTTTTGTTTGTTTGGTTTTTGGTTTTGTTTTGTTTTTTGTTTTTTTCAAATCAACAGTACTGGAGTTACCAGGTACCAGTGCAGTCTCTTCTGAGAATTAAGGACTCCAAGGAGTTTTCGATGTATTTTAGAATGCAGGAAGGCCCTCAAAACATCCTCTTCTCAGGCCACACTTCGCACTAGCAGCTGGAACTGCTCTTGAGGTTGCAGAAGTACTACCTTTGGTAACTCTAGTACAGTGCCAAAGTTCAAGAATAATATGGAAACTTATTGTGTGACATGAAATTAAAACCAGATTTTTTATGGCATTTGTCTTCTAGTAGATTTTTCTGATATAATTCCCTATCAAAACCAAACACAATACAGTACCAAAACATAGTGCTGTAAAAGGAAGCAAGATTGTCTGAATAGAGTATCAGTTCAATACTACATCCTAGCAGTGGGCTTCTAAACTCATCTTTTGCTGAGTGCAGTCTTTCCTGTGTTCTGCATTTTTTACATCTCTGCAAACATCCCCCTACTCCCTGTATTTAATTTGTCTTAATCTGTTTTTATACTGCAAAATTACGTCTATACACTACAAAAAGGAACAGAGACCAGAAGTTAAAATTATGGTTGTAATCTTAAACCACAGATTACACCTTTTAAACTGTATAATAGAAAAAGAGGGTTTTTACTACATTAGAGAACACTGATGATGTGGAAGGAGTTAAGAGCGTTTAGTTTCCAGCAACTTAAAATACTAAGCATAAAGTCACTTCAACATAGTTCATTGGTCCATAACTGGAAGTTTAGAAGAATGGTTTTGTTTTGCCTTTTAAGTAGTCCTGTCCCAGAGTTCACAATAAATCTAGCCAAACTGATTGTATTGAAGGAAAATACTGACAGCCTACTCTGATGTTGTTTCTGAAGACTGAGTCCTATTGTCCAGATAGAATAGCACTGCGTAACCACTTTCTGTCCTTGATGTCAGAGATTTCACTGAGGTGTGTTGAGAACAACAAAGATTTTATTTGCAATGAAAACAACCCAAGTCCTGCTAGAGATAAGCAGGAAATACCAGTAAAAGAGGAAGAACTGCCAAAGAAAAGCGAGGAAGAGTGAGGAAGAATTTGCAGTGAGAACCTTAATGATCAGTGTCTTCCAAATCACTCTTCCAGAGCAGATCAAGCAGTGTGAGGCAAATGTACTATGACAAAATGTACTTTATAGCTATGCTTTCAAAAAAAGAGAAACAGAAGCAACAAACCCCTCAAAGAACAAATTCACACAAGCCCTCCCATCATTTTGCTTCCAAGCCTTTCTACTACAATTGTACTTCTATGTGAAAATGAAAACCAAACACTTTATTTACTGCCATACCATTGTATAGTATTAGTCTTACCTAAACCTGTGTGGGTAAGTTGTTCAAACAGAGTCCAGCTGTGGTCATCAATATAGTGATTCTTCAATATCAACAGCTGACATACATCCCTGGCTGTTATATCACTTGGTACTTCCAAAGCTCTGCTAGTATCATCTTCACTATACACTTTAATTACCTGCAATAAATAAAAAAGCTAAAATATCCATAAGTTTAATCTTTGATTCAGTTAGTCCAAATATGTTCCTCTCTCAGCTTCATGACTGAGACAAGAACCTATACGCATAGGATGCAATACTAAAAGACAGCCATTTCTCTGTAGTGCAATGGCGTAATTGAGAACAAAACAGCTGAGCAAAGCATACCCCACTTCTAAAGTTGGCTACTGGACATCCTTTGCCACAGGACACTGGACAGATTGGTGCATTCACTTTAAAAAAAATTGTAAATAAACCCGGTGAAACTGTACGTTCCTATATAAGCTAAAGAAGAAACCACAGAGGATAAACAGTGAAACTCAAACTCTACGGCTGCAGAACTGTAGAAAGATTTGATAAAGTTAGAGTTAGTTCAGAGAACAGCAATCAGATTTGAGATGTTCACAATTCTATAGACAATAAAAACAGGAGATGCTACAGAGCTGCTTCAAATTTTGACATGCAAGAACTGGAAATATGAGTAAAAAAAGGCATATATAGATATACATACAGAATCAAAAACCTCATATGTGGAAAAGAATTACCATCATATGAGGACCAGGAAAGTAAGTAAAACGTTCTAGAAGAGGTACCTTTGGGAGGCGGGGGAAGGAGGCAATATAAACTCTCATGACTTATCCTTGTCATTTTCAATTTCAGTTAAAGATTTTATTTTTCAACATTGATACACATTTTAGAGTCCAGAAGAATAGGTGTCCCTTAGGTTCCTGAAGAGGTGAAGCTAAACCTGCTTACACTCAGTTTCAAACGAAGAGGCTGAGGAAGCCTTATTGCATACTGACTGTTTGAAAGAAGGCATGACCATGTAGATATTTTTTCCTGCATTTTCTTTCTCTGAAGGAGAATGAATCAAATGAATCAGATGAATCAGTGAGTTGGATGGAATTGATGCAAATCACTAGTGCCCTGTCTTCGTAAGCTCTGCACAGTGACTAATCCCGTTGAAGTCAACACAGAAGGTTTTTTTGTATGAGTAGAAAATAATTTCATATTCCTCACAGCAGTCAAGAAACTCAATACTCTGTTAGTTTTCCTCTACTTCTCATTTTTTAAAAGTAGACAAAACACAAAAAGTGAAAAATATTGAAGCTCCTGATGCAAGGGTCAACTCTTATCTGTGGTACTGTATGTTGAAACAGTACCACAGTTAGCAAAACAGAACAGATGTCCGAGATTTTATTATAAACACAAACAGGCAGGTAAACATGAGCAGTAGGTATAGAAGATTTGATGCAATATTAAACATGCCATAGAAGTCTTCCAGGTACTCAGAAACACACTAAGGGATCAAGTCTGGAATGCATCTTTTTTACTCTCTGTATTTTCAAACGAGCATTTTCACCCAAAAGCCACCCAATGTCATGAGATTGGGAAGTGAATACATTAATTCATCTTTAAGAATGGGATTTATTCCCCAATATTTACATTTTCCAGTAGTGTGAAGTAACACCGAGCAACATTATTCCCTCTCTGCCAAAACAGCAAGAGTCTGAATGTCCATCCCCAGCGCAGTGCCTGCTGCGTACTGTGCCAATGGAAACACTAAGCAGCTCACTTGCTAGTGACAGTCTGGCCACAATAGCAAGCAACTCGGCACAGGTTAAACTAACCTGCCTACCCTGTCTGTGCCAAAGCACAGACATCCTCAAGACAAAGCGTGTCCAAGACATTTTTAATCTATCTCAAAAATCCTCCTCTCAGTTTATTCAATTTATCCATATTCATCAAAATCCACGACACACCTCACCTGAACTTTACGCATGTCACGTCCCTCCTGTGCAGAGGGAGAGGCGACTCAGATTCGTAAATTCCCTCGGTGTGGATTAAGGTGAAACAACACTCAAGGTCTGTACATAAACAAAGACTTTTACTCCATAGCTAGGCTCATTGGTAAATAATTGGGTAGCAGAAAAGCTTATTGCTCGCCACCGCTGTGGGGGGTTATGCCTTGCGTTACTAGAAAAAGGTAAAAGAATAAAAGAAAGAAAGAAGAGAGCAAGAGAAAGAAAGAGAGAGAAAGAGATCACCGGTCCGGGTTCCAGCGTTGGTCCAGCCAACGGGGGTCTCTGGTCTGTAGGAGCGCTCGTTCAAAAGTTCCCACCCCATGGCACTTGCCTTCCCCTTTTATGCCCGCCCTTCACTGCGAACTGCCCCTCTGCTATGGCGGCAGTTTCGTAGCTCAGAGAGTCTCGCCTCTATTGGTTCTTGTATGCCCCGTCTTCACTTAAAGTCACAGTGTCCTTTCTTTTTACTGCGTGTATTCAGTGGGGAAGGGCCTTTGTTGGGTAGGGGGCTTTTCCTGCTGGTGGGTGGGTTTTTTGCTATGCTAATTAGGATAGTTCACCCATAGTTCGATCTCTTGGTGCTTATCTTACTTAGCGTGTTTCTTCCCCAAGGCCATACCCAGTTAACTCTCTACAGAGGTTGCATTTCTTTATCTCACCAGAGCCTTCCTGGGGTTCACCATCCCCCAGTCTTGCGAGTGTTTGAGACACTCCTCAGACAGGCTCAGGGGATCTCCACCCCCTGCTCCCTCATCAAGTTTTGTCTCTTGTCGTTGTCCACCCTCTTCTGAGAAAACAGTTCTTTGTTCCAGGGGGTTACCAGTTAGCCTTGGTGTTAGCTTCCAGTTGGTCTCCTACAACACACAAAACCTAAATTCCGTTGTAAACATCAAGACACAAGTTCTTTCTTTAAAGACAAACAAGCATGTTATTGTCAGTCAGTCCTTAATTGCTACCTTACTAAACACATGCTCATTTCAAGCATCTAATGAACAATCAGGAATGTATTGTTGCCCTAACTTGTTATAGCAATACCTCCTTCGCTGGTTTGTGCCGAAGTTGGCAGGAAAAGTGAGCAAGGAGCTGCAACTGTATCTCCTGTCACCTGCTTCTCTCCCACTAACGGCAAAAATCCAAAAATAAAATAAAATTTAAAAAAAAAAATCAAAAATCAGGTCAGCTCACCCATGCTTTCCAAACATCAGAACAAGGAAAAAGAACTCCATTTGAAAACCACATAGAGATTAAAGCACACTGATGGCCTTAGTCCTCTCCAAAAAACTGCTTTTCTCTATGGAACTACATATATAACAGTTCTGTTACAAACTTCGGCCCAGCATATTAAATCAGCATGAAGTCCATGATGATTTGCTTGAATATTTCAGCTAATAAATGATGACAGCTCAAGAGTTCCACATGAGGTTCAGCCACCCTTGCCACAACACCGATCTCCACGATACGGCAAACATTAAAATCACGCTTCTGAAGTGGTGAAAATCTCTCTCTACTCATGAATCAACCACCTCAAAGCAGAGTCTTCCAGGGAAAACAGGCAGACCTTGGAGAAAGTCGATCCAAAGTTTCCATAGCTACAGCCCAGTACTTACATTTAATACAAAAGGCAAAAAGATCACAACGATATTGAATTCAATGATCGATACTGCCAAAGCCGCCGTGGTGGCTATGGTTGGTTTTATAAGATGTCTATTCTTTGGCAGCGTTCCCACTGCTAAGCAAGTGAGACCAGTAGCAATGCAGCCTGCTTGCAGGAGGGTCTTGTTCCACACACACAACTTACTAAAACTCCTACTCCAGTCACACAGAAATCATGTTCTGCAGTTCAGGATAAACCCACATGAATTATTTAAATTCCTGCAGTATTTACAAGGATTCAAAGATGAAATTAAGAGAGGTGTCTGGCAGGGTGCACTGTGAATGGGATGAAGGGCTATACAGGTGAGTAGACAAAACAGCATCCCATCACCTTAAAACATGTCCTACTCTGGGCAGCAGTGAAGGTCAGGGACAGCTTCATTAGCCTCTCCCGTAAGCCTGTGTCAGGCTGAATCGAAAAGATTTTACAGGCTGAAGTGCCAGAAAGGAGACAGTATAGAAGGTGAAAGGAAGGGAGAGAATTAAAGTGACTTTCCTAGTATTGGACTAGGTGATCGTTGTAGGTCCCTTCCAACTGAAATATTCTATTCTATTTCTCAATATTCTCGCAATAAAGTCAGGGTGAGAATCCATGCCAGCACCCTGGTTAGGACCCCGCCAGCACATACTAGCAACTACAGTTTTCTCCAGGTACTCATCAAGTTAGGTGGTCTGCTTGTTTTACAGCAAGCGCACGTACAGCCCATGCTGAGGCCCTTGATGGACAATTTTTACAGAAATTCTCTTTAAAAGGGTTAAGAGTCGCAGTGCAGATGACTACACTCTTATTGCTGAAGAAATAGAAAAAGACTTTTTAAAATGCTGAAGAAAGCAACACAAGTCATGATAATGAGCTGCCTGCGGCCATCCAACTCAGGGACTGGGAAGCCTTGGAGGTGGCCTTGGACTACAGGAGCACAGCTAAACCAAAACAAAACAACACAACAAAAAACAACAACAGAAAAAAACCCAGCGTTTATATTCTCTGTGAGTATTCTCACTTGGCTTTCTCAGTATAGGGAAATAAATCCTGCGCAAGTCTAGGACAAAGGATCACCCCAGCTCACAGCTATGACGTGCTACCTTATAAAACACAAATGCTGTGCCCTTTTTCTCTTCCTTGCAAGGGACTCAAATACAGCAGGGGACAACAGACAGGCAGTCACCTAATAGACCCTTCTGAACTTCTGTTACAGTTTTAGTTTAATTAATTGAATGTGACAGTGTAAATCTTGTAAGTTAGAGTGACCTTTGAGGGGTTTTTTAATTAGAAAAAGTTGCTCAGTCTGCGCTTTCTGCTGTGTTTGAAGCAAAGTCTCTTGTAGGATTTGCTGGGAATGTATTTGTTCCAAGGGGAGTGGATCACATGAAAAAAGATAAATTCAAAATCCCATTTTTCCTTGGAAATACGTTGCAATAAATACTTCTCTTCCCAGAAGTAGAGGATGCTCCAAGAATTAAAGGGTGGCAAGATTATGCTAAAGATGCAGTTACGCTGACCTCCTGTAGAGATGAGGAAGCTTGAGTGACCACTTCTTTATTTTTACTAGCAGTTATCATCATGCATTATGCTGGCCAGTCATCCCCACTCTCTTCCATTTTTCCCCCTGAAAATTTGTCTGAGAAGTAGCACACAAGAAAAGAGCTGCTAATTGAGAACAAGCTGTCATTACAGTTTTCATTAACATAAACTCTCAAGCTTTGTTCTAAAGCAAGCTATTTAACTTCCCTTGACTATACCTATTAGTAGACAGTTAGAAAAAGGTGCCTCAGTAGTGCTCAAATCTTCTTCTTTCCTGTCTAGTTTATAAATACAAGGATATTTTAGTTCTTCCCAAGGTCAGAAGAAGAAACATCTCAATAGCTTCCATTTAAGCCACTGGAAGTAAGAAATTAGCAGCTCCAAGATCTTCTTATAAGAGGAAAGCACCAAGCTGAGCATGACAAGCATTAATTGTTTTCATTGCCTATGGAAGCAGGCAAGGAGGTACAGCTTTCCTATGCGTCTCTTTCCATTTTTCAATATATTAAAAATCAGCCAAGATCCCAGAAGTATGTGCAATGCATCTTTATCCCTCCAAAAAATTATTTTTATAAGAAATGTTGCTTCAAAATAAAATATAATATTGTTTGTATTTCACTAATCATCTGAACTCGGAATGTAAAATCAATGTTGACAAATATAACCTAGTATTTAACACAGAAAAGGAAAAAGGAACCCTAGCTTTTATACTAAAAAAAAATCAGAGGGAGCAAAAAAATCAGAAACTGTTTAAATAAGTAAAAGAGCACATAAGGTAATCAGTGTGGGAGGAGGGAGGAGCAAGAGAAGGCTGGACTCTACTCCCCTGAGTCTTCTTCCACACTCAACCGTCATCTCCACTACAATAATTAAATAATTTGTTTCATAGACTTTTAAGAGAGGGTGTCCAAGTCTGATTCTTCAGAATCTTCAAGCCATCTGTTTTGGAAGTTCCAATCTGCAGAAACAGCACAAACATATGGAAAGACCATACCCTGCATTGAGGAATTTCAAATTTCAAACTAAGTCCTGACGTGTGAAAAAAGCCAGGTAGATCCAACAGAAAAAGAACCACTCWGCACATGGAGTCCATATTTAGGTGCCTAGATCAAAATGACCTGACATTTACATGATTCTTAATGCTCCTGTATAGCCATTAAGACAGTGGATGGTCAGCATCTTTTAAAAAACAAACAAACAAAAAAAAAACCCAAAAAACCAGGCCACTTTTATTTGTAAAGATACAAGCACCTAACTTTAGCTTATCATTTCTACAATTATTTTTCCCCCATGAATAAAACATTGCAGATTTTGTACTTACATTACAATTTCAGTCACATTTATGTTAAATGCACAGTTATCGTATGCAAAACCAGGCCTTAAAAAGTCTTACACTCCAGGGTGCCACACTTCCCCTAAGATCCTGCCTGATACTGTGCTAACCTCTGTCTTTAGTGTTAACTAACAGGCTCTTTGCCTGAAGCATTTGTTCTCCAACTTCCAACCTTGCCCTCTGCTAGACAAAGTTTTTTGTTTATTGATATTGGCAGAGGGTAGGGGAATTTGGAGTGTATTTGAACTACAATGGAAGCACTTGGAAATTTCTAGCACTTTGAACTATTTTATGACTTCTAGCAATAGTCTGTCTTGGTTTTAGAGAGAATCAGCAAAACTCCACATTCAAAAAAAGATTTAAGGGCAGGTTAATTCATGACTAGTTAAAAAAAAAAAGCGTGTTATTAAAGTTTACTGTCTTCATTATCAGGTGTGAATGCAGGACTTTCCCTTTACATATCCCAGTCTACAGTTAAAAGGCCAGCTTCCAATATGTCCTCCAAAGCGAAGATTTCCAGG